>NW_004624795.1:1613794-1782121 GCF_000247695.1 Heterocephalus glaber | reverse complement strand
GCCGGAGCCGGGGCCGGGGCCGGGGCCGGATCCGCCATGGCCGCCCGCAGCCCCGCGCCGCGCTCAGCCTAGGGCCGCATGGGCGCCGGCGCAGTGCGCAGGCGCCGCGCCGCGCACTCTGGGAGTCGAAGTCTTTCCCGGGCTTCCAGACTGTTCCGCCCGACACGCCCGGGGCTCAGGTGAGTTCCTTGCTGGCTGTGTATGTTTTCTTTTCTTTTCTTTTTCCCCCCCACCACTGGGGATTGAACCCAGGGCCCATCAACAGCTGCATTCCCATTGTTTTTTAATTTTTTTTTTGCAGTACCGGGGATTGAACTCCAGACCTTGCTCTTGTGAGGCAGGGGCGGCACCACTGAGCTAAATCCCCAGCCCCCTTTCTTTATTTCTTTGACACAAACTGCTGAATTGCCCAGCCGAACTCGAACTTGAAACCCTCCTGACTTAGCCTCCCAGAATGCTAGGATGACAGATCTGCGCCACCGCGCCGGCTACTTCTGATCTTTCTTGGTGGCCAAGACAGTCACGACTGCTGTTCTCTGGGGAACAGAGCGTCTCTTAGGCGCCCTCGAGGACGCCTCTCCATCCAAGCTCAAGGGCTGAAGCCCAGCCCTGGAGTCGCCCTACTGGACCCACCCCAGCCCTTAGCCCCGCAACGCCCCGCGACCCTGGCCCCTCGAGGGTGGACGGAGATTTAAAGGCAGTGAACCTGCTGGGCGCGGAGGAGCTCGCAGGTCCCTGCAGCGCTCAGGGCGGATCGCCGAACTTGAGCCCGGCCCTGACAACTTAGTGACTTAGCGAGTCTCAAAATGGAAAAACGGAGAGGTCTGGAGAGGGCACGGTGCGAAGGCCCTGGGCTCAGTCCTCAGTACTGAGGAGCAACTACGCAGCGAACGGCGCTCCACGACTTGCTGGTGACGCGGGGTGCTGGCCTGAGGACACTCGGCTTCTCCTCTTGCGCACCTTGTGTACAGGGGGCGGGAGG
This sequence comes from Heterocephalus glaber, assembly GCF_000247695.1. Next base: position 1,781,139 of record NW_004624795.1, on the reverse strand, counting down.
GTGGGGCGGGCTCCTCCACACGCACTGAGCCCAGGAGCGGCGCCCCGGCCGCGACTGGCACGAAGATGGCAACTCGGGCGCCTGGACCAGATCCGGACCCGAGCGGGGCGACGTCCTCCCCTCCGGCGTCCCGCAGCCCTGTGCCCTTCCCCAGCCCGGCCCTCCGTGCGCCCCACCCCGCGGGTGACCCCGTCGGGGGTAGGTCCTCGCCCGGCGCGTGTGGGCGGGGCAAGTGCGAGAGGCCCTGCCTCCTGCCGCCGTCCAGGACCTGCCCCTCGCTCCGCACCTGTCTCCGCGCTCCCGCCCACGGTTGCACCCTCAGATGCGGTGCACCAGGAGCCGCGTCTCCAACGACCGCGGGGTGGCGTCCCCTGGCCCCAGCGCGGCGCTCCCAGAGCCAGACCCGGGGACCACGCTGCCGGTGGGGCTGCTGACGGACACCTCGGCGGCCGAGCAGGACAGCGACCGCGCCCAGGGCTTCCAGGTGAAGATGGACGCGCACAGCTTCGGCCCGGAGGAGCTGCTCCTGCGGGTGGACGGGCACAGCCTGGTGGCTGGCCAGCGGCTGGAGGAGCACTGTGATCCTCGCGGGAGCAGCTACCGCCTGAAGCAGGTGTACCGGCAGATGCAGCTACCTGGGCACCTGGAACCCGCCGCTGCCACCTGCTCCCTCACGCCCTCCGGCCAGCTGTGGGTTCGAGGACCATGCAGGCCACTGCCTCTGCCTGAAGCCCCACCCGACCCATTCCCAAGCCTCCCGAGCCAGGGCTCTAAGAAGGGCCCCCGCCCGGACTGAGCCAGTAAACCACCCCGCACCAGCTGTGGGTCTGCTGTCTTCTGGGGCCAGACAAAGGTAGAGGGTTGGAGCTGGGGTACACTCCCGAATCCCCGCCACTGGAGAGGGTGAGGCAGGACAATCATAAATCCAAGGCCAGCAGGGGCAACTTAGTGAGACCCTATCTCAGAATAAACAGTATAAAGGGCTGGGGATGTGGCTCACTGCTACATCAAAGTCCCAGGTTTGAGTCCTAATGTTCCCCCAGCCCTGAAAAGGGCGGAGGAAGGCAGAAAAGGCACCCAAGGTCAGGGTGCTCCAGAATCAGAAACCAGGATGGGGTCGTGGCCTTCCCAGCCAGTGGTGACTCCACCAGAGAGCAGCACAGAGCAGGAAGGGCCCCCTCACCACCTGACCCAGAGAGTAGCCACCGAGGGGCAGGAGGACCCTGTGGGCCTGCTTGGAGGCTGAGAAATCCAAGTGCCATAGCCTCGCCTTCATGACCAGGCCAACATCCCAGAAGACATCAGCAGTTTCCTTCTGCTTCCAGGGTGGCCTGGTACAGACCAACCAACCCCATACAGAAGGCAGGTGTGGTGGTGCACACCTGCAATCCCAGCACTCAGGAGGCTGAGGCAGGAGGAGCGCTGCAGATTTGCAGACAGCCTGGGCTACAGTGAGATCCTGTCTCAAAGAAACAAAACCCATAGAGATCATTTAACACACTATGCCCTGCAGTGTAAGCTAGCGGGGAAGAGCAACTGCAGGTCCCTTGACTTCACATTATGGCTGGCCCCAGATCAGCCCCCAGCAGAGCTGTGACTAAGGCCGTGTCTCCCGGTTACCATGACTACCAGCATCTCTCCCACAGGGGAAGCGTTTGCTTCAAGAGATGTGGTTGGTTGGTTTGTTTGTTTTTGGTACCGGGGATTGAACTCGGGTCCTTGCGCTTGCACAGCAAGGGGCAAAACCACTGAGCTAAATCCCCGGCCCATGAGATGTGGTTGGTTTTAGATTAACTTCAGGTGACCTAGAGAGGCCAGGGTCTGGCAGACTGCCGGAGAAAGACAGAGACGAGGGTGAGGTCCATCGATTGGCTTACTCTATTGACAATATACTGATTGGTTACATGTTGAAGAAACATACAATACAAAATACAGAAAAAGTTGGTTCCGTCCCCCTGCACCCCCTACCCCCCAATACTCATCATCGTGATTTGGTCAGAACAGGGCTCAGAACAGAGGTCAGGGTGACCAGGATGGGGGCGGCCGTGGCCGTGTGGCTGTCTCACGGATGTGGCGCTAATGCTGTGGTCTGGCGCTCAGAGCTGGCCAGTGGGGGCTGCAGCTGAGGAGAGCCACCTGGGCGAGGCCACTGCCCACAAGGTGAGGACCTGGGTGCTCTTGAGTCTGCCCTCTGGCGAGGGACATGGAGACGTCACTGCTTCCAACCTGTCCCCACAGAGGAGGTGGGGACAGGAGCACGGGCTGTTGCTGGAAGGGCCAGCAGCAGAGCAGAAGAGGAGATGGGAAGAGCAGAGATCACATATATTAAAAAAGTGACGTAAGACTTAAAATTGAATTAGTATTTGTACAGAAGGTGCAGGTGGATCAACTCCCCAGCCCAGATCAGAGTCAGACGGGGAAATCACGAGCCTCCCGGCCCTTGGCCCGTGGCGGCGTTAAGTGCGATTGGTTAGCATGGATTCCGGTGGTCGTGGTCAGGGTCGGGGAGAGGGCAGCAGGGGCTCAGTTGCTGCAGCACTGGCCCCGGCCGACTGGGTTGCTCTCCTGCAGGTCCACGCCTCGGTTCCGGCCTGGCACACCTGCCGTGTTCTGGGGCTCATTCTTGGGCAGCTTCTTGGCTGTGGGGGAAGGAAGTGTCTGTGGGCTTCTCCCATGGGTACAGTGGGCCCTCGCCACCCCATGAAGACATGACACAGAAGCTGGGCACAGGTGGCCAGGCAACTTGCCTAGGACCACAGGACTACAAGTGGTAGGGCCAAGATTTGAACCCTGAACCGGAGGGATACGCAGACGCTAAGAAGGGGCGGGGAGGCCAGGGCACGATGGCTGACTCCAGCCCGGGCTTGGCACGCTGTTGGCTGAACTGCCCGGGTCTCCTTGGCTCAGCCGCGGGGATGGCCGTGCCACCAGCACGCTGGACGGCGGGTCCTGGGCCCGCCCCCGCCCGCTCACCTATGGCCATGAAGATCTCGTTAACGTTCATGGCAGTCTTGGCGGAGGTCTCCATGAACAGGAGGCTGTTGTCCTCTGCATAGGCTTGTGCTTCCTGGCGGGAGGGACATGCGGTGGGACCCAGGGCCCTGCCTCCCCGCACGTCTCACACCCAAGTCCCCAGGCAGCAGGCCCGGTCCCCAGAGCTGGCCAGTGAGGGCCCCAGGCACCCCGCACCCCGCCCTCCTGCCGCCAGGGGCTGGGAAGCTACAGCTCCTGCGGTCACCCGCAACCCGGGCGGCAGGGACACAGCCTGGCTGGGCGCAGTGCGACCTGCACGTCTAGCCCTGGGGGCCGGAGCCATGTCACCCAGGGGTACACCAAGAAAAGCACCTCCTGGCTTACAAAGCACAACCTGTAAGAAACCCTGCAGACGCCCGCAGCCGCAGGCTCCCGCCACCCCACCTGAAACTCCACGGCCCGCTTGGGGGCCAGGTCGGCCTTGTTCCCGGCCAGGGCGATGACAATGCTGGGGCTGGCCTGCCGCTGCAGCTCCTTCACCCAGTTCTTGGCCCGCGCGAAAGTGTCCTGAGGAGACCGGGCAGATGAGGGACCCGGAGCGCCCGGGGAGCGGGGCGGGCGGGAGACCCCACCGGCCCAGGGGAGGGGAGGGGCGGGGCCGCACCGTGTTGGTGATGTCGTAGACCACGATGGCGGCCTGGGCGCCCCGGTAGTACATGGGTGCCAGGCTGTGGTACCTCTCCTGGCCGGCCGTGTCCCAGATCTCAAACTTGACCGTCGTGTCGTCCAGGCAGACCGTCTGTGTGAGGAAGGCCGCTGCGGGGCGGGGCGGGGCGGGGCGGGGCGGGGCGGGGCTGTGGTCAGGGCCCACACATGCGCACACGCCTGGCAGCCTGGCCAGCCAGCCCAGTCGGCAGGGCCTCACGCCAGCCCACGGCCACGCCTGCCCCAGGCCATCCCGTGGTCACACTGAACTCTGACCTTCGGGGACCATGGGGACCCAGTCGGAGCCCGGAACACGGGGCGCTGGCCAGGTGTTCTAGGAGGCCTCTGAAGTTGTGACCGACAGCTGGGGTCCCCTCTGCCTGACCTGCAGCTGTCCCGAGCAGGCTGCTCTCCTTGTCTGCCCCTCGGCCCCAGCCATCACCCCACTTCCTGTGTCCAGCTACAGGCGGCAGGCGTGGAGGGAGCAGGAGAAGGACTGCTGACGTGGACCTTTGTCCCCAGGAGCACAGAGGCAACTTGAGTCTCAGGCTGGGCCTGGCCCTGCCTCTCAGCCTCAGTGCCGACCAGTGGGGCCCCGGCTGCAGGCTTGGAGCTCCTGAGCTGCAGAGGCACCTGCCCTCAAAACTGCCTCCTGGTCCCCGCTCCACCCGCACGCTCACCTCCGATGGTGCTCTCCTGGTACTCGTGGAACTGGCCCTTGACGAAGCGGAGCACGAGGCTGGACTTGCCCACCGCTGATTCCCCCAGCAGGACCAGCTTGAACTGGCAGATCTTGTTTCCCACAGCTGGTCCGTTGGGGCGAGCTGCGCCTCCCCGACCTGCCATGGCCTGTGCCGCAGGCTGTCGTGGTCCCTGGGAGCGTGGGGCGGGGGCTGGTGCTGCACAGAGAGGGCTTGGTGGGGAGGCGGCCTCCAACTGCAGGGACAAGGGGGGCGAGCCTCGCTGGGCTGGGCGGCAGACGGACGAACACCTCCCTGCTCTATGAGGCTGCGGTATGGCCGCAGGATGGGGGTTCTGAGACCACCTGGCTGCCCGGCCCAAGGCTGCACCTTTGCCCCAGGTAACAATGCAGCAGGACCGGAGGGATCCAGCCTGTGGATGACACCAACAGGCTCTTTGGGTCGGGAATGGGGCACACGCCTGGGAGGCTGAGGCAGGAGGATCAGGTTTGAGATCAGCCTCAGCTACCTGGTGAGTTCAAGGCCAGCCTGGACTACACAGTGAGACCCCATCTCAAAAAATAAAAGCCCAGGAAGATATTAGAATTCAGGTTAACAAGCTACAAACTTGTAGTCTGGTCCTGGGGCCGCAGCCAGGGCCAGAGTGGGCAGTGAAGCAGACTCAGGTGCAGGGAGCCCCAGGGAAAAGCCCCTAAGGTAAGGCGCCTGGACCCAGGGTGTGCGGGGACCAGGCCGGCCAGTGCCAGCTGTCCTCAGCACAGCTCCGCTGCTGCTGCCTGGCCAAGCCAGCCCGGGCTCCTGGGTCTGCTGCCAGCCACATCCCCTCCCCATCCTCCCCACCTGAGGGGCCAGAAACCTCACAAACACATTAAAAACCAACACACTTGCACACGCACACACGCGCGTGCACACACACACACACGCGAGCTTACTCCTAGGTGAGCTCTGCCAGCAGCAGGACTGGCTGCCAGCTTTCCCTCGGTTCCGCTCTCCTTGGGCAGAGGCAGGGAGTCAGAGAATAAGGGGGTACGGAGACATCGAGGCCTGTGGCCGAGGGCACACTCCCACTTGGTGAGTGCAGCTTGGAGGCTCCAACTCTGTCAGGTTTGGAACTGCAAAGGGCACAGGAGCCTAGAGACCACGCTTTACAAACCAGGGCTCTGGGCAGCCAGGACCCCGGTGATGGGGCTCCAGGAGGGATCCTAGGGGCCCTCGAGCCACCCCAGCAAGGGAGTGTGTCCTCTGGCCAGGACCGGGGTTCGAGGGAGGATGGCTCCCTGACCCAGCCAGCCAGCAGCCGCAGGCTCGCTTCCTTCACCTGAATCATCTTCCAGGCCAGAGGTCCCACGGCCACTGATGAGCACGGGCAGGAAGTGATTCACTTGCCGGGAACAAGTGTTTGCTCTCGAGACAGCGCCAAGGGAAAGGGCTGTGAAACAGGGCCACCCCTTCCCTGAAGAACAAGGAAGGAAGTGGGGGGTGCTCAGACTGTCGTAGTCAAGACGCTGTCCCCTCAGCCAGGTGGCCACTGTGCTTTCTGCCCCGTCTCCAGGGTTCCTTGCAACACTGTTCTAGGAACTCATAATGCTGACCCAAGGGAGTGGCTTGCAAAGCCAGCTGGCGTTTGCTCAGTGACTGTACGACCATTATCTCTAAGACTTAACCTCCCCAGTTCTGGGCAAGCAACTGACCCTCAGGCACATGCATGGGCATGGGCACCACAGGGTCAGCTCCGGGAAGCCACCCGAGCCACGCCCATGGGCTCTCCTCGTGACGGGGCCCGGTTACTGAGGGCCCCTGCAATGCCAGAGAAGTGCAGCAAGCAGTGGTGACCCTGGTATCCGTGAGACCCCCAAGGACTCAGGGACAGGTGCGACCTGGCTGGCCCGCAGCGCCGTGGCCACCGGGCCAGTCGACACCCGGGCGGCACACAAAACACTTCCCAGGGGCCCGGAGGGTAAGCGCCAGGGAAGGGGGCTCTGCTGGGCAGACGAGGGAGAGGCAGCTGAAGACCCGCTCCTCCCAGGCTGGCGGGCAGAGGCTTTCGGGGCTGCAGCAGTCAGCTGGGGGCAAAGTCAAATTCCCCTCCAGCACTGCCGCTGCCTCGGGACGGCGAGACAGGTGCTGCCGACCCCCCTCCTGCCCTCCCAACCAGAGCCCTGAACCCACCCGCCCCGCGTCCTCCACAGGAAGGAGTGAGCGCGAGGACTCGGGGCGCCCTGTTCTGAGTGTCCCCAGTACTCAGGGAGGGTGGATGGCCGAGCTCTGGGACATTCTGTGTGCGAGGAAACAGGCTGACCCACCAAAGAGTGTCCCGGAAACCCCATGTCTCAGTGCAAGTCCTGGAGTGGTTTTCAGGGCCAACTTCGGGTGGCCCAGGTGGAGCTGGGAATCCCAGAGAGCAAGGAACTTGGGGGGCACAGGAGGCACCCACATCATCTGGCCCCGTGCTCGTGCCTCCAAGGCCCCAAGGCCTGCTACAGCCTCCCTGTCCCTGGTCCCAGTCTCCTCTGCAAACCCCCAGAGCCACCCGCTGCATAGTTCCGGTCCTTCCCAGGGAGAGGGCCAGTGAGTCCAGCTGACTGCGTCTCTCGTGCTTCCTGTTTGGCTGCAGACTGCGAGGCCCTCAGCCCTGCCTGGACACTGGGCAGACCAGGACCCGGCTGCGGGCTGGCGGGGCCAGCACTCTCTAGGTTTGCCAGGGAGGGGGCGGAGAGCAGGAGCCTACCCGGCCTGGCCTGAGGTGGTTCTGGCCCAGCTTTGGGGGAAAGGGTGGCCCTGAGTCCCATGGAGAGGACAGCAGGAGTGACCTGGGGTCACAGCAGGGAGGCGATGGGTTCAAAGGCTGAGCGGGAGCCAGGGGAGCCTCCGAGGCTCAGGTTAGTGGGGCCTCAGGCCGCACAGGAAGGAGCGGTGCCTCACAGCAGCCCTGCCCATCTTCAGGCTGGTTACTGGCCAGAGGGAGGGAGCGGCTGAGGCCCCAAGGTAGCCAGCACCTCCCTGTGTGACCCCCAGGCTGGGACGCTGGAGGCTCCACTGACCTCGGGTCAGCTGTGACCGTGGCCGGGCCAGCTGATGCTCTCAGCTCCTTATCTGCACACTGGGGCTCTTCATCCTGGGCACCCTGGGTGGCTGAAGAGGCTGGATGAGGCTCCTGGGACCCAAGGCCATGAACAGCCGCACCTCCTGGGCTGCCAGGGCCCGGGGGGCAGAGGGGGGCTTCATGAACACCCAGGCCTCGCTGGCCAGGCATGGCGGGCAACGCAAGGCAGGAGGTCACCGCCCAGGGTCGTACAGGCACCCAGGACTCTCACTGAGGCCCAGCTCCCTGTCAGTGACATCACCAGCTCATCCATGACAACGGGACGAGGGCCTCTGTGTCTCCAGCAGGACACGGCTCTAAGCAAGGGAAACGGATGACACCCAAAACACGCTGCAGGGGGAGGTTCTACACTGATGGGCAGGAACGGGGACACACACAGCGTGGAAGTGCTGTTCAGACCTGGAAGCTGAACTTGCACACAAGCCCAGCTGTAACACGTAAGTTACCTGTCAACAACAAGGTTAAAAACTGCTCATGAGGCGGAATTTTGCATGTAACAAAAATTAAAGCTCAGGAATATGAGACAAATCTAGCTCTCCATTATTTAAAGTACTTTCTGCTCCCTCACTAGCATGCAAAGACTCAGCCTGTGATAAGAAACAACCAAAAGATGAGGGTACAGCTCAGGTGGCAGAGTGCTGGCCTCGCCACACACTAGTGAGGCCCTTGCTAAACGGGTCGACCAAGAGAGAAGCTACCGGAAACACGAGTCAGGGAAGGGCAAGAAAAGGACTCCACACAAAAGCCCCACTGCTGCGTGTTCATGAGGCTCATACTTGTTGTCTGGACTTAGCCATGGTATTCTCGCCTTTCTGACACAGAGGAGGTCACGAATACTGCAGAAGAGCAGAGGAGTGGGGACCAGAGAGGGCTCCTCTCACCAGCAGGTGGCAGGTGGCAGCAGAGGAAGATGCTGCCTTCCGGTGGCCACAGAAGGGGTCCGCCCCAGCACACCCAGCTCCTGGGTGGACGGATGCCCTTCCGGGCCCAGGTGCGGGGACGTGCAACAACTGGGAGGCCAGGAGCCCAGCCCGGCCTGGCCCTGGCCCTGCCCACACCAAGGCCTGTGAGGGGAGTGTGGGGCACCTTGGTGTGTGGCCCCAAGACACACTGCCCAGTGTGCAGGTACTGCTCAGGACAGCACGGCCAGTTTCTGTGGCCCTGTCTCTCAGGCAAGGGCTGACCAGTGCACGATGGAGGCCGCTCTTGAGGGACAGGCCCTGGTGGGAGCTCCAGGAACCCTCCCCGATCTCGAAGCTCCTTCTCAGCTCTCCATGGCCCATGGGTTCCAGCCAGTTTTCATATGTTTTGAGATAAGCCTTGCTAAGTTGCTCAGACAGGGCTCAAACTCTTGATCTTCCTGCCTCAGCCTCCCAGAGCGCTGGGATCCTGGGCGTGCACCACCAGGCCTGGCTCTGCCTAGTGATTCTGGGAGGCCCCTGAATCCTGAGATGACTTTCCAACCCCATACCCCTCCGTGGATCCACTGTAGCACTCTCTGGGCACAAGCACCCACGTGCACTCGGTCGGGACGGCCATGGGGCAGCTGCTCAGTGGCTCACATTAGGGGATACTGAGAAGACCCAGCCAACCCCCAGCTGCCTCCCTGCCCACCCAGGCAGTGACCACAGCTTAGGACGCCAATGACTGCCACCTCACCGCCCAGGGCTGGCGTCCCTCCAGCACGGCTCTACCCTGTACTGCCCCAGTGCCAGGTCTCCAAGGACATCTGCCGGAAGTCAGGGACGGCAGCAGCACCTCCCCCAGACTCTGCTCAGCTCCCACTGGGGCCTCACCACCCCACTCCACAGGACAGTCCCGAGGGGGCATCCAGAGGAGAAAGGGGAAGAGCACCAGATGACAGGTGCCAGCAGCCACCTTCTGCTCCTCCTCCTCCTCCTCAGACACCAGGGCACACCCCGTGGCCAGGGGAACCCCACAAACAAGGTCAGAGCTTCTGCTCTGTCATAGGAGAGACAGTGGCTGTCCTCAAAAGCATGGACACCCGAGGACAGTGCTTGAGGCCAGCTCCTCCTTCACTTTTTTTTTTTTGGTATGGGGGATCAAACTCAGGTTCTTGTGCTTGCAAGGCAGGCGGCGGAACCACTGAGCTAAATCCCCAGCCCTCCTTCTTCGCTTTTGAGGAATGAAACAGGATGGTGCCAGGTGAGGAACTCAGGTGACAAATGGGCCTAAACGCCAATGGCCAAGTCACACTTCCTCCTTGGTGCCCCGTCCAAGACTGCTGTGGAGATGAAGGTTGAGGACGCAGGGCCTGGGGGTGACAGGAACAAGAAGGCAGGAGCCACGGGCACTGCTGTCACTGCACTGTGATGACAAGGACCACAGTGCCACTCCAAGCCCAGCTGGGCACCTCTGTCATCGCTGCACGTAGCACTGGGCTCAGGCGCTCGTGGGCCTGGAGAACCACACAGGTGACAGAGCAGGCCTGCAGAGGGCTGCCAAGGATGCAGGACACGTCTGTCCCCAAACGACCCAGTTCCCAACAGAGTCACAGCCAGCGAGGGTCCCCACCTCCTGAACGACCCTTCAGCTCCTGCCGCTCCCTGGCTGGACACCTTCAGTCACGCCCTGCACCCCAGTTACCAGGATGGCTGTGGCTTGTGGCACTGAAATACCTCCTCTCCTATAAAGAGGACTGGTACCCCACGTCCAGGGCCCTGAGGAAGCACCAGCCCCGCAGCACTTGGGTGCTGGCCCCCGGGAACCCTGAAGGTTGGGGGTCTCCACATGGCCCTCCCCCTCCCTTCACCCCACCCCACCCACCCCAAATGCTGACCAGGATGCCTTTCCCCAGCCTCGGATTCCCTGGAGCGAAGCGGGGATGGCCACCTCTCCGCAGACCTGGCAGAGCCACAGCTGCAGCCGCAGCCCACTGGACAGCACAGCTGTGCAGCCCCAAGCCACCCCTTCATCTCCAAGCACTCTGCTCTCAGGAACGGGAAGAAGCCACCGCTGTGGAGGGGGAGGGGAAACCGGTTCCTTCTAAGCCCAGCTGAAAATGACAAGGGCTGGAGATCCGCAGCAGTCAGGGCAGCTCAGGGAGAATCTGACGAGCTCGAGGGCAGCCAGGGTGACGAGACCTCCTGAGCCTCCTCCTCACCACCTGAGGGGGACACACGGGGCTAAGAATAGAGGCAGGAGGCCTGTAGCCAGCTCGGGGCTCAGTTACACATCTAGAGGTGACAGGACGACCGGAGGGTTCAACCTGCTCCATGATTCGGGATTGCAGCTCCAAGTGACAGCGGGCCCCAGCCACCACTGCCACATAAACCCTCTGGAGAGGGGCTGCGCTTCCGAATGGCTGCAAAAGTGGGGGCCCAGGCCATGAGGACTGTCTCGGGATCTGCGGAGCCAGAGCTCAGGCAGGTTTGGTGGGCAACATGGCCCTGAGACGGGAGGCGGGGGGGCTATGAGCACCCCTCCTGGTCTCAGCACGTGGTAAACTGCAAAGCAAACACCAGATCCAACCGACCATGCAGGACCAGCTGCAGACGGGGCGGGGTGCAGTGGGGTGGCCAGGTCCTCGAAGGCCAGGGCGCCAGGCACAGGGTCGCCTGACCCCACGCGGTGTCCCCGATGACTCTGAGAAGAAACAACCTGAACTGTGCACAGAACTCCATGTCAGTGCAGAAGGGAGAAGCAAACCACACAGCAGCCTTGGGAAGAATGCTGGCTCTAGGATCCCAGCAGGAAACAGACAAAGAACATCTTGTAGTGCCAAAAAGCAAGGAAGTGCTCCCACAACCAAAACTCAAACAAGAAGCCTCACAATGACGCAGTAGGGGCATCCACAGGAGGCTGAGAGTGGCCTACAGTGAGAGCTGGAACAATCTGAGCGACCAGAGAAAGCAGGATTGGATTATAAACCAAAGTGTAAAATAAGAATCTGTGACTCAATACCACTAGATAAATAACTGAACAAATAAATACAGGGGAAAGAGGAAAAAAGAACTGAGATGTGTTATGTACATGTACCAATTCTCTACAATGAATGCAATCGTTATGTACTACAAACATGACTAACAAAAATCAGAAATTAAAAAAAAAGAAAGGAAGGAGGGCCCAAAATCCAGACCAACCAACCATGGGAGAATGACGTCTTGAGCGGTCAACAACTCGGGCAACACTCTGCCCTCAGGAAAGGGGCAACGTCAGTGTCCGCGACGGCCAGGCGGTACCTTGGCCGCTTGATCGTGGCTGGCATCCACCGTGAGGCCCCCTCGGCCGCCTGCCTGCGAGGGAAACGCCACTCACGCCCAGGTCTTCCTCCCAAGTGCTCCTGAAGGATCGCCTCTAACGGTGAAAAAGACAAGCAAAGCCAACTTAGGCCCTTTCCACGGACACCTGGCCAGACGCCTCAAATGCCAGCGGCACTGGCATCGAAGGACATCTGAGAATCTGCCACCGCTAAATGGAACCCCAGGCCGCAGCTCTCCTAGGCCCACGCCGAGGACAGTTCACTGGCCACGGAGCGGGAACAGAGGGCGCAGGCCTGGAGGTTTCTTTCCCCCCTTCCCTCCTTCTTGTATCCCCGCGGTGCCCCTGGCTGGACCGGAGCTCCCCACCCACAGCGACAGCCCGCCCATAGAACAGCATCCCAGGCCACAGCGACACTCACCTCCTGGGCCTCCTGCCCTGGAAACCCCAGGTCCGGCCTGGAGCCCCGCCCCCGCCAGCTAAGCCCCGCCCCTCACACAGCGGTCTTTGCGTCCTGCCCTCCAGTTCGCTCTGCTCGGTCCGGGCAGCTGCGAGGCGAGGCGGACTGAGACTCGGCTCACGCCCCATGGCAGGACAACAGCATGGACACCCATGGCTCCACACGCGAGCGAGCTCCAGCGAGCGCAGCGAGGGTGGAGGGTGTGTTCGGGAAGCCAGCGGGTCTGGACGCCTCCAGGCCATTAGCAGCCCTTAGCAGCTCCGAGCTGGGGACGCCGCAGGCCACATAACAGGATTCCTCCTGTCCCCCCCTCCCCGGCCGGGCACGGACGCCAGGGGAGGGGCACACAGAGCAGGGACACAGCAGCAAGGAGAGCCCGAGTGTAGGCAGGGGGAAGGCACTTTCAGGCTGAGCTGTGGGAGCAACGCTGGGAGAGCCTTCCGGGCAGAAGACGGGAAGGCTGCGCACCACCAGGAGCCCCGGCAGGACCTGGCCCCGGCTCTGCCACCTGCTGCGCCGTGCCCACCCGAGACACGGGCCCCACCTCCCAGGCCGTGGAGGACGCAAGGAGGGAGCCCGGGCTCTGGCGCACAGCTGTTTGCTGTTCTTGCCCCTGTATTCTCGGAGGCCAGGCTGCGACTGCAGGACTCCATAAGAGTTCCTGCCAAGGCTCGGCAAGCACCGCTGCCTTGATTTTTAGACAACATAGTTCTTATTTATTTATTTTAGATTTTTGAGACAGGGTTTCATTAAGTAGCCCAGAACTGGCTTCGAACTCCAGATGATCCTCCTGCCTCAGCTGCCCGCATGCCACCTCGCCTGGGTTTGACTATCCATTATTTTTTTGTAGTTTTTGTTGTTGTTTTTTGAGACAGGGTCTCACTATGTAGCCCAGGCTGAGTTCGAACTCACAGCCATCCATCCTCCTGCCTCAGCCTTCTGAGAACTGGGATCACACGTGTGTGCCACCACGCCCATCTCTGGACATGCTAGTTTTTAAACCTGACCTGAACCACTGCTTCTCCAACAGCTTGGACAAAAGTGCCAAGCCAGGAAGGGGGAAAATGCAAACCCCAGGAATCCTGATGAGAAAGTCCCCAGAGAAGTCCACTACCAGCACCATGCTGTCATCAAGTCTCCCACTGTAGCTTAAACCATGCAAACTTGCATTTGAATCCATGACAGACACATGCTGCTTCAGCATGGACCTGCCGGGTGCCTGGAAGGCGGAAGCCTCGCTGGGTAGACCAGGAGGGGCTGGGAACCCCGGGGTGGAAGCAGTGTTGCCCAAGCATGCTCCTCTGTGAAATGGGAACACAGCCCTCGCCAGTTGTGTTCAAGATCCGAGAAATGAGCCAATGCATGAAGCTGGCAAGCAAGGACCAGAATCAGCTGGTCTCGGAGCGGGACGGCTTTCAAGGCCTCTGTGGCAACCTGTTCTGCCCCTGGCACTTTGTTGCTAATTCTGAAAGCTATTTAGCGCCCTGACTGTCCTGGAAGGAACAGGCTAAAGGAGGTCAAGTGACAAGTCCAAGGTCACACATCCCGGAAGGAGCTCGGGTCTGGCTGACTCCACAGCTCTGCCCAGTGCCTTCTGTCCCACCATACTGCCTCAGTTTCCCAAGAAGGGGTTAGGAGAAGCAGGTTTTCTAGTAAGTCCTTGCTGGATGGGTCTGAGTGTACATTTCTGACCTTGCTCTGCTTCCAGGTGAATTCTGACAGGGGAAGCTGGGGGGCCATTCTTCCCACTCACAGCAGGCTCTTGGGGGGAACCAGGGCAAATGGGGCAGGGGGTCCTTGGACAGCTCCGTGGGCCCTCAACCCTTACTCACCCAGGGGGACCCTGAGTCCTCTCGCTTTTACTTTCATTTTCCGGCAATCAGCAGTCAAGACTTTGAGGTTTCCAGGAGATTTAATGCACACAGATTATCAGCAAACTCCTGGGCCCTGGAGAGGACTGGCCTAGGCCTCCTTCATGGCCTCCAGGGGCAGAGACAGGGGAGCAGGTCAAGAAAGAAGACAGGAAGTCAGCGCAGATGCAGGGTGGGACACCGAAGCCAAGGAGGGAAGCTGAAGGGTAAGGGGCTGCACTGTGCCCGTCCACACAAACACCCTGCATGTCCATTCGCTTACTGGAGCAACAGGAGGCCAGATGGGAGCAGGGCCCACTGTTGGACAGGAGGGGCTTGCACCCGACCAGAGTCCCGGGCCTGGCCTGACCCTCTGTAACTGCAGTCTTGGGCAAGGCGCCCAAGCCCCTGAGATTGTCTCTAAAGTGCAGGTGCGAACTCCACCACCACCATGAGGACCCTTGGGAGGAATGTGGGTGAAGAGAATTTTGCTACTTTACAACTTATAAACAGTTGTTTCAGTCCTCCTGCCGCAGAAAGGCAGAAAAAGGCCCATCAGAGCCCCAGCTTGCCCTGCGGAACAGTGTCCCACTGGGATCCTGTAATTTCTGAATGCCAGGAGCTGTATCACCACCTGGGCTCTGGTTCCCTCGGTTCTCCTTCTAAAGCCTGTTTTGGAGTTGGAGCCAGAAGAGTTTGTCCACACAAAGGGAGGAAGACCCCCTCTGAAGCTGGCCTGCCTCATCCCAGGACTCCTGAGGCACGCCCCAAATCACAGTCCACACCTGAAGAGCGAAGGCGAGGTGGCCACGCCCCTCAGGCTGAGGACCAGTGAGGCCAGAGGCTCCCCCGGGCCCACAGACAGAGCTCGAGGTCCAGCCAGTGACCCTGTGCAGGGTTATTGTCGTCCAATGTAAAGGAAGTAAGTGCATCACAGGTCTAGCTCTGAACATGTTATAGCAGTCAGAGCCGGGTATGGTGGCTCACATCTGTAATCCCAGCACTCAGGAGGCTGAGGCAGGATTGCTGAGAGTTCCAGGCCAGCTGGACTATACAGCCAGACCCTGTCTCATAAACAAATCATGGGAATCAGACACTAGTAGCTATCCAGAAGTAGCCAAAAAGAGCTCAAAGCAAAACTTGAGCTTTCGTAAGCAGCATCCAAGAGCTTAAAGTGGCCCAGAACGATGAGGAGCTACAGAAACTCCCAAGGCCTGCACAGTTTTCCTTCCCTTCCTTCCCGTAGATAGCAAGGGTCAGTGCTGGCCTCAGAGCCTGGCTACTCCTCATTAAGGCACAGTCTCGGGACTGTACTTTGGTCACATAATGAAAAAGCCTTCCAGCTCGTTCTGAGACAGCAGCCATTGCACACACTTATGTCCCAAGCAATGCACAAGGCCCATGCGTCCAGAGTCGGGGAACCAGCAGTCTCTGGCCTGTATGTGAACCTCCTCGGCTAAAACATGACCACATTAAGAGTGCGCACTGGGATCTCAACTTATTCCTCTGCCACAAGCCCAAGCGAGAATGGACTGGAGACCTTGTTGTGGCGGGAACTGCTGTTCAGGGTGGCAAACCTGTTTGGGGGTAGGAAAGAGGTGCCCCCAACCCCAGAGTCCTCATGCTTGGTCTATATTCCCATCCCTACAGGTCAGCAGTCCTCAGAGGGGGCTGGGGAACCACTCACATGCTCTGGGAGGGCAGGACTGAGCCTGAGGTGGGGGAGGGGGAGGAGGAGGAGGAGAGAAGATAATGAATGGGCAGATCCACCCGGATCTGTGATCTAGAGCTAAGATTGAGCAAGCCTCAGCTAAATTCTTCAGAGGCAGGAAGAGAGATTTGGAGAAAACAACAGAACTAGAGGACAGGGCTGGGGGAACAGGGGACAAAACAAGAAGACAGCTCGTCCCTACTCAGTGACCCCGATTTCAAACTCTGCCGAGGTCCTGGCTTTGGAAGGAGAGGAAGTGAGAAGCGGGGCAGCAAACTTACAAACTTACTTCGGGGCGAGGATCGGACACGCCCAGACCCTTCCCCCGCCCGCCACCCGCAGCCCAAAGGAAAACGAGATAAAAAATTCTCCAGGGCTGGAGGGGACAACTGTTTCGGATGGGACGCAGAGAAGAAAAGCGTGGACAGACAGCGCTCCCTGACACTTCCAAACCAGAAGGGAGACCGGCTCCTTCGCACCTGGTGGAGCCTCTCACATTCCGGGAGCAGGGGAAGAGGAACTTGGGGTCCCTCTCTCCACCACCGGGCTGGAGAGGCCTGGGAGAGCCGCGGAGATTCCCTAGGCTCCCGGGCGATAGGCTGGCAAAGTAAAGAAGGGGCTCCCCCTTTGGCCCGATGCCCGGGGAGCTCCTCAAGAGGGGGCTACGGGCCGGGGGAGGGGTCAGTACCCCCTAAGCCGGGATTGGGCGGGAGGAAGGGGCGGCAAGACCCTGATACTGGAACGAGCACACTCACCGTGGCTCCGGGGCGGCGGCGTTCTGTGGGGCGGGGGCTCCAGCCGACTCCGTTCCTGTCCCCCCGGCGGTGTCCCAGGCTCCGGCCTCCACTTCCGCCTTTCAGCCGCTCCGGATCCGGATCTCCGCCTTCTCCCCGCCCCTCATGCTTCCAGGTGACTGACAGGGCTTGCGGACCAATGGGAAGCACACTCGGCCGACCCGCGGGCGGTGCCGGTGGGGGCCGCGGGAGAGGCGGGGAAGAGAGCGCGGGGCCTGGTGGGACTCGTAGTCCGCGGGGCGGGGAGGGGCGGAGCCAGGACGGCCGGGACTCTGCTAGAGGGAGGAGGGCGGAGCCCGCCACTCGGCGCACTGGAAAAGGCGGCCCGGCCCTACCCGGCCAAGTCCGCGCCGAAGGCGGGCACGGAGGGTGCCTGCAGCGGGGTGGCACGGTGACCAGAGGACTGGGGGGCCCTACCCACACCCCATCCAGAGCCACCCTGCTCTCTGAGGCCGGCGACCCCGCCTGCGCCCTTCCCCTGAAGACCAGAACCACGCCTCCCAACGCTGGCCGGTACCTGCTCTTCCAGCGTCTCCCAGGGACCCTACGTACAATCTGCACGCAGAGCCGGCTGTGGTGGCACAGGGCTGTCAGCCCAGCCCACGGGAGGCTGAGGCAGGAGGATCGCCGTGAGTCCAAGGCCAGCCTAGGCTAGATAGTGAGTTCCAGGCCACCCTGAACTACATAGATTGTTTAAAAAATTTAAAAAACTGTAACAAATCAAAACCCACCCGAGACGGCTGTGGCCTCTGTCCCCTCGGACACCGGCTTAACCAACTTTACTCTGGAGCCAACCCTGGAGAATCAACCAGTCTGGGACAACCAGACAAACAGCTATGCCCACACCTAGTTCCAGCTGATTGACAGGGTGCTTGTTTTTTTTGTTTTTGTTTTTTTTTCCTTCCTTCCTTCCTTCCTTCCTTCCTTTCTTTCTTTCTTCTTTCCTTTGATTCTTGAGATAGGGTCTCTCTGGAGTTTGAGCTGGACTTGAACTCACTGTTGGCCTCTGGTAATCCTTCTGTCTCAGCCTCCTCAGTGCTGGGATCACAGCCCTCGCTACCATGCCCTGCCCAAGGTGCCTGTTTCTTACAACACCCCAAACCCCTCCTACCCCCCTGACAGTAGTCATCAGAGTGCTGAAGCTGAGAGACAAGACAGGCCTTGGGAGAGGGGGAGGACTCTTAAGCTGGTTCTTAGCTGGTGATCACCCGCCCACACACACCTGGCAGCAGTTCCCTATGCAGGACACCCAGGGTCCCCTGGGCCCATCCTTGCAGGGCTGGACGAGGGCCTGATCCAGGATGGGGAGGATGGGCTATGACAGCCCCTTGGGAGCTCATTAAGGTTTCTCCTCACCCCTGGGGTCCCTGGTGGCTCACCCGGTGCCCAGTGGATTGGCTGGCGTCTGCCTTTCCTAGAGACAGCAACAGGGCCTTGGGGGTGGCAGGGATGACTGTCGTCGGCTCCTCCAAAGCCCTGGGGCACTCAGCCCAAACCCCAGAAACAGCCAGCACTAAGGGCTACAAAAATAGAAGTTTATTTCCTATCCAAAAGTGACCTGGGGTGTTGGGCGTATGGAGGGCTCTGGCCAGGGTGGGCGGGTCGGCAGTGACACTGGAGCGATTCGGGTTGCTGGCTAGCAGCAGAGACCAGCCCTAGAGACAGCCTTCGGAGACACGGACAGAGGTGTTGGCAGACGGAGCCTGGGGTAGAAACGGACATTCAGGGCGGAAGCGACGCCTTGGCCATGGAGCCAGGAACCCACTCTCAGGCAGGGCTCTGTACAGAGACCGGGCAAAGAATTGAAGCTCCAGAAGGCCCCTGGGTGTCAGGAAATGATCCAGAGAGATGGGGCTACAAAGAATGGGGGACTGTAGACCCCATCTAAAGTGGACAGTGGGCAGCTGGGTGTGGTGACCCCCCCCTGCTGTGATCCCAGGACTCTGGGAGGCTGAGTCAGGAGGATCACAAAGTTCAAACCCAGCCTAGACAACTTAGTGACTTAGTGAGACTTGAAAAAATGGGGTGGGAATGTAGCTTAGTGCAAAGTCCAGGGGTTTAATCCCCAGGGATCCCCCCCAGGAGGCCAGTAGCCATCCAGCACCAAGTGATCACCAGTAATCGCCAGATAACTGTTGGCTCAGGGTGGGAAATGCTACACAGTTTTAAATTATTTTTCCCCCCAGTACTGGGAATCGAACTCAGGACCTTGTGCCTACTAGGCAGTTGCGGTGCCACTGAGCTACATCCCCAGCCCTTCACATATTGAACTCAGGTCCTTGCGCTTGCGTAGCAGGCGATGAAACCACTGAGCTAAATCCCCGGTCCCCTACGTTTTTATATTTTGAGGCAAGGTCTTGGTGTATAACTTGAAATCCTCCTGCCTCAGCCTCCCAGAGTGCTGAGATTACAGGTGTGCGCTATCACGCCCAGATGAAATACTGGACTTCTATGTGACCTATCTTTTTTTTAATGTTGGCAGCTCATTTGCATTTTGGGAAAATGCTCTGAGAGGCGAAGACGACATACTGGGGGCTGTCAGTTTGCTTCCTGTGTATGCTGGGAGCCCCTCAGGCCTGGGCAGATGGCAGAGGCCTAGGACATCCTGGTTGCTCACATCCAACCAGAACTGCACGTGTGCCCCTCTCAGGGTGACACTGTCCTCGGAGTCTCCGGCAGAGAACTCAGGAGCCGGGACAGAGGACCCCAGGGTGTCGCTGAGCTGATTCCGGGGAGGAGTTCCCCCCGTGGACGCAGCCCCGGCTGTGCCTTAGCCTTCATTTCCAGGCTGCACCTGGGCCCCCGCCCGCCCTGGCCCAGTCTCTACCTGCTTCTGGCTCCTGGGAGGAAGAAGCCTGAGGCATCCGCCAGCCCCGCCGTCTTCCCAGTCCTCTGCTGCTGGACGCCAGGCCCTGGACAGCCCCTCAAAGAGGAGGATGGGGAAGGTTTGCAGAAGGGGTGGGGTCAGAAGTCCGAGACTCTGGTGCCAGCCAGACCTGAAGCAAAGGGTGAGGGCCCGGGTCCTCCCTAACGGCAGGCCCGGGCCCAGGCCGGGGTCAGTGCAGTGAATCCGACCTGGACTGGAGGCTGGGCCTGGCGAGGCTTGGGGTCCCAGGTAAAGGCACCGCAGAGGGGCTCGGCAAGTCAGGCTCTGAGGGACGGGGGACCGGCGCAGACGGTGTGGAGCCCGCGCGGGCCGGGCAGTGGACCTCAGCAAGCGTCGTGTCCTGGAGGCTACTGGGTGGTCCGGAGGCACAAGGAGAGCTGCACAGTGGCCTCCACTTGGGACGAGGAAGGTCTGGAGGCCAGGCTGTGGGTGCCGGGGACCCCAGGGGGCCCATGTGGGCCTGCAGCAGGCCCATCATGAGCCGCAGCTCCCGGCTCAGCTGAGACACTTCCTGGTTGAGGCGTGAAATCTGTCGAGAACACACGGAGGGGTCTTGCGGAGCCGCAGGCACCCCACTCTGTGGTTTCCAGAGTTCCAGGCCCTCACCCTGGGAGGACGGCCCGGGCAGATGCCCCAGTCTCTGTCCAAGGATCTGAGGCAGCAGCAGGCCTATTCCCTTCCCTCCCTTTGACAAAGCATAGACCTGTGTCCCGAGAGTCACCGGCCACAGGCTCAAGCACCTGCACTGTGGTGTTCAAACTCCGCAAATGCAGTCAGTCGAGGAACCTGTCCAAGTGGGGATTTCTGGGGCCCACCCCAGTCCTACCCCAAATTGAGTGAGGCCCAGGAATCTGCATTATTTTCAGGACCTGGGATTGAACCCAGGGCCTTTGAACTGAGGTACATATCCTCACCCCTTTTACTTTGAGACAGGGTCTCACTAAATTACTAAAGTGCCCAAACTAGGCTTGAATTTTTTTTTTGGTACTGGGGATTGAACTCAGGACTTGTGCTTGCCAGGCAGGCAGTGCCACTGAACTATATCGTGGCCACTGGTCTTGAATTTTTAACCCTCCTGCCTCAGGCTCCCAGAGTGCAGGGATGGCAGGAAGCCACCTCCATCCTTGCCAGGAATTGTATTTTAATAGGTGACTGACAGACACTCAGGTTTGGGGACCACTGGTCTAAAAGTGGGGTGCGTTTGTGGCAGGGAGCAGAAACAGGACTTCCCCCTTTGTGAGGCAGTTCGGGGCAGGTCCTGCCCTGGCCCGGGCTCCGCCCCTCAAGGTACCCGCTGTTTATCAGAGCCCAGGGGAAGGTGACTCCCTGGGGTGGGCCTGGCTGTGCCATGGCGACCAGCAATACTTTGGTCTGGGATCCCTCGGGAGGGGCCGGAGGCGCTGACTCTGGGCTCATCCAGGCCACAGAAGCCTCCGCCTGCCCCCCCATTGCCCAGGGCGGGGGCCACACAGACCCCTGCCCTGGGCCTCATCCCAGGCTTCGAACCTTGGCTGGCTGCAGGAGTGCTTCACTGCTAGCTGCAGCCCACTTGCATGTCCCACCTCTGGGAAGGGTGTGTTATAATTTCACCTGTTTTTAGGTGAGGAAACTCAAGTCCAGAGAGCTCGTGGGACTTGCACAAGGCCATCCAGCCGGTGTGAGGATTGGAACCCAGGACCCCCGCTCCCGAGCCATGCCCATGGGTGCCCGCCTCACCCACCTCCTGGTTCAGCCCGCAGACTTTCTCCCTCACCGACTCCGCCTCAGTGGCCAGCTCTGGGCCCGGCCTGGGGCCTGCAGGAGAGGAGTGAGGGTGAGCCTGGGACACGGACAGGGACAGGGGCAGCGGGGCAGGCAGGGAGCAGAGAGGAAGGCTCTCGGGGCGCCTCCCTCCCTCCACCCGCGTGCGCTCGGGGTGGAGCCTCTGCCAGCCCAGCCCCTGTCCCTCGGTGTCCCTCCGCTGTGTGCGCCCTGGTGCCCTTCAACAGCTGCTCCACAGGGCGAAGTCCTACCCTACCCCAATCACTGTTTCTTTCCTTTTCTTAGTACTGGAGATTGAACCCAGGGCCTTCACACTGAACGACATCCCCAGACCTTTACTTAATTTCTTACTTTGAGACAAGGTCTCACTGAGTCACTGAGTTCCCCAGGCTGGGCTTGAACTTGCAGTCCTCCTCCCTCAGCCTCCCAGAGAGCTGGGGTCATAGGCGTGCACCACCACGCCAGGAACCTAACCCCTCTAAGAAGCAACTCAGTGTCCTTTCCTCTGCTAACAGAGTCCTGCTTTTGTGTCTCAGTGGTATTTTGTACCTGACTCTAGAATCACTTATCTGGATACACAGTTGTCCCCAACACTAGGAAGGGATCTCCTCAAGAGTGTGGGCCAGGTCTGGTTTATCTGTGCCTTCCTAGTTTGGTGCCTGGCATGCAGTAGGTCCCTGCTGGATGTGGGATGGACAGATGGTAGATGGATGGATGGATGATGGATGGTGGATGGGAGTTGGAAGATGAATGGATGGTGGATGGTAGATGGATGGATGATGGATGGATGGTGGATGGATGTGGATGGATAGATGGTTGAGGGATGATGGATGGATGGATGGATGAAGGATGGGTGGCTGACGGTGAGCTGACATCTGCCACTGGCCCTTACCTGCAGGGGGGCCCTGGAAGCGGGGCCTTGGGGGCTCAGGCCTCCTGCTGAACCGGAACGTAGGGGCCTCAGCTGTGCTGCCTGAGTCCTCGATGCCATCTACTACCCTGGGGATGGGGCAGTGCCCGTCAACACACGGAAGGTGTACAGGCCAGAGCAGCTTGGGCAGAGGGTGAAAGGGCCTCAGCCATGGAATGGGGAAGGGCAGTGGTCAAAGGCATGGGCTGTAAGCTGGGTGGGAAGGGCAGAGCAGCCGGGGTAACAGGAAAGAGCACCCCTAGGAACGCTGGGGATGGAGCCCGCAGAGGTCCTGGAAGCGAGAGGGCATACAGGACAGGAGAGGAGAGAAGAGGAGGCTGGCGTCTCACCGAGGACTGAGGTCCAGAGGTCCACAGGGTCCCAGTGGGGGAATGAGACGCTGGGGGGGCTTCCGGGCAGCTGAGCCCCTGGGGGGGGCGTGGGGGGAGGGGGAGGAGAGGAGGGCCGAGAGCGGGGGCAGCTCCTCGCCCAGGAGGCTGAGCAGGGAGCCCTGGGGCCGGGCAGGGCTGAGGCCGGGCAGCAGGAGGGGCCGCAGGGGCGGGGCAGCCCCCCCGGGCACCCCTGAGCTGCCCTCTGTCTCCGAGATGGACGGCAGGGTCTTGTCCGAGGAGGAGCCCAGGCTGTCGGAGCGGGGCTGTGGGCAGAGGGGACAGCAGCACTGCAGGAGAGGGGAACAGACCCTTCCTGGAGAACAGGGTCCCCCCGAGCCCATAAAGGGGGTTACCTGGGAGAGGCGGGGAGACCGGCTGCAGCGGCTGAGGGCCTGTGGGGACACCGGCGGTTCAGGCTGGCCCCCCGCCCTGGTCCACCCAACAGGGCCAGGTGTGCAGAACACGGGGCCTTTGCGTAGAACCGCGTCGGACACCCTCAACTCTGGCTCCAAGGAATTCAGGGTGGCAAGGAAGCGGGGTGAGGCTGAGGGTGCCCACAGGACATGGGGCAGAGCTGGAAGCAGGGGAAGAGCAGAGTTGGGGTGGGAGGGGCACAGGGCTGTGACGATGTCTCCAGGGAGGAGGCGTCACCTGGGCTCTCTGGGGCTGGGGGAGGTCGGGACCTGGAGGTCGACATACACTGGTGTCAATGCCCTGGCGCAGGTTGAAGGTGAGGTCGCGGGGCAGGCCGGCCCGGAAGGCAGCCCCGTACTCTGGGTACAGCTGCAGGACCTCGGCCAGGCCCTGGCTGCTCAGCTGCTGCAGGCCGCAGTAGGTCAGGGCCTTCACATCAGCGCTGGTCTTCAGAACGAAGCTTGGGCCCACCCCTGGCTCAGGGATGTCTGCCCCAATCAGGTCCCCCTTCCCTGCGGGGAGGGGCGGCAGCAGTCAGCTGGGGCAGGGGGCCGGAGGATGGCTGGATGGATGAGGGGTGAGGGATGGGGCAGGGATGGATAGGGGTGGATGGATGGGAGGGTGATGGGAGGAGGTGGCTGATGGATCTGAGGGATGATCCGCGTCCCGAAGGGTGGTCCGAAGGGCTGGATCAAGGGCTTGTGGAGATCAAGGGAATTGGGAAAAGGTCAGTGGAGGGTGACGGGTGGAGGCTGGGAGACCATAAGCAGATGCATGAGGAGGGCTGGGGAACGACCAGTGGAACTGGGCTGTCATCCATGGAGTGGCCAGTTAAAGAGTAAAGGCCAACAGAGGTCAGGTCATCAGGAAATGGTCCATGGAGGTGCAAAAGGCCCATAGACCTGAGGAACAGTCACCGGGGAAGGCCAGATAGGCTGGGGGGGAGGCCAAAGAGATTAGGGAGAGGAGCATCCCAGCCCCCAGACTCCTGGCTGTCCCCAAGCCCCTGGGGACAGCTCTGGGGCAGGTGGCAGGTGGGGGGGGCTCCTCACCCAGGATGGCCAGGACCGTGCTGTCCTGGAGCACCTCCAGGGAGCCGGAGCACACGTAGTAGTGAGCCTGCAGGGCGTCCCCACGGCGCAGCAGATACTCGCCCGGGGCGCAGAAGGAGGCCTTGATGTGCAGGGACAGTGCCCGCAGGCAGCCCCGGCTCGCCACCCCGAACAGCGGCAGCTGCAGGATCTCCCGGTTCAGATGCATGGCGACGTCGGCTCGGAGCTCGTCTGGGAAGTCACGCAGTAACTGCATAAGGGGCAGAGGTCATTCCAGCCACATGGCCACTACCGCTGCATCTACTCTCGGGCTGTGCCGTGTGCGGGGAAGGTGCCTTGGCCGACCTCTCGGAAGCCGCCTGCAAGTCTGACCTCAGGCTTGCTGGCCGCGCCAAGCTCCCAGCCTGACTTCCGGCGCAAGACCAGGTCTGCTCCCAGTCCGGCACACACCAGGCTGTACCTGGTCACTCCCATGCATCCCGGCTCCTCAGCCCCCCGCAGCCAGAGCCACCCTGAGGATCGGCCTGCAACCAGGAATCAGAGGCTGGGGGAGGGCTCAGCCCTGCTCCTGAATCCTCGGGGGCCTCGGGCACTCCACTGCCGCTCGCTGGGCCTCGCTATCCCCAGCTGCCAAGCAGAGGCTTATGCCAGGCCCAGACGCCGACGGAGGACCTCACAGTACCGAGGTCCCGCCACACTTCCATCTGCCGCAGGCGAGTCTGCTTCACTCTGGCCTCTCCCTTGGGCGGGCGAGCTCTCAGGCCCCTGGGAGGGACGTCCCCAGGCCTCCTCCCTCCCTTTCTCCACACCCCGCCCAGCCCCTGGCTTTCTCTTCACTTCTCCCCACCTCTGCACCAACCCTTGGGCTTTTTGCATGCCCGACCTTTCACCTCCCTCCCTGAGCCCCACCTTCACCCGGGATGCCTCTACCTCCCCACTCCGCGCCAGCCAGACGCCACAGAGCACCCCAGCCTTCATCCTGCCCTCCTCCAGCCCCACGCTGGCCTCCAGGCCCAAGGTCCGGCAGCGTGCAGTCTGAACTCCAGGCTGTCCAGCCCTCCGGCCGCCCCTCCCCTGCTCTTCTCCTGGCCACCGGGCTGCTCCACTTGGCTCTGGCTCTGCTACCAACCTTTCTGGGCCTGTGTTCCTACAGGGTCTCGCTATGTAGCCCAGGCTGGCCTCGAACTTGGTGATCCTCCTGCCTCTGCCTCCAAGCGCTGGGGTGACAGGTGTCGCTGCCACCCCAGGACATACTGATTAACGGAGTGGCAGGGTGAGCGCAGGCCTGAGCTCCCTTCTGGCTCCCGTAGGTAGCCGAACGCACAGGAAAGGGGGGCAGCATCCCCAGCCCACTCGAGATCCGCCGCGCACCTCGTTGGCGTCGATGCCGCTGTTGGCGGCCCACGTGGTCTGGAAGTACTCGAGCACGCGCTGCTCGAGCGGCCGCGGCAGGCGGTGGACGCGCACGAAGTCCTCCAAGTCCTTCAGGCGGCGGTGGTAGAGCGAGCGGCGCGAGTACAGGCGCTGGATGACGGCAGTGACGTTGCCGAAGACCACGGCGTGCATCAGCGCTGGACGGGCGGCAGGGGCGTCACGGGGTGTCCCGGCCCAGGACCCCCACGCGCCGCGCGCACCCTCGGGGCCCGCCCTCCCGCTGGGCGGCTCACCGCCGACCAGCATGGTGCACACGGAGAAGACCTTCTCAGCGTCCGTGTTGGCGCACACGTTGCCGAAGCCCACGCTGGTGAGGCTGCTGAGCGTGAAGTAGAGCGCGGCGATGTAGGCGCTGCGCCTCGAGGGCCCCGCTGAGCCGTTCACGTAGGGCGCGTCCAGCCGCCGGCCCAGCTCCTGCAGCCAGCCTGGGGGTGGGCGGGCGAGGGGCTGCAGGACCGGCGCGGGTGACCCGGCCTCCGAGCCGGCCTCGGCCCCACACTGCTCGCCGGGCGGGCAGCCGTGGCCGGTGCTCGGCGGGGCGGGGGTGACGGGGGTCACTGGTGGGAGGGAGGGGCCTGGCTGAGGCGGGGAGGGACGGAAAGGACACCCGGGAGAAGGGAGAGCAGAGAGGGCTGGTCCAGGGCAGGGAACGGGGCGGGGGGGGGGGGGTCAGGAGAGAGGCGCGGGAGCGTGGGGAGGCCTGAGGACGCAGGGCAAGGGCTGCTAGGGTGCGCGCCGAGCCCAGGATTCCGGGAGGGGTTGTCCACAGGATTGAACCCAGGGCCTTCACACTGAGCTACCTCCCGGCTCTTTTTATTTTAAAAAATTTGAATGAATTAATTAATTTTGAGACCAGAGTCTCACTGTGCAGTCCAAGCTGGCCTTGATTTCAAGATCCTCCTGCCTCAGCCTCCCAAGTGCTGGGATTACAGGTGTGCACCACCGTGCTAGTTTAAATTCTCTTGATTATCTCATAAAGTCCTTCAGGGTTGTGTTTTAGGCTGCCAGATTTGCCCAGAGCAGCATCCCCAAGGAGCCTGGGAGGTTTGGGGAAACACGGGGATGTGGGTGGGACCTGTGAATCCCAGGAGACAGTGGCTTGGGGACAGGAAGGGAGACAGGTGGTAAAGGACTGTCCGGGGTTGGCGGCTCACCAATGTCCCATAGCAGTGGGTCATTGGCCTCCATCTCCCGGCGCCCGATGACATACCAGATGCAGGCCATCCAGTGGGCAAGGAGCACAAAAACCGACATGAGCAGCGTGAGCACCATGGCGCTGCACTGCGAGTATGGCTCCAGCTTCTGCAGCAACCGCAGGAGCCGCAGCAGCCGCACCGTCTTCAGGAGGTGCACCAAGGAGGTCTGCAGAAGGAGAGGTCAGTGGGAGACTGGGCGGACACCCCCTGCCATCCTGAGAACTCAGGAGATGCAAGGGGAGAGGAACCAAATAGCAGCCACTAGGCGTTTGTGACCCTCATAGAAACCATGCCTGGGGTCTAGCTCTCAGCTCCACTGATGACCAGCCCAAGGGGACAGTCATGGGACTCGAGACGGGGTTGACAGGCACCAGAGCCCTTTGTGGGTGCCCTGCATTGTTCATAGCCCTCCAGGACAGGGCAAGAGCCTGGTCTGGAGGTAGGGAGGCAAGGCTGCAGGCAAGACCTGGGAGGAGCATGGGAGGAGCCCTCCCCGTGTGGGTCACAGATCCGAGGCGGGCAGCACGCAAGATTGAACCCAGGGCCTTCACACCGAGCTGCATCCCCAGCTCTTTATGTTTTTACATTTTAATTAATTAATTAATTTACAGACAGGATCTCACGATGTATTCCAGGCTGGCCTTGAACTCACAGCAATGCTCCTGTCTCAGCTACCCCAGGGGGAGCTAGGGCTGCTGGGCAACCAGCTGCAAGGGGCTGCCCTAGGGCTGGTAGACCCAGCAGGGCTTTGGGAAGGAACCGTAAATGTTCCTGTGGATCACAGATAAACATTTTTTGGTGCTGTTCTGAGGATCCAACCCAGAAGTGCTCTGTCACTGAGCTACGCCCCCAGGCGTTTTTATTTTTTGAAACAGAATCTTGCTAAAGGTGTAAAGTTGCCTGGGTAGGCCGGGGATGTAGCTTAGTGGTTCCGGCGCCTGCCTTGCAAGCAGAAACTCCCGAGTTTGATCCCTGGTACCAAAAAAAAAAAAGGTTGCCCGGGTAGGACTAGAACTTGGGATCCTCCTGACTCAGCCTTCCTCAGTGCTGGCCAACATTGGCTAATGTTGCTAAAACTGCTTTTTTTTTCTTTTTAGTTCTGGGGATTGAACCAGGGGCTGAAGCATGCTGGCAAGGGTTTTAATTCTGATGTACACTGCCATCCCTGAGACTGCTGTTTTCACTGTGATTATTATTATTACTATTTGTTGTTGTTGTTTCAGACAGGGTCTCACTATTGCAGTTCAGGCTGGCCTTGAACTCACTCTTCAGCCCAGGTGGCCTTGACCTTGCAGTGATCCTCCTGCCTCAGCCTCCCAAGTGCTGGGATGACAGGTGTGTGCCACCGTGCCCAGCTCTATGATCATTAATTCCCCAGTTAGCCCTTCCAGTCTTGGAGATGTAAGCAGGTGGCTGCTTATTTTCTGGTGGGGTGGCTTGGCAGCGAGGGCAGGAGGCTCTGGGGTTTGGTGTGAAGGCCCAGCTGCCCTGGGGTCCTCCAGGAGACCCCAGTGCCCTGAGCCCACACTGCTCCTGAGCCGCCTTGCATCATGTTCTCTCATTCTGGGTGAAGGAACTGGGCAGGAGCGGCCCCGGTCCCCACCGGCCTGTCCAGGCCTCCACACCTGCCTTGGCCCAGAGCACCTGTCTGGGACCAAACCTAGGCCCTGCAGGGGTCCCCGGCCATGGGGCCCTGTGGCCCACACCTCTCCTTGGGCTAGAGGGTCCTGCCTGGCTCCAACTGCACCAGCAGCGCCTCGCCTCCCCGTTTGTGCCCTGCCTTTCCCTGGATGCCCCTCGGGTGCCCTGGCTGCCCGGAAGGCAGGTGGCAGCTGGACCAGGAGTCTGGACCTGATCCAGTGGCTGCTGACCGTGTGGCCTTCATTCGCGGCCTCTCTGGCCTGTGCTGACCTCTGAGGAAGAAGGGTAGGAGGCCACCTGAGAAGAGCACCACGGCCAGCGGTGCAGGTACCGCCCTGAGTGGGCACCGAGGGGCAGCCACGCACACACACGTGTGCACAGCCAGGAGAGGAGCCCTGTAGCCGTTGGCGGCTAGTTAAATCCGGCTGTGTGTAGGTGGTTTCCTGCTATAGCCGGGTACAGCGAAGGCACCAGGGAGCTGCTCCCCTCCCCTCCGACAGCCGAGGGGGTCTGGGGACACAGGTGGGGCTGGGCAGGGCTGTGTCTGCCCCAGAAGCCCTCGCCAGGAGGCTGGGTGAGGGCGAAGCTCCGCTTCTGTGCCCGCAAGTCCTGCACACATCTGTCCCGCGCCTCGCTTCCTGGGCTGCCTTGCGGCCCCTCACCCCTGCCTGCCAAATCCTAGCGCCCTCTGAGCCCCAGCCCCGCTCCCACAGACTCCTTCCCAGCCCACCCCAGCCCTGCCCTGCTGGGCTGCTGCCCCCTCCGCTTCCCCGTCTTGTCGCTCAGGTCTGCAGCCCGGGTCTGCAAGGTCGGCCCAGCCCCAGCCACGAACCTCGCCCCACCTGCACCCCGCGCACCTCTGCCCAGGTCCCCTTGCCCTCGGAGGGCGCATCCCTGTCCCTTCTCCCCACAGAGGCCAGCCGTGCACCACACAGGCTCTGTGCCGCCTAAGTGCTCATTTGTTTGCTAAGTAGAAATGAAGAAGCACCGTTCATCTGGCAGCCACCCAAGTCCGCCCTGGCAGCCAGAGTCAGCTTGCGTTCTCTCAGCCTCCCTCAGAGACAGAGCCGGGGCTCCCGGCGCCCAGCCCAGGCTGAGGGCGAGAGGCAGAGGTGCGTGGGCAAGGTCACTCACCACAGTGACGTTGAAGATATAAAGCAGGTCAAAGGGCAGAGCGGCAATGAGGTCCACGAAGAACCAGGTGGCCAGGTAGTGGAGGCCGATGGAGCGAGGGGCCGAGACCACCTGGCCGGACTGGGACACGTAGGTGGTGCGGAAGTTCAGGATGATGTCTGGGGTGCGAGAGGGCCTTCCTAGGGTGCGTGGCCAGTGACGGGAGGAGGCGGCAGGGAAGCGGGGAGATGGGCCAAGGGAAGGGACTGGGGCTGTAGCATGGCCGGGGCGAGGAAGCCGTTTCCAAAGGCGTCCCCGCAGCCCACCCTCCCCGCTGGCCCGGCCTGCCGGCAGAGGCTCTGACCCACGATGAAGAGCATCTCCACGGCAACATCACTGATGAGCACGTGGCGGGGTGTGGCGGGGGCATCATCGCCCAAGAAGCAGACATTGAAGGGGATGGTGACCGCAACGTAGAAGGTGGCAAGCAGGATGAGGCCGTCCCACACGGCCTTGGGGATGCTGTAGTGGAGGAGGAGGCAGCGGGACCCCCCCACGGAGGCCACCTTGTACTCAGGCACCGATGGCTTTGGCTCAGACGCGTTCTAAAGGGAGAGGGGTGGTGGTTGGGACACTTAGGGGAAAGAGGAGCCAGGGCTGGGAGGGGAGAGGCAGGCTCTGGGGCTGGCACTTCCTTCTCTCTGCATAGCCCTCTCTGAGCAGCCACGTTTCAGGGGCCTTGGCACTGACCCCATGTAGGTGAAGAGGTTCTGGCAAGTCAGACGTGTGCCCTACCTGAGGGGTCACTGCCTCTCCCTCAAGTTCCCCTGGGCTCTCGTGGGTATAGGGGCACTAGCACCATACACCCCAGTCTCCCTAGCCCTGGCAGATGACACAGAGGGTCCGAGATGCCAGGCTGGAGGGTGGGCTTTCTCTCCAGGACCAGAGCAGCTTGTGATTTGAATTCCCACCGCCATGACACAGCCTTTGGTCAAGGGTAGGTGTCTTGTTGCTGCTGGGGCCCCACCCGTGTGACACCACGAGGGAGATGTCAGCTACGGGAGCAAGGGAGAGGGACAGAGCAGAGTGGTACCCAGACATGGGTGGACAGGGGCACAAGCCGCCCGGCAATGAAGAACAGGCAGACGGAACCAGAGCAGACCTGGGCACTCGGCCAGGATGGGACATGACTCACATTGTTGGTCTCCATGCTTCCCTGGCCCCGGTGACTGAAGTGGCCAGTCAGTCGGCGCAGGATGCTGTGGCTTTGCCTCTGCGAGGACCGAAGTTTGGAGCTGGCTCCCCGCCTGCCAAGGGAATTTTCTGTGGGAGGAAGGAAGGGTGTGAGTTGCCGGGGCCAGGTAGGCAGAGGTCCGGGGTGACTCGGGACCAGGACTCCAGGCCCTTCGTGTCAGTTACCGTGATTACTGTCCCCATGGATGCCCGGGGGGCCGAGCCCTGCGCCTCCACTCTGAGTGATGTCCTTGAAGGAAAAGAGGAACAGCACGACCTCGCCCATCTCGTTCTTGATGGGCATCATGTCCAGGAGGCACCAGAAGGCTGAGCCTGCAGGGGTGCAGAGGTGAGGGTGAGCTGCACCCCTCAATGTGCAGTCTCCCCTAGGCCACGAGTCAGGGAGCGACTCAGGTCCTCACCGTCCTTGTGGTAGAAGCAGATTTCGGCCCGGTGCTCCTGGTGGCCCTCCAGGGCCTTGTGCAGCCGCTGCAGCGCCAGCTGGCTGGTCTCTGGGCCGTAGAGGAAGCGGCAGCTGCAGGTCTTCTGCATGACCTCTGTGCGGCCGTAACCTGTGAGCTCACAGAAGCCGTCTGAGCAATACACGATGGGAAAGCCCCGAGGGCCCTGAGCATTGGCCAGCAGGAAGTTGCTGTCTGTGGGGGCAGAGGTCAAGGTCAGGGCTGGTCCAGGAGAGGACGGAGCTGGGGGGGCAGCGGCGCCCGCAAGTTGTGGTCCCAGAGCCAGCAGCTTCTCTGAGTGACATATTCTGAAAGAACCAGAGAGAGCACAGGGGCAGGGCCCCAAGGGTGGCCTACAGCTGAGGCAGGACGACTGGGGTGTTGGAGAAGGAACCCCAACAGGCCATGCGGGCCACCTCCTGCCATCAAGCTGGCGGGCAGCACTTCGAGGTAGCAGCGGTGCATCTGCTGGCCATTTACAGGCTGACCCTGGGCAAGTTAATGACCTCTTCTGGGCCTCCGTTTCCTTATCTGCCAAGTGGGACACAAAACACCTTCACACAATTGCACGAGTTGCATCATTCACTTGGGAGAACAAGTTCTAGTGAGAGCCACTAGGAACAGGTAGAATGACCCCTTCTCTCAGCTTTGGGGTCACGTGCATGGGCTGCTATCCTGTGACAGTGACCAGGGCGAAGATTCTGCCTTTTTAGCTACTTGTTAGGAAACCGAAAGGCAGAAATTTTCCAAACTCAGAAATTTCCTTAGTGTGGGGGGAAGACAGGGATGAGAAGGTCCTCCTGCCTGCCTTCTGGGAAAGGTCCCCCTTTTTAACATTCCTTCAGCTGTTTCAGGGATCTGACCCCAGGGCTGGGGGTCGGGCTGGGGAGAGCAGTGAGGGTCAGGACCAGCGACCCCAGCAGCAGAACCCGGCTGCTTCCTGGGGTCCAGCAGAGGGAGGTGGTGGGTTATCGGAGGACAGTCTCAGTGAGGGATGGGGCTTAGGACAGGACGGGTGCTGGGGCCTAGGAGAGACAACAGGGCTGTGGGGTGGGTGAAGGGGGCACTGAGGGTGCCTAGGAGGCCCGGGGCCCTGTCTCCTTCCATCCTGGAGCCTGTTGCCTGGGTGATGGGCGCTATGGAAACAGGGAGGTGTCAGGGGAAGAGGGAGGCGGCTAGGGCACTGGCGGCTCGTCTCCGCCCTCGGGTACCGCTCCCCATCCTGAGCCCCAAGAGGGTTCCCGGGGGCAGGGGGAGCTCTCTGGGCTCCAAGCAGGAGAAGGGATGGCTGGACCGAGGCCCAGAGGAGCGGCGCGGCTGTCCAAGGTGCTGAACCGCTCTTGTGGGCGACGGAGGGGGGGGTCCCCTCTGTCCCGGGGACGCCCCCTCTCCTCCCCCTCCCCCCCTCGGTCCCAGGGGCCCAACTATTTGGGGGCGCGGGGCCCTAATCCAAGCCGGGTCCTCCGCGGTCTGATCAGAGGCAGGGGTATTGGAGGGCGCCAGCCACTTTGTCCCGCCCTGGGCTCGGAACCCCACGAGGGTCACACCCCCTGCCCGCCCGGCTCCCGCCCGGCTCCCTCCCCTCGCCAGGGCCTCGGGCTTGCAGCGCCCGGTCCCCAGCCCTCGGGGTCGCCCTCGCGCGGCCCGGCCCGGCCCGCCCCACTCACGCGTGCCGTCAAAGCGGGTGGCGATGGTGTCCAGGAAGGTGTTCTGCGGGGCCAGCAAGCCCTTCATGACCGGCATGGCCCCGGGGCGAGGCTCCACAGCGAGGCTCTCCGCTGGAGAGGGCGCCCCATGCGCTCGCCCGCTGCCTCCGCTCGCCGCGCCGTGCCCCGGGCTCTGAGTTCCCGGGCGCCGCCGCACCCGAACTCCCCGCGGGTCGGGCTCTTTCCCTGGGCGGCCCGCACCCGCCAAGTGGCTGGCGCAGGAGGGGCCGCCGGCGACACCGCACCCGCCCCGCTCGGGAGGAGAGCAGCCCACGGAGGGGCGGGGCTCGGCAGGAAGACACACACCCCAAGCGCACCTTGGGAGAGCTGGAGACACGCCTCCGGGTTGGAGGGGCGGGGCTTTGAACACACCCTCCTCCCCGGACGGCCACGCCCCCACGGGTCTCCCTCAGAACGCCTGGAGACTCCTCCCCGGTGGGGGCGGGGCCAGGAGGCCACGCCCTCCTTCCCGGTCGGCAACGTCCCACGCGCAACTCCCCGAGAGACCCTGGCCAAGCCTACGGGCCTGGGGCCGAGCTTAGCAGCCTGGCTCGCCCTCCTTCCTGGTGGCCACGCCCCGCGCGTGGTTCGAGGCCCGCTCCCGCGGCTCCACCCTACGGGCTTCCCCGCGCGCCGCCCCGCCCCCGCCAGGCCGGCGTCCAGTTCACGCTGCCGCCTGCCCGAGTTGGGGTTGCCACCGCACCTCGGCGTCCTGCGCTCCAGGGGAGGTAGCGAGGGTTCGGAGGCTGGTTCCGTGGACAGGGTGTCGACCCCCCGAGGGCCCGGGACCCCAAACCTGGAAGCACAGCTAGTGCTTCGTTTCGCACTCAGTTCCTCGAGGCCTTGGCGAACTCTGCTTCTGAGCACAGCGGGCGGGATGGAAAGTCGGAGGCCAGGGGGCTCTGGAATCCCCGCTCCCGGCGCTGTTGTGTGACAGCCTTTCCGAGCCAGACAGACCCTTCCCTTGACCCAAGAAGGAGCGAGGGGGCCGGCGCCCCTGTTCCCCAGGCCTCCGGGTGCTCCACTGGTAAACAGCGCCACAGCTTTTTATCCCTGTGCTTTCGGGTGTCCTGTTAGTTAGAAAGCTGCTGTCCACGGCTCGAGGCTGGGAGTCCAGCCGAGGTCTTGAGAAGGTGCTGGACGGGCCGCCAGGCACAGGCCTCTTGCCTGGCCGCTCCTGGGTCGCCAGCGTAACTTGGCATTGGTTGGCTCGTTGCTGTGCCACCAGTGTCTATGTGCAGGTTCCCTTGGGCCTAGGTTCTGTGCCCGAATTCCCTTTATAAGAACCCGACTGGTGGTGGGCGAAGTCCCTGGTTTCACCGCATCGTGATGGGTCGCGTCCCCCAGGACCCTGTTTACAACTTCGGCCACACTCTGAATGCTGGGGATTAGGACTGCCACGAAGGGACCTGGGGGAACCAGCGTCTTTGGCTAGCGCTGCAGAAAAGTCTCCCCCACCTCTGCCTAAGAACTTCCCCATGCCGGTGGTGGTGGCCTGCGCCTGTAATCTCAGCTACAGGGAAGGCAGAGACAGAAGGATCTCAAATTTGAGGCCGTCCTGCATAAATCGAGGGAGACCTCGCCTCGACATAAGGTCAAAAGGGCTGGAGATGTCGCCTGGCGCTCCCGGCGCCAAGAAAACAAACAAAAGGCTTCTGTGCCTTCTCCGAGTGCCAGGGCCTTCGCCACCACCGCTCCCCGAGACCTCTACCCCTCGCCAAGCGCTGTGGGGGGTTCCCTGTTGAAGCTCACAGGCCGCGTCTGTCCGTGTGCAGCCTGCCTCGCGCTCGGGTTGCGGACCGACTCCCAGATCCCCGCGACGCGCGGGACGCAAGACCAAGCCTTGCGCACCCCTGGGCCTCTGGCCCGCGTGCTTGGGGACCGCAGGACGCTCTCCCGCCCTCGGACAGAGACCAGCCGCACGCACAGAGCCTCGTCTTTATTGCCTTTTGTCAGATGGGCGAACAGGGTGGGTGGGGTGGTGACACGGACCGGGACGTCGAGGGGCTCAGAGCCCGCGCCGCGCCCCCGGCTGCGCGCCCGCGCGCCGGCCCATGGTGAGGATCCCGGCCGCGTGGTTCCCGCCCGCCAGCAGGAGGCGCTGCAGCCGGCCCTGCAGCCCCGCGGGCCCCGCCCGCCGCTTGCCCAGCGTGAGGATCCCAGCCGCGTGGTTGCCCGCGCCGTGCAGCAGCTCGTACAGCCGGCACGAGCAGGTTTTCTGGCGACAGCAGTCGGGCAGGGGCTGCGCGGCCGCCCCAGGGGACAGCAGCGCGGGCGGCAGGAGCAGGAGCAGCAGCAGCGTCACGGTGGCGCAGGAGACCTGGGGGGACACGGACGCGGTGAGGGGGTCCCTACCGACAGCAGCGCCCGCGCCCGCGCCCGCGCCCTTCCGTCGTCGCAGCCCTCGGCAGTCCTGACTGCAACCAGCTGGGATCCTTCGAGAAGGAAGGCCCGGAGGCTGCAGCGGGGCCCTCTGCCCGCTTCCTTTAGGCCTCCTGTCCCCCATTAAAGGCTGCTCCCCGTCTGAGACAGGCCAGTCCGATCTGTGCGGCCGCAACTTGGAAACTCGGAGAAAACAGAGCACGGCATTTAGCACCCTTACGCGCCCCAATGTCCCACCCGCAGGCAAACAAGGGGACCCCGGGCACTGGCGGGGCCCCAGGCTGCCTGGCAGATGGCTGTCCCCCTCTGTTGGCCAGGGCTGCTGGCAGGGAGCTCAACAAACAAGCTCTTAGGAGAAGGGGCGCGGCTGCTGTCAGCCAAGGGGAGAGCCCTTGGCCTGTCCTGCAGCCAGGGGAGGCTGTCAGCCCAAGCCCCGGTCTTACCTTTGTGGGGGGCAGGTTCATGGTGCCAGCGCCCCTGGGCTGTCTGCAGAGCAGGGCTGCGGGTGCTCAGGAATCTCAAGGCTGTGACTGTGATGGCCACAGGGGCCTGGGTTTATAGAGCTCCAAGGTTTCCGGGGAAAGGGCAGGCACCTCCGTGTGCCCGGGCCCAGACAAAGGCACGTCTAAGATTAGCATCCCACAGGGGCCCGGTCTCCAAGCTGGGCCCCAGGAATGGCCTTGTTGCCCTGCCTGCTCCCTGGAGATGAGATGTCTCCCGGCACTAATGAGGCCACCTTGCCCCCCGGAATGTGAGCCACAAAGGACGCCTTGGCAGGCGCTGCCTAGGACAGTGAGGGAGGAGGCGGCAGCTAATTAGGGCAGCGCTGGGGCCGTGCACAGTGTCCACACTGCAGGCCTCTCCCGCCCTTCTCCGTGGAGACGGCCCTGGTCGTGGTGTGGCCTCTATCTGCCCGAAATGCCCTTCCACGGACCAACACAGTGGAAACTTTGGATGCCCACTGTGGGTGGCTGGAGAAAAGGCCACCAAAGCCACTGGGAGGTGCCTTCTCCCCGCTGTCCTGTCTGCTACCCATCTCCGGGGAGCAGGCCCAGCCTCCGTTTGACGCTGCCCCTGACACTCCCACCATGGAAGTGCTTTGTGGGTCCTGGACCAGGAGAGGGACACGCTAAGGCAGGGCAGGGGACCTGGGAACAGTCCCCCCACTCCGTGTTCTGCTTGGGACAGAGGCAGGCAGAGCCCCGGGATTGGGGGCCCCAAAGGCTCCTGTGTGTGCATGCACTTGGGCACAAGTATGGCCCAAGTTGGGGATGCCTTGGGGCTCAGGGTGGAAGGGGACTGGGTGGGTGAGACCCCTAAGGTTTCTCCAGAGCAGACTGGAGCCAAGATTCTAGGTGGGAGAGGTTTGGTGGGGCTGATCCAGGAGGCACAAGAGGGTGGCCCCGGGGAGTGGGCCCTGCCTGCCAGGGACCCTCCAGAGAGCTGAGGACACTTCATTCCACACAGGGACCATGTCACCGAATCTTTATTCAGCAGCTCCAATGCTTAATTGGCAGCCTCCCCCTGGGGAGTCCCCCCTGCCCCTCATGCTTCCAGCCCACCCAGCACCCAGGTCAGGTGCAGGGCTGTGCCAGGGGCGGGGGGCACACAGGAAGCCATGGGTCGAATGGGGACTCTCCAGGGGCATTCAGGGGAGGAGCCTGCCACCTGCCCCCTCAGCACTGCCTGCAGTGGCTCTGATGGGCCAACATCAGCTCTCCCGGGGGACCCAGGGCTCCCGGAGAGCTGGCTCAGGACAGCAACCTCCTCTGCAGGAGCTGGGCCAGCTGCCTGTGCCTCAGCACTCGAGGCATCGCAGGAGGAGCAGAGGACGAGAGCCGAGCAGCCAGGGCAGCCCGGAGGGCACTGAAGGCCCCACGGGCCACCAGGTGCACATGGGAAGGGCCCACACTGCCCCGGAAGCGCAGGAACTTGTAGTGTGGGGAGGCATCCTGCAGGCAGAGGTCCAGCTGGGGACAGAGGCCGGAGAGAGGCAGGCGGGCTATGGGCATGTGTCCAGGAGTCAGGCTCGTGCCAGCCTGTGCCTTGGACCCTCACTCCTTTCCCAGGGTCCAAAAGGGCCCTTGTTCCCCGTGCCTGCCCCACCCTGCCCCCCAGGGCAGCAGCCAGACCTCTCCAGGCTCTCACTTTGTTGCGATTTTCCTCCGACAGATTCCTCAGCCCCCTCAGCTCCAGGAACACCTCGTAGTGCAGAGCGGAGCCCTCGGAGGAGTCTGCACAGGCCCCAAGCCCACCACTCCCTGAGAGAGGATCCTCTCCTGCTCCCCATGGGGTTTTTTGTTGCTCTTTTGAAACAGGGTCTCACTTTGTAGCCCAGGCTGGCCTTGAACTCTCTGCAGTCCTCCTGCCTCAGCCTCCCGAGGGCTAGGATCACAGGTGTGCAAAACCACACCCAGCTTGGGACTCCCCATTCTGAGGTTCATGGGGAAGGGGCTTGGGGGGTTACCGGGAAGGGAGCCTGGAGCCTCAGCCTACACTGGCCAGTGGGGGAAGAAAGCAGGTATGACTGCGGCAGGAAGGACCGAGCCGGATCTGCAGAGGGCCAGGGTGAGGGGCTGCGGAGGAGCTAAGCCCCACTCCGTCCAGAGGTCACGGCAGTGGCCCCTCAGGCAGGAGTCGGGGCCAAGGGCTCACCCAGGATGCTGCTCTCCACGCAGCAGTGGTCCAGCAACTTGGCACCTGGCCACTGCACCACGGCCCGGCCCAGGGCCTGGGAGAACAGACGCTCGCTGGTGACTTCCCCTCGGACGCTCAGGGCCTGGCCCAGCCTGGGAGGAAGAAGGCAGAGGTGCCGGAGCCCAGGGCTCGCACGGGGCAGCCCTCGGCACCCAGCGCCTACCTGTCCACGAACCTGACCACCGGACACTGGTTATGGGCGCCAACCACCTGTATGACATCGCCCAGGCGGCACCTGGAAGGGCAGCAATAGGGATGAGCTGAGCCCGCTGGCCCTGGGCTGGGTGGCAGGGCGGGCAGGCACCTGGTCAGGCTGGCGTGGGTGGTGAGCACCAGCTCGTACTCCTCGCCCTGCTGGGCCTCGGCCAGGAGGAGGGTGCGGCTGTCGTCCTCCAGGGCTCCATGCTTGGCCGGCAGCAGCTCAACGAAGGGGATCCCAGGGGGCAAAAGGTAGATGCCCTGGGGCTGGTCGGGCCACAGGTTCAGGGCCAACAGCCCTGGGAGCAAAGCGCGTGCCTGTCACCTGTGCTGCCTCTCCTTCCTGCCAGACCATGCCCTGGACCACCACCCAGCCCTGCTGCCCCCCACTGCCCCCTGGGTCCTGGGCCTGCTGGCCCCTGGCCGGGTGTGAGCTGGGGAAGATGGTGGTAACCATCCCTCTCCCAGCCCTGTCTGGCGTCTGCTAACCTCCAGAGGCTGCATATGCTGGAGAGAAGAAGGCCAGGCCGTGGCACCACAAGGCCCTGAGGGCAGCGGCCGCCTCAGCCTGGCCGCCGGCATCCAGAGTCACCACCACCTGCAGCTGTGGCCAGAGCTGCAGGGCCAGTCCCCGGGGTCCCCGCTCCAGGGCTGCCCGCACCTCGGCCGCCCGACCTGGGAGCGGCGCCCCAGGGTCCCCTGCAGCTATGGCCTCTACCAGCTCCTGGCCAGCAGCCTCCAAGCCCGAGAAGACGTCTAGGAGCTCCGTGGCCGTCCGGGCTTCCAGGGCCCTGAGCCCTGGGGACCTCAGGGCGGCCAGCAGCAGGGCCCTGGGGTCCTCGGCTCCGGGGGGACCCGCCTGGCCCAGGATGGGCCCCAGCCAGGGCAGCGGGCACGGCCATGGGGATGCGGGGGTCACACGGGCCGTGGCCCCTGGAGACATCGTGGCAGGGTGGGCCTGGCCGAGGGCCGCCACACCCAGCACTGTGGCCTGGAGACAAGAGAGGCTGTTGGCTTGGCCGGACCTCAGACTGGTAGGTGCCAGGTGGGGTCTCCACCGGGCCAGGCTCTGGCCATCCTGTTACCTGCAGGGCAGCCTCCTGGGGGTACTGGCTCGAGGCGGGGAGCTGCTCCTGCCCCCCATTCTGTTCCTCCGGGGCCTGGCTAGGCTTGGTCAGAGGGAGAAGGTTCCGGAAGGTGCTCATGTCTGTGGCCCCCAAAGACACCAGAAATGACTCAGAACGCCTCAGTTTCCCCAGTTGCAAATGAGACTGTGAGATCCCTGAGGAAGGAACCCCAAAGAGGCCCGGGGGGCAGAGGGATGGGGGAAGCCCGGCGGGCACCCTGGCCCTGTCCGAGGTGGGCGGGCTCTAGACCCTGACTCCTCCGGGCTTTCTCAGCTTCCAGTCACCTCCAGACCCGACACGCACCTGTGCTCCCCCCGGGGGCGCGGCGGGCTCCCCGAAGGCACCTCGCCAGGGCCTGATGCTGGCTCCGGGCTGCGTGCCGAGTGCTCTGCTCCAGTCTGTACCGCTGCCAGGTGGCCGCCCAGCCCAGGGCTCCCCAGGCCACCTGCTGCTGGAGGCTGGCGAGCCGGGCCAGACTGGCGCCCAGGCATCTGTGCAGGGCCACAGCGGGCAGCAGCAGCAGGAGCAGCGGCAGGAGGGGCAGCAGGAGCAGGACCAGCCAGCACAGCATGGCCAGCAGTGCCGGGGGTGGCGCCTGGTTCGGTGCTGCTGTGCCCGTGGTCACAAGGCTGGGCACAGCTGAAACCCGCAAGGCAGAGGTGACCCAGGCGCTGGAGCCGCGCCGGCCCGGGTTCGAATCCCGCTGAGCCACGCCCACGTTCACACCCTCATCGGTGCACGGAGGATCAGAGCCCGCCCCCGCAGGAGCAGGGCGGCCCCGGCCCCGGGCCTGGCACGTCGTGCTGCCTGACCAGTGCAGGCGGCTTTCTCTGCCCAGGTCCTCCCTGCCTATGTCCCTCTGAGCACCGGTCCCAGCCCGCTCGGCCCACTCCCCGCCCTCGACGCTTCCGGACTCTCGCACTTCCGGCCAGAGAGGCGGATTTAAAGGGTCCGTGGGGACTTCCGGCCGAGGTGGGGGAGGGGTGCTTTTAAAGTGACGAGACCCAACGGGGCGGTCACGCAGGTGGTGCGGGCAGCTGGGCGGCGAACAGCAGGATCCTCAGCCTTGTGGGGTGCAGAAGAGAAAGCCGGGTGTGGAAAATCCCCCCGCGGAGCTCACTTCACCCTGGGGCATCTGGAGGCTTGAGAGCCTTTAAAGCAAAAGCTTCTCTCAGCCAAGAACCTCTTCATAAAGGTCTCTCTGAGCCGCACCCCAGCCCGTTTGTTTTTATTCCGAAACAGGGTCTCACTAAGTTGCCCAGGCTGGGCCCAAACTCGAAATCCTCCTGCCTCAGCCTCCTGAGTGCTGGATGACAGCACCAGCCAGTCCAGAGAGAAAACACTTTTATTATTGAATCAGCACTGAGCCCACAGAAGCTGAGAGACTGGAGGCGCTGTCACCCCTCTATGTAGACAGGAGCCCCACATTTCCAAGATACATTCATCAGTTCAGGGCTGCTGAAGTCCCTGATGCATTGATACATCCTCCCTGTGCCTCAGCTGGGGCCCTCAGAGTCCCAAGTCCCTGCTTTTAACCCTTCGCCTTTTTTTTTCTGGTACTGAGCATTGAACTCAGGGCCTTCACACGGAGCTATATCCCGGGCCCTTTTGTGACTTTCCTAAGTTGTTCAGGATGGGCTCAAACTTTTGATCCTCCTGTCCGGCCTCCAGAGTAGCTGGAATTACCGACCTGCACCACTGTACCTGGCTCATATTTTATAACATTTTCATCACCTCGAAAACAAAGCCTTAGCTAGGCATGGTGGTACACACCTGTCATCCCAGCACTCAGGAAGCTGAGGCGGGAGGATTGCTGAGTTTGAGGCCAGCCTGGACTACATAGTGACTTCAAGGCCAGCCTGGACCACAGTGAGATTCTGTCTCAAAAAAACCCCCACAAAAAACAAACCCTTAGTTGGATATGGGGTACATGGTTGTCATCCCAACATTCTGGAAGGCTGAGGCAGGAAGACTGCAAATTCAGACCCAGATTGGAGAACTCAGCATTTCAAAATAAAGGTAAAAAGAGCTGGGAAGTAGCTCAGTGCTGGGGTCCTGGCATTGATTCTCAACACTGAAAACAAAAACAATGACCCCCGAAAAGCCCCTGTACCCTTTATCACCTTCCAATGTCTTCCCAGTATCTAAGCAACCACAAATCTACCCTTTTTTGTTTTTGAGAAAGGGTCTGTGTAGTCCAGGTTGGCCTTGAAGTCATGGTGATCCTCCTGCCTCAGCCTTCTAAGTGCTGGGGTTACACGCGCGTGCACCCCCAGATCTGGTCTGTGTGTCACGTATTTTCTCTTTTTAAATGTGTTTGTATTCTTCAGACACATTAGCTGTGTGCTGTCTTGGTCTAGTTTTGGTGTCAGGACAATACTGGCTTCATGGCATGAGTCGGAAAGTGTTCACTCCTAGTCTTTGGTGAAGTTAGTGAAGGAATTGGTATTAATTCTTCTTGATGCATTTGGAGAATTCAGAGGTCCTGGGCTTTTCTGAGAGGTCTTTGAGTCCTGATCCATCTCTTGCTAGAAATCTATTCCAGTTGTCTATTTCTTTCTTTCTTCTTTCTGAGACAGGGTCTCACCATGTAGCCCAGGCTGTCCTCCAACTCCTGCCTCAGCCTCCTGAGGGCTTCGATCACAGGCAGGAGCCACCACACCCTGATAAATGCAACCCTGAAGACCAGAGAGCTTTCTAGCAGGAAGAGGGAGGGCAGGCGGGAGAGGCAAACTGGGCGTCTCATTTTCCAAACATCACATGAGCAGGAGGGGCAAAGGCGCCCTATCTGCCATCAAAGCCTATGACACGCCCCGGGAGGCCACCCCCTCCCCCAGCCAGTTCCCCTTTTCCAGGCCACACTAATGACTCAAAACTTGTCCCTACTAAGGCTCCCTCCCCCGCCACAGGTTGGAAAGAAAAAAACAGGACCCGATTTTGTCCCTGCAGAGGGAGCCTTTATTAGAAGTAACAGAAAATGTGCAGTTTCGTGACTGCCCCAAATTGTACACAATACACTGTTGGCTATATACTAATCTGCCTCAATGGTAAATATGTATCTCAAATAAGTTCATAAAGTTTGAAAAAGAAAAAATTATAAAAAGTATACTTTCATCGCAAGGAAGGGACGTTCACTGAAGTCCCCCACGGCGCTCTACACAAACCCGCGCTTCCGGGGACCTGGGCAGCGCCTGGTGGGAGACAGGGCCGGGGCTTGCAGTGGCCTCTCCTGTGGCTGCAGGGGCGGAGTGGGTGGAGAGGGACACGGGATGCAGACAGCGCGCTGGCGGCGTTCAGCCCCAGAGCGCCCCAGCCCGGCACAGCCTCAGGAAGATCCGGAGCTTGGCCTCGGGGCCCAAGCTGCGCTCTTTGCCATCTTCCGGCCCAAACCTGGTGCTGGGTGCCCGCGGGCCCTGGGGCTGTGCCACCATGGACCAGAGCAGCTCAAGGCCCATGTTCCCCCGAGTCAGAGGCAGGGTGTGGGCATCTCTGAGACCAGCGGGAAGGGCTGGGGAGCCTGGGCCTGGGCGGGGTCTCTGCCATGATGCAGGGGTCCGCCTGTACCCGAGGCAGAGTCCACCCGTGGCATCGAAAAATAAATCAGTGTGTGAAACCCAGGCAAGGCAAACAGCAGGTCTTAAAAAGTCACCTTCCAATAAATAATTTACTAGCAAGGAGTATTCTTGAACAGCAAACACTGGTAAATTCAGAATTTATTTTTGTAAAAAAAATATGTTTATTTACTCACATGTATAAAAATAAGGTTTTTGGGCCACCTCTCCTGGGGTGTCCTGCCCCTCTCTAGGAGAGGGGCCAAGGGGCCGACCCGGAAGCTGTCTGCTCGCCTGCCGCCCACGCCTTCCTCCTGGGGTGACCCCAGAAGAAGTGGGCAGGACCAGGCCGGGGCTCCCCCGAATGCCTGCCGGCCTCCATTCCCAAG
This sequence comes from Heterocephalus glaber, assembly GCF_000247695.1. Next base: position 1,738,077 of record NW_004624795.1, on the reverse strand, counting down.
CCCGGCACTGGGCATTCGAGGTGACCCAGCTGCCTGGCTTCAGGCCACCGCCTGTCACCTCCTTCTCTGCAGCAAGGCCAGGTGACAGGGCAGGAAAAGGGGGTGACCTGGATGTGAGTGGCCCAGGACCTGAGGCGGGAGTAGAGAATTCTGGTGTCCAATTCAGGTGGGAAGGGGAACCAAAAAAGACACTGGAGCCTGCAGAAAGCTGGGACTGGGACAAAGCACTCTGGAAGCCTGGCGGGGACAGCGGGGCCCAGACCCCTGCGGACCTGCAGCCCATCAGTCGCCCACACTCGGACACACAGGACAGGAGCCGCAGCCCCAGAGAGCACGGGGTGGAGGGAGGGTGCGGAGACTCGAGGGCCAGGCCGGGTGGAAGCCGCCCACAGCCCCTTCCCCGGGCCCTGCCTGCGGGCATCGGCCTGGCAGGGCCCTCCCCACCCTCGCCCTTCTCCCACGGGATGGCCTCAGCACAGCCACCCTGCCCGCACCTTCTTGCTGCGCGCTGGGCTCTGGAGAGCGAGGGGCGGAAAGGCCACGGAGGGCAAACACACTCACACACGCACACACACACCCTGCACAGGTGCCACCGTGCACAAAAACACTAAGGTCACAATGGGATCAGCACTTCACATTATAAGCTTTGTTTCCAAGGAGAAGCAGGTCGCGGACGCGGCGTCCCCAAGAGCTGTCCCTCGGCCAGGACGGAGGAGCTGGGCGGAGGCCGGGTCACGACTGCGTGTGGGGCATCCACTGAGTGTCCATGGGCCGGCCCAGGAGCTCCTCCACGCGGCGTGCCACGTCCATCGTGTCCTCCAGGTCGAAGTCCCCGTCAGTGTCCAGGACGGAGTCGGGGCTTGGGAGAGGAAGGACGGGAGGTCAGAGGCCAGCTCAAGACTGCTGTGGACCAGGCGAGGGCCCCAGACTGCCTGTCCCCGAAGCGGGGGCCTACAGAAGAGCACTGCTAGCTGGGCATGGTGGCACACTTCTGTCATCCTAGCCCTCAGGGAGCTGAGGCAGGAGGATCTCCGAGTTTCATGCCAGCCTGGGCTAAGCAGTGAGTTCAAGGCCTGCCTGAACTACATAGTGAGACCCTGTCTCAAAAAACCAAGAAAGAAAAACAGACCACTACTGCTCTGAATGCCAAGGACTGGGATGCTCTGTTGTTCAGCCCTGCAGATCCAGACCCCAGGCTCCCGTACTGCTTTCCTGATACCCAAGCTCTGCCCCTCTTCACACACAGCAAGAACCGTCTCCCCCCTCCTGGTGGGGGCTGACACCTTCGCCCCAGCCCACTTTAAACCACTGAGGCACCGGCTGAGTCCTTCCTGGACCCCAACAGCCAGTGCCTGCCCAGGCTGGGTGCTCTGAGACCTGCCACGCTTTGGGGTTGCCTGGGCCAGCCCCACCCCAAGAACACAACCTACTTCTGCGGGTACATGCTGTATGGAGCCTGGGGACACACGGCCGGGGACGGGGCCTGGTCCATGTAGGTGGCGCTGGCCCCAGTATCTGCAGACGCAGTCGCGAACCTGCAGGAGGAAGCAGAGCAAGCGGAGCCTCAGGCCCAGGGGTCGGTGTCTGGGGGGGATCTCGACGCTTTCCAGGTGCGGAAGGACAGAGTAGGTGCCCAGGGGTCCGGCCACAGCATGACCAAGCCCGCTCCCTCCCGAGGGCAGACCCAGGGTCCTGAGGGAGGGAGCCTCGGTGCTGGGCCGGGGCTGGGGACAGCGGGGTAGGGCCCGGACACTCACTCGGGGACCACCTGCTTGATCTGTGGCTTCACATAGCCGTCCACGGCTTTAGCTGTGGGGAGAGCAGGCGAGCACATATGAAGTGAAAACGCATCTTGCAAGACTGCAACGTGCCTTTGCTTATGGAGGAGACACAGCCCCCCGATTTTATCTTAGGATGAGACACAAACACATTTCTGCCGCCAGAGGCCTGGGGGAGAAGCTCAAGGCTAAGACGGAAAATCACCAGGGAAACATGCTGCCTGAAAAAACCAAGCCTACTGTTGACTGCATACTGGTCGTGAAAAGGAAAGAAAACCTTTAGAAGTCAGGATTTGGCAGAGCCAGGAGACAGGGCTTGGCGTCCCCGCGGGTTCTCCCGGCTGCTGCATATGGGGTAGTTTGATGCCCGTCCCCAGAGCACGGGCAGGGGCCAGGCCGATCACCGGAGCAGGGGCACAGGGGAGTGCGTGGTGCTGGGGGCCAGGACTCATTCCGGGGATGGACGCGAACGAGGCGATGGGGCCGCCGGACTGCGTTAACAGGGGCTGCTGTGATCAGCGGAACCCCAAGCTGGCGACCTGGCAGCCCCAGGAGGAGATGCCGCCCGTGCCCAATTTCCGCTTCTCAGGCTATGACTCCATGTGCACCTGGCACTTTACAGTCTACAGAGAATGGCAGACTGGCAGCAAAAATGAAAACTAAAGAAAGGTGATAGAAATAGGGTTTTTGTTTGCCAAGTGTGGTGGTGCCCGCCTGTCACCCCAGCAGTCAGGAGGCTGAGGCAGGAGGATCGCTGTGAGTTCGAGGCCAGCCTGGGCTACAGAGCAAGACCCTGTCTCAAAAAAAACAAAACAAAATGTAACTGTGAAAGAAAAGTGAGCCAGGGGCTGGAGATTTGGCTCAGTGGTTCTGCCGCCTGCCTTGCAAGCACAAGGACCCAAGTTCGATCCCCAGTACCAAAACAAGAAAGAAAAGCAAAGTGAGCCAGGGACAGGAACACACACTTCAGAGAAAAAGCAGATGGCCCGTGATCCAGCACTAAAGACACCCGCTCTGGAGGGTTTGAACTTGAGCCCAGTGTGGTCACTTCCTAGCTGTGTGGCTCTGGACAAATGAGTTTATTTCTCTGGGCCTCAGTTTCCTTATCTGTGAAAATGGGGAAAACCGAATGCTTCCTTCACAGAGTGGCTCTGAGGATGAACTGAGGTATGATAGGAAAAATGCTCCAATAAGTTCCAGGCACACAGTAGGCACAGAACAATGAGAGCTGCAGTTACTGGACTATTTATCATTGTGGTCATCATCAATGAAAAGATGTTTGTGGTTTCGCAGAATCAAAGCAGTGGAAGTGACACCCATAGGACACTACCGTACACTATTCAGAGAAGCAGCTGCCTACTTCTGGGTAGTGGGCCTGGATTCTTCTATCTCAGAAATCTTAGCAAACATAGACCCTCTGACACAAATTCTACTTGAAGAATTTATCTGAAGGTCCCAGCACTCAGGAAGCTGAGGCAGGAGGATCACTACGAGATCGAGACCAGCCTGGGCTACCCAGCAATACCTGGTCTCAAAAAAACCAAAGGAAGCCAGGGATGTAGCTCAGTGGTTCTGGTGCCTGCCACTCAAGCACAAGGTCCTGAGTTCGATCCATGGTACAAAAAAAAAAAAAGGAGAAAGCATTTATCTTAAGGAAATGGTTAACCAGATACACGTATAAGGTTATCTCATCACTGATCACAACAAAAATGTGAACGCACTGAGCACTAAGTGTCTTAGCTATGCGGTGCCAAGCCCGGTGTCTCCACCTCACGGCATTCTGCAGAATCGCTGAGGTGACCTGCAGCCTGCAGTGCTGACCTGTGGCACCTCAGCCCAGGATTCGGTGCTCAGTGGGAAAAGCCGAAATACGGAAAATGAAGTATGGTGTGAAGAAGCGGGGCTCTCACCTGGACCCCAGGCCCACTGCACCCTGGCCTCCGTGCTGCTGGCTGCGGCCTGTGCCCAGCAACCCCTGCCTGCCTGGCCACCCCGGCTGCTCCTTTTCGGGGAGGGTCCGGCTGAGTCGCTCAGGCTGGCCCGGAGCTCACTGAGGAGCCCTGGGGTTGCCGTCTGCGGCCGTGGCATACGAGGCAGGCGTGCAACACTGGGCTCTCACCCCTGGATACGTGGACAGCAGGGACTGGACACTGGCCGTACCAGGGGCGTGCAAGACACACTCACATACATGCACACGTGTGCGCGCGGAGACTCACAGCAGAAAGACCAAAAGCAAAGGCACAACTGAATGGAACCGGGACATGAGGCCTGTTACCGGTGTCACGCTCGCAGGGGACGGGCGTGTAGTACTTGGAGTACACCTCGTCCTTCGGCCGGTCAGGGAAGACGTAGATCAGGTAGTTCAGGTCCCCCAGGCGGTCGGCCAGGGACCGGATGGAGAAGTCCCGGGTGGTGAAGGGCATCAGGTTCCAGAACATCCTCTCCTCTGCACCAGAAAACAGAAGCAGCCACACTCTCACCAGAGTGTCTTCCTCTTTTTGAGATGGGGTCTCCCTGTGGAGTGCAGGCTGGCCTTGAACTCATAGCGATCCTCCTGCCTCAGCCTCCCGAGTGCTGGGATGACAGGCGTGAGCCATTATGTCTGGTGCAAATCTCCATTTTATGTTTTTAAATTTTTTGGATTTGGGGTTTTTTTTGGTTTGGGGCGGGGGGGTTGGTACCAGGGATTGAACTCAGGACCTTGTGCTTTCGAGGCAGGTGCGGTGCCACTGAGCTAAATCTCCATTTTAACGTAAGCACTGGCAGGAGAGAGAGCGGTTCCTGAGAGCCCTGGCGGAGAAGTGGGGCGGCACGTGCCATTCCCACAGCCACAAGGTCAGTCCCGGGCCAGGCAGCATCTGGCCTGCTCCAGAAGAAACAATTCCTGCTAAGCCGCGGCTCTATACAGGGAGCCGGGCAGAAACGGCCCCTGCCTGTCCCCTGCTGTTAGTCACAGAGGGCCCGATGGAGACCTGAGCGTCAGAGCTGGGGCTGTGTCTCCTCTGGGTAACAATGAGGTGGATGTGCAGAGGGCAGCAGCTGTGCCGCAGCGTCTCCCACGCTTACGCTGCTGTGTTCAGGACCCTGTGTTAGCAGCAGCTGCGTCACGGGACACGGGGGGTTTCCTGCCATTAGCTCTGGGCCCAGTGAGCAGTGAGTCCTCCAACTGCTAAAGAGGTTTTTGCAACAAAAGCAGCCCTGCAGACAGCTGTGTCTTAAAGAGAGGGGCCTGGAGGGGTTGGCTGGGAGCGGTGCCACACTCCTGTCAGCCCAGCACCAGGGAGGCTGAGGCAGGAGGACTGTCCTGAGTTCGAGGGGCTGCATAGTGAGGCCACTCACGGGAGTCAAACTTCCAGGCGATGGTGATGCCCCCGATCTCTGAGTCGCTGAAGCGCAGCAGGAAGGTCCCGTCAGGCTTGTTGATGAGCAGGTCGTGTGCCTGCTGCTTGTTCACGAAGCCCAGGATGGCGCTGGACCGCAGGGGCCCGAGGAGCAGGGGAAGCAGAGGGCGCCGTGTTAGTGCTGGCCTCGCACCTCGCGCTCAGCCCAGGCTGCCTTAGGGAAGGACTCGCTCACCCGTCATTCCAGTGGGGTTTGAGGTGCTTCTTTAACACCTCCATCACGCCGTCGAACCACTGCCAGAAGGTGTAGTTCCGTCCTGGCAGGTTCTCCTGGGCAGGAACACAAAGAGGAGCGGGGAAGCCAGGGAGCAGTTAGAGGATGACGGGGACGTGGCACCGAGGGAGCCCCAGGCTCTGAGGTCACCGAGCCCAGGACGCGGGGGACGGGGCAGCCGGCCAGGGGCCACGGGGCCACGAGCAGCGCCTGGACCCTTCACACACGTCCTCCTGGGCCTGGGAAGACGAGTCCTGGGTTTCGCTGCCTTTGCCTGGCAGCGCAGCATCTCCCCAAGCTCCGAGGGTGCACGTTTTTGGGGGCCATCTCAGAGCCGCAGGATCACAGCCTGTGGCGTCACTAGAGCTGCGGCTGGGCTACGTCACCCTGTGAGACTGCAGGGACAGAGAAATCCGGAGGAACGCACCCCCCGCTTCTACTAGCTGTGTGTGTTTATCTGAGACAGGCTCTGGCTATGCAGTCCAGGCTGGCCTTGAACTCACTATACCCCCTGGCTGCCTGCCTGCAAATTCTCAGCGATCCTCCTGCCTCTGCCTCCCGAGCGCTGGGGTTGCGGGTGTGCACCACCACGCCCAGCTCTATTTCTTTTATTATTATTTTTTGTGTGTGTGTTACCGGGGATCGAACTCGGGACCTCGTGCTTGCGAGGCAGGCGGTGGAACCACTGAGCTAAATCCCCGGCCCTCTATTTCTTCTATAAAGGAAGAAAATGCATTAACTGTTCACAAAGGCCAATTTACTTAAAATATGAAGACAGGATTTTCACAAGAGAGACTCTGGGTGCCCTTTGCTCAGAGGCTCCTATTACTTGGTGCACTTTATCTGCACTCGGAAGGTCAGGGCACAAGCGCGGGGACCCTGGGGACTCTGGTCCAGAGGAGTCAACCCAAGAGCAGCGGGCAGCGGCCCTCACCCTGTTGAACTGTGACCAGGACACGGACATGCCGCTGTAGTCCTCCAGGTGGCTGCTGCCGCTGTTGAACAGTTTCTGTGCCAGGAACACCAGGTTCTCCTTGGTCAGGCCCCGCGTGCTCTGCACCTCGGCCTTGAACTTCATGTTGAGCGCCTCACACAGCTGGGGCCACAGCACCTTGTCAGGCACGGCAAACGGCACCCGGCCCTGCGGGGCAAGAAGCCAGGACGATGAGAGAATACAGGATCGATTCCCCCACACCGCAAAAGAAAGGTAAGGACAGCAGGCAGCTGGCACTGCGTGTGCCCTGCCATGCCTGAGGGGCTCTGCATGGCCCAGGGTCTGCTCATGCCACGTGGGAGGTCCCTTCTCACCGTCCCCAGTGGTGTGTCCAAGGTCTGCTGTTTCCTAGGCAACTGCCGGCCCAACCTCAGGTCCCAACACCATGGAAACCAAGCCTAAGCCCGGCCTGGCTCCATGGCACAGGCTCACAGGGAACCCAGGACCAGGAGGAGGGCTGCCTCGGTCCAGCGGGAGATGTGCTTGTGTGTGTGTGTGTCTGTGTGTGTGCATGCGCGTGCACGATGCACATGTATGTGCACATGTGCACTGCTGCCCGGACACCTGCCACGTGACACAGCTCAGCATGGGGGACTGGAAATTTCAATAACTTTTTTTTTTTTCCAGTAGCAGGGATCGAATTCAGGACCTTGCACTTGTGAGGCAGGCACGGTGCCATTGAGCTAAATCCCCGGCTAATATGAACTTTTAATAAGGTGCTTTCATTCTGTTCTGCCGCAGCACTTTGTTTTAATTGTTATAACATTGGTTTTGGTTTTGGTTTTTTGAGACAGGGTCTAGCTATGTGGTTCAGGCTGGCCTGGAACTCACAGCGATCCTCCCGCCTCAGCCTTCCCAGTGCTGGGATGACAGGCCACCACACACGGCCTGAAATGGTTTCTGAATAAACCCTTCCTTCCCATGATATAAAGTTCAGAAAGCACAGGAATACACGATGAAGTGTCTCCCCGCCCCTGGCTTCAAAGCCCCCTCCTCAAAGGCTGCTAATGGAGTTTTGCAGGTAGGCAGGCCAGCAATTACCCCGTTTTTCAACACAAAGCACAGCATAAGATCCGTGCATTCCCCATCCCTCTCCACTCGGTGCTACACCGGAGAGGCCTTGGACCAGCGTGGGGATAGGAAGGAGGTTGGAGCCCCTCTGCCCCGTGCCCCTGGTGGCAGAGATTCGAGAGCCCACAGTGTCACGGTGTCCCAGGGCAGGGACAGGGCAGGTGACACTGCATTTACCTGGAGCAAGATGGCCCTTAGCTGAAGTCGCTTCCAGGAGGAGCCCTGAGTCCCGGGCCCCAGGCAGGTCTCCCCCGAAATTTGAAATATTTGCTGAGTCCCAGTGACAAGACACACACCTGCTCTGTGGCCTAATGAAGGCTCCTGGCGCCCGCAGGATGGTGCCGTGGGCGACCTCAAGCCCACACCCGCCCCACACCTCCTGCTCCTCTCTGCTCTTTGGGGAGAACGCATGGGAAAGACTCGAAGCCCGGAGCCCTGCGGCCCAGGGACCCCACTTACGGGCTCGGCGAAGGCGTTGTCCCACAGCACGGTGGCAGTGGCATTGTTGTCCTGGCTGCCGTGGACGATCACCACCACCGGGAGCGACAGGGTCTGAAAGACACAGTGAGGGGCCGTTCTTCCCGGCCTCCTGCCGCAGCGCTGCTGTCCAAGCGCACACTTGGACCCTGAATGGCTCCAGGGACCTCGAGGCTGTCACAGAGCCACAGGCTTTGGCACGTTCAGCATCTTAGATGAGATGTTGCTAAGATACTTCTTCTTATTTACTTATTTTTTGGAGACAGGGCCTCACTATGTAGCCCAAGACGGCCTCAAACTCAGGGTGATCCCCCTGCCTCAGCCTCCTGAGTGCTGGGGTTACAGGCAACTGCCACCATGCCCGCTTGTTGCTTAGATGCTTCTAAAGGGTGGAGTAAGTGTCTCAAGGTCACAGGGAGAATGTGAGAGAAAAGAGAAAGAGTAAGGAGACACTTTGGGGGGAAATCCCACAAGACATGTTTAAAATCCAACAATCTTTCCCAATTCACGAGGAGTAGTTTCCAGTGATCCATTCTGTACCTACCCCTCCAGTGATGTCACCTTGTCATCAGGAGTTCCTGTCTTAACAGAATCTCAAGAGAGGACAGCTCCAAGGACAAGCTGTTCTCTTTGTCAACAGTCAAAGATAAGGTATTACACGCTGCGCTGCGTGTGACATCTGCACATCTGCACTCGCAGCTCTCTGGGAGGCTGAGGCAGGAGGGTCACAAGTTCCAGCCCAGCCTGGGGAACTTAGCATCTTAGTGTGACCCTGTCTCAAAATAAAGAGAGGGGGGCAGGGGGTTGGGGCTGGAGCTCAGTGCCAGGCCCTGGGTTCAATCTCCAGGACCAGAGAAACGAAAGCTTCCCTGGGAGCACAATTCTTTGGTGACAAAATGCACTGCGCACACTGACACACCTGCACAGGTGCACACACGGGGGCATGCACCTGGGGCCTGCACAGGAACCCGGCTGTGGGAGGCCTCACCTTGACCTGGAAGACCAGCTCGTTCCCACCGATGCTGAACTGTGACTCGAACAGGATGGTGAACTTTTCCTCCGTCACCGACTCTGCCCCTCGCCGGTCCGACCTCTTGATCCGTTTCAGAGACTGTGAAGGGGGTGAGTGAGATGCGGCCCATGGGCCCCCCAGGGGACCCCCTGCCCACCCGCTGCGCCCTCACCATGTTGCGGAAGTGGGCGCTGAGTGTGCCGGTGGCCTGGTGGTACTCCATGACGCAGCAGTTGTTCAGGATCTCGCCACTGCTCTCGCTGCAACCACAGGGGACAGCTGGGGAACCCGCGGGCTCAGCGCCTGGCGCTGGGGACACCCGGGCAGGGGCAACAGAGACGGCTGCTGAGGACAGCAGCGCTGACAGGAAGTGGTGGCCACGTGCGTGAACCAAGCAAGCCACGTGCTCAGTCCTGACCACGACACGAACCAGACACAGCAGGGCACGGATTCCCACTTCCCTGGCGGGGCCTCGGGGCCGGAGACACCTACTTGCGCGTGCTCTCGTTCTTGAGCAGGGCCTTGGCCTGCTGCTCGCTGATGATGGTGGCCTTCACCTGCGGCGGGTTCATGTGCACGTTCAGCTTCCCGCCCACCAGCAGCCGCACGGTGGCCGCGAACTTGGTCTGTGTCTTCAGCACCTGCGGGGGCTGCTTCTCGATGATGAAGGTGCTGCGGGACATGGGGACAGGCCTGCTGGTGGGGCGGGTGGGGCGGGCGGCACTGTGGGGACAAGCGCGGGGCGGGCCGGGCGCCGGACTCACCTGGTGACCAGGGCCGAGATGATGTCCGTGATGGTGGCGTTGACGTCAGCCAGCATCTCCTCCACCGGCCCAGGGATGGGCAGCTGCTGGCACAGGTGCTCGGCCCTGCGGATCTGCTGCCGGTTCTGCCAGATGAGCTCGGCCAGCTTCTCACACCTGCGGGCCAGGCGGGACGATGGCTCCCCCGGGATGGGACAGGAGGGGACGGGAGCCCTCCCCCCGCCACGCGCCCGGCCCTCGCCCGCCAAAGCCCTTCCGGGGTGGGGGACGCGGCTCAGCCCGACCTGGCCCTACCGCCTCGGGCTCCCACCCCGGGCCACTTCCCATGACGCTCCTCCCGGGGCCAGAGCGGGACAGGGACGCGGCCTCACCAGGACTGCAGCACGTCCAGGCTGCCCTCGGGGGGGCCTCCGTTCCCCGCCAGCTGCTGCCGCCGCTTCCACTGGATCAGCTCGTCGTCCAGGATGACAGTCTGTTGCTTGCGCAGCAGCTGCAGCGTCTTCTGGTGCTTCTCGGCCAGCTCCTGGGGGACACGGCCCTGAGCGCCCTCCTCGCCGCCCGCCCCGCCCCGCCCCGGCCCGGCCCGGCCCAGCCCAGCCCAGCCTGGGTCCACTCACCACGCGGTAGCGCTGCAGCGTCTGCGCCTCGCGCTGCAGCCAGGCCTCCAGCGTCGCCTGTTTCTGCTGCAGGGCTGACTCCCGGCTCAGCCGCTCCTGGGGGCTCAGCTGGGCCAGCTGTGCGAACTGGGCTGGGGGGGGGGCACCGAGTCACCACGGGCGCCCAGGGCAGAGGACACGGGGCAGAGCTCTGAGGCAGACCCGAGTGCTGGACGCCGTCCTCGGCCGCTGGGCCTCCTGCAGCCCGGCCCCGAGTCCAGGGCTCCCGCGGGCAGCTGGACTCTGCCACCACCTCCTGGCGGAGCCCTCGGACCTGCTGCTGCCCTGCCCTGCCTTCGGTGGCACCTGTGTGCCCAGCTCTGGCCAGGTGAGTCCGGACACTTCGCTAGCTCTCCCCTGCTTCCCTTTCCCCACCTGAGGTCCGGGCTCTGCAGGCCGCTGTGGAGGTTGAATAAGCGAGGACCCAGGAAGTGCTCAGGAGCTGCCTGGTGCACGCTCAGTTCTCCGTGGATTCCTGCTCGGCCCTCTGTCAGCAGCGCAGGAGGCAGGCAGGGACCCTCGCCCGAGTCTCTGTTCCCACCCCGGGAAGCCCGGGCCTCGCTGGCTCCATTGGGGTGGATTCAGAGGGAGGAAGACCTGCCTGGCTCAGCCTGTGGCAGGGCTCAGTGTGGCTCAGTGTCGCTCTGTTTCAGCCACTGTTCTGTCTGGGGGTGGGGCTAACAGACACGCTTCCTCCTCGGAGTCTCGTGCACAGGGCTGGCAGTGCCCGGCTACTCAGATTTGGAGCAGCCCAGGCCGCAGACAGGAAACTGTGCAGCTCCACCCACAGCCGAGAGGGCTGGCGGTGACCCTGGCGTGGGGGCTGCCTGTGGGGTCTCTGCCTCCCCTCATGAGCGCCATTGGGGGGCGCTGTGGCTGCCCGTGGTGGCAGGGGGACCTGTCTGACCCCTGAACAGGACACAGGGCCGGATGCTGGTGACCAGCGACACCACCTGGAGCCTCACTCTCCCTGCTTGCTCTGGAAGGTTTTGTTAGACCCACGATTTTCTTTTTCTTTCTTTTTCAGGGCTGGGAGTGGAACCCCTGATGATGCATGCGCTAGTCAGACTCTGCTGACGAGCCCCGCCCTGGCTCCCAAATGCCTGGTTTTGTGTTTCCTACCCATGTCGCTTCCGTGGAGTGCGTGTGTGCATCACGTGCTGTGCACAAATCCCGAGGCCCAGGGCCACTCTGCACCCCCCTCCTGCCCCCTCTGAAGCCGCCCTTTCCAGGCTGCTCGGCAGGGTCCCTGAGAGGAAGCTGGGTCCTCTTTGGGCCCCCTGGCCCCCGACCCTGACGGCCGTGCTCACCCTGGAGCCGCAGGCTCTCCTGGTACTGGATGATGAAGTACTCCTGGGCCTGCTGCAGCTTCTTCAGCTCGCTCTCCGTGTCCTGTGTCCCCAGCCGCAGCTCCTCGAATGCCTGGTTGATCTGCAGGTGCTTCTGGGACAGGGCGTCTGCCAGGCTTCCAGCCGGGGCACTGCCCTGTGGACCAAGGGGGACAGCATGGCTTTAACCCTGGGAAGAGCCAGGGCCAGGCCCACTCTGGGCTGGGTGTTGGGGTGCAGGGATTGGGATGTCGCCGAGGGGCTGGGGTGGGAGGGACAGCTGCCCATGCGGACATGGCGGCTCTAGAGCAGGGTTTCCTATTCCAGACCTGAGCGACACCAGGGTCCCACCTGGGGTCCCCGCTTCCCTGGAGAGGGGGATTCGGCACGGGCCAGGTGCACCGGGCATCCTCTGTGGCCCTGACCCTCACCCCACCTTGTTCAGGGGCCTGGAGCTGCAGGCTTGCTAGCGGGGCATGCTGAAGGGACCCCAGTCCCCTTGTCCTTGCCCTCCCTGCATGGGGTCACCCGGCTCCACCATGGGGCAGGCTGACCCTGTCCTGGGCACCAGGAGGGCCCCCAAGGAGCTTCCGGAGCAGGCATATGAACAAGCAGTGAGGACGCGGCTGCTTAAGTGACCAGGTTGACCTGTTCCTTCAACACCCCTAGGGAGCAAGAAACCTCTCCAGATGTGTGCATGCTGTACCCACACACAGTGCTGTGGGGGTTCAACTGTTTTATTTTCTTTTTGAGACAAGGTCTTGCTATGTAGCTAAGGCTGGCTTTGAACTTCCAGCGACCCTCCTGCCTGAGCCTCCCAAGTGCTGGGATAACAGGCAAAGGGTCAGATTTTATTTTGTGCCTGTTCCCTTGGTCTTGCGGCTCCAGTCTCAGCGAGGTTATACACCGACTGAGAACAAAGCTAAGGGGACACTGCAGGGTGCGGCCTGGCGTCCACACAGAGCTGCCCCAGAGAGGGCTGCATGAGACAGGCCCACGTCCCCACGCAGGACACTCACACTGGCGGCCTCCCGGACCAGCCTCTGCTCGTTGTACAGGATGTGCCGGATGCAGCGGACGAGCTCCAGGGGGCAGCGGTCGTAGGTGTTCTGAAAGACCAGAGCCACCACACTGTCACACCACGGTCAGGGGGAGGACCTGGGGACAGCGGAGAGGGCAGCGGCCACCTGCTCCTCTGGCACCGGGGAGCAGGAAGCACTGTGCAGCAGAAAGCCCAACCCGGGGCTAAGGCCAGGCTTCTTCCCGCCTCTGTGGCCCCAATGTCCTGGGGCGATGTCCAGTAAAGCGGGTGAGTAACCTCTGCCTGGGCCACCCAGACCGGGGTCTTCTCCCGGGCCAGGCCACAGTCACCGTGAGGGTGGACGGGTGTCGGGGCCCCGAGTGCGATGCCTCGAGTAGAAGACAGCACCTACTGTGTGTGTGGCTGGAATTCTTGCTTAGTTTATTTTTTGCTTTTGTTGTTGCTGTTGTTTGTTGTTGTTGTTCTTGTTTTGGTACTGAGGATCGAACTCAGGACCTTGCACTTGCGAGGCAGGCAGAGGAACCACTGAGCTAAATCCCCAGCCCTGTTCTTTGCTTTTTGAGACGGGGGTCTCACTGTGTAGGCCAGGGTGGCTTTGAACTTTCGGCGATCCTCCTGCCTCAGCCTCCTGAGTGCTAGGATGACAGGTGTGCACCACCAGGGCTGGCACTAGTTTATCTCAGTTTGTTGAAAAGAAAGTTTTGTGTTACTATCTGTTCCTTTTTTTTCAGAATCTTTTTGGTTCATGTCTTGTACTTTGAGTAACTACTTTGAAGATAATGATTTGCAGCATGTTAACTATTATTATTCTTATTATTTTGTTATGAAATTTTGTTTTATTTTTTCATAAAATAAAGAGAAGAATTCTGACTGGGGGTGTGCAACGTGAGTCTGTGCATGGAGTAACAAAGTAAGAATAAATAAATGAAGAAGCCACTTGAGCCAGGGCTTTGGCTGGGGCCAGAGCGCTGACCTCACATGCCAGCCCTGGGCCCCGCCCCAGGGTCCCTCTCTCCATGGTGACTGTAGGCAGTGGTGAGTGTCACATGGTGCAGGTCCCTGAGCACGCATGTGGTCACGGGGTAGAAAGTAAGAGGCTGCCAGGCATGATGGTGCACACCTGTCACCTCAGCACTTGGGAGGCTGAGGCAGGAGGATTGAAAGTTTGGACTACTTAGTGAGACCCTGTCTCAAAAATTAAAGCCAAACAAAGTAGGAATACCCTAGGCTTGGTGGCAATGCCTATATTCTAGCTACTCAGAGGCTGAAGCAGGAGGATCACATGGCCCAGAAGTTTGAGGCAGCTGGGTCAAGGTAGTGAAGGCTCCATCTCAAAAAATTCAACTACAGGGCCGGGGATTTAGTCAGTGGTTTCGCCGCCTGCTGCACAAGCGCAAGGACCCGAGTGCGATCCCCGGTACAAAAAAAAAAATTCAACTACAGGGGGTTTGGCTCAGTGGTTCCACTGCCTCGTAAGTCCAAGGTGCCAAGTCCGATCCCCAGTACCAAAAAAATTCAACTACAGCCTGAATTACATAGCAAGACCCTGTCTCAAAAAAAAATCAATGTCAAAGACATAGCCAACAAAGCAGGGTTGCAAAATGGCCCCAGGTGAAAGGAGATTAAAGAGATGTGACAGCCAAGTGCAGTGTGGATCCTGGACGGACCCTGGAGCCGGAGGGGGACGGCCCTGAAGCACACTTCTGAGTCACCGTGGGACCTGCAGATTGCTGGTGCGGAGCTAGCACGGCTGGCGCAGGCAGAGCCTGCTGAGGGCCTGGGCAAAGGGGCCCCGGTGCTGACACACTCAGTGGCTAAAAGATGAATGAGTGAGGGCGCGTGTGCCTGTGTGCGTGGGTGCGAGCGTGTGCATAATGGTGGCAGTGGCTACCTCCAGGCACATGTATGGGTCTGTGTCATTCTTGCAACTTTCTGTAAGTTCAAATTCTTTTCTTGGAGACAGGGTATCGCTCTGCAGTCCAGGCTGGCCTTGAACTCACTATGTAGTCCAGGGTGGCCTCAACCTTGCAGCGATCCTCCTGCCTCAGCCTCCCGAGTGCTGGGGTGACAGGTGTGCACCACCACACCCAAAACGAATAAGAAGTAAGAGCGAGCCGCAACCACAGAAGCAAGTGATCAGAGCCCACGTATCTGCCACACCCCTCAGCCTGGCCAGGCGGGCTGCTCTGGGGACTGTGGGCAGGAGATGCACACACACACACACACCCCTGGGGGCCCCGAGCCGGGCGCACCCTGCCGCCCGCCTGCACCCACACACCTGCAGCTGCGTGGCGTAGTGGCCCAGCTTGATCTTCAGCAGGAACCCGTCCTCCCCCACCTGGTGCTCCGCCTTCTTCTGCAGCTCCTGCACCAGGCCCTCCAGGAGCTGGGCGGCCTTAATGTTCTCCTGTGGATTATCAAGATCTATTGAGTCCCTAGGGGAAAAAAATTACAGGATATGTACACATGCATGCTCAGGGACCTGCACCACGCAGCGCTGAGAGGCACATCCCTGCCTACTCTTGCCAAGGCGACAGGAACCCCAGGGCGGAGCCCAGGGCCAGGCATGTGAGGTCAGCACTCCGCCTCCAGCCACAGCCCTGGCCCTCAAGTGGCTTCTTCATTCATTTATTTACTGATTTATTGATGGATTGATTGATTGATACAGACCCTCACTGTGTAGCTCAAGCTAGCCTCAAACTCCAGGAGATCTTCCTGCTTCAGCCTCCTAAGTGCTGGGATCACAGGTGTGTGCCACGGCACCTGGCTACTGCACACTTCTGACTCAGAGCAGCTCAGCTGGTGGAAATGACAGCCATTCCTCCTTCCCCTCTCTCTCCTTTTCTCTCCCTTTGGTCACCACGGGCCACTGTGGTGAGCAGGCAGCACTGGGGTCCTGGCATGTGAAGGCACTGACAGCTGCCAGGCTGAAACATCCATCACCTCAAGCACCGAGCCAGATGGGACAGCAGTGCAGCTGACGGCTCCTCCGTGTCTAGCCTCCAGGTCGGTGGGCAACTCACTTCAAACTGTGAGCCAGAATGCCAGGGCTGATGTCTCAAGAAGACACGAAAATCTTGGCGGGCCTGGTGGCACATGCCTGTCATCCCAGCACTCGGGAGGCTGAGGCAGGAGGATTGCTGTGAGTTCCAGGCCAGCCTGGGCTACACAGTGAGACCCTATCTCAAACAAACAAGCAAAGAAAACAGTCTTACGGAGGCTGGGTCAACATGAAGGACTAAAGGCCTTTCTTGAAAACCTTTATTTTCTTAAGAAAATCAAAGCTACATAATATTCAGGTTTTCCTTAATATCAACGTAAATAAGTCTTTCTGGCACTCATTCAGTAGCAAGACTACCTGGGAAATCTGCTACATGAGACTTTTATTTGTATTTTTTGTTTGTTTTTTGACAGGGTGGCTGTGGAGCCCAGGCTGGCCTGGAACTCACAGCAAACTTCCAGCCTCAGCTTCCAGAGTGCTGGGATGCCAGGCGTGTGCCACCATGCCCACCCTGCATTTTTTTTTTAAGACAGGGTCTCACTGTGTAGCCCAGGCTGGTCTCAAGTGACCCTCCTGCCTCAGTCTCCCAAGTAGCTAAGACTCTGGGTGCCCGGCTAAATGAAATTTTTAAATTTGTGCCAGGGGCCGGGTGCAGGGGCACACACCTATAATCCCAGCCCTGAGGAAGCTGAGGCAGATGGACTGCAAGTTGGAGGCCAGCCTGGGTTACAGACTGAGACCCTGTTTCGAAAAGAGGGGAAAAAAAAAAATTCCTTGTGCAGTGGTGGGGCTTGAACCCGGGGCTCTGGGATGCCAGGCAGGCCCTGCTCTTCGCAGTCCTCCGAGTCATTTGATGAGGAAAGAAAACAGGACGGGATGGAATCGCGCTGAGCTGGCGCACCTGCCGCTCTGCGTGCCGCTGGTTCTCCTGTCCTAATGAGGCCAAGTGAGAGCCGCGTGACTACGTAGAAAGCTGCTTGTCCCGGGGCTTCAGATTTCTGACTGGTAATCTGCGACCAATGGGCAACGGCAGCCACGGGTGTCCAGCAGCCCAGGGCCAGCCGGCCGGGGTCCCCAGGGGGAGGCTGTATCTCACTGCAGGAGCTGCGTGGCTCAGCCACACACGGCCCGGATTTAATCCCCACCCCCACAAACAAAATAAAACAAGAAAATAAGGCTGTGGTACCAGCCAGCTCCTCCCTCCCCAAATATGTATTCAGAAATTAGGGAAATACAGATAAAAGTGTTGGTTTGGCCAGGTGGGGCGGCGTATGCCTGTGATCCCAGGACTGGGGAGGCTGAGGCAGGAGGATCGCCATGAGTATGAAGCCAGCCTGGGTCACACAGTGAGACCCTCTCTCAAGCCTCCCCCTCCCCAGTAAAAATAAAGACAGGAAACACTGTTCACCTACCAGGCCTGGCTCTCTATCCACTGGGACAGGTAGTGGCGCACCTCAATGGGGAAGTGCTGGCCGTACAAGGCTTGCATCTGGTGCAGGGCGTCCCCCTGCAGCTGCTGGGCTTGGATCCACACAGCCATGGCTCACAACCTGGGCAACAGACAATCCGGTGTGGATGAGCTGCTTTTTTACATTCTCCTTTTAACCCACTAGAGTCAATATTCGCACAGTTTGAAAGTAAATATCCCTCTTGGCAGACTGCAGATCAATATATATAGACACATGGGCCAGGGATTTAGCTCAGTGGTTTCACCTCCTGCTGTGCAAGCGCAAGGACCCAAGTTCAATCCCTGGTACCAAAAAACAAAAGCAAAAAAGACATTGTTTCCATATATATATATATATATAGAGAGAGAGAGAGAGAGAGAGAGAGAGAGAGGGAGAGAGACATAAAAATACACACATACTTTTCTGACATGTATATATTTTTTGAGACAGAGTCTCTCTATGTAGCTCAGGCTGGCCTTGAACTTGTGGCGATCTTCCTGCCTCAGCCTCCGCGTGTGGGGATGATAGGTGTGCACTGCTACGTGGGCTCAAGATCAATATTCTTGACCTGAATGTCAGCTTTTCAGTGTTTTCAAAATGTAGACATTCTGTGGCCTCAGGAAAGTACCGGCTGGGGCCCTGAAGCTCTGACCATAAATGCCCTGCAGTTCTTTATGGCAAAGCACAGAGTCAGCCCCGGGCAAAGAACCGCCTAGCTCTGCCACCCCAAACATATTCTTATTTTGTGCAAAAGTGTCAGCAACAACCTGGCACGGTGGCACATTCCTGTGATGCCAGCGCTCAGCAGGCTGAGGCAGGAGGATCGCTGCAAGTTCAAGACCAGCCTGGGCCACATAGTGAGACCCTGTCTCAAAGAAAACCAAGCCCAACACAACCAAAAGTGAAAACTTCTGAAACACAGGCAGAACCCTGAGTGCTATCGCTGGTTACGGAAGCAGCAATTGTTTGACACAAAGAACACAGATTTTGTCTGCCAAAACCCCCACGGCTCACTTTGCAGGTAACCCCCGGGGACCCAGGAAGCAGTGCTCTGTCTGGTCACAGCAGAAAGAGCCTCATGGTCCGAGCCCTTGCCATTGCAGCCCCACGGGGAGTCCTCTTGTCAAGCATGCTCCCCATCTCAGCCTGAGCTGGTTTTATCAAATCCCCAGCTTCCTCCCCAGACTCACCTGCCAGCTCTTCCTGTGAGGGGAGGGGCAGGCTGGGAACATTACTTTACCCGAGGGAGGACACTGAGCTGCATGCAACCCTGCACTACCTATGTCCAAGGAATGGGGTCGGGACAGGCGGCATGTGGAAGGCCAGGTGCTGGCTTGCAGTTCTCGAAAGATCTGCTACTGTCACGGCCCAGCCTGGAGGGACTCCGATCGAGTAACACTGAGCTATTTCTGGGCTGAGCCCCGAGCCCCCAGCCAGCGAGGGAGGAGGCGGGGCAGTGGCCAGGACCGGTTTTAGCCTGGGACAAGGCCATGGGACACTCAGCCGGGGCCTGGGTCTATTTAGGGCTTTTGAAGACGCTTTGAGGCTGGGACCACTGAGAGACGCTCAAGACCCCCAAGTTCAGCGGCTGGGACAGAGCCCTCTCCAGCAGTCACTGCACTGTGCAATCGGATGCCTGATATCCGGGAGACGCTTCATTATATGATGTACTTTTTTTTTGGTTTTGTACCGGGGATCGAACTCAGGACCTTGCGCTTGCGAGGCAGGCGACAGCACCACAGGGCTACATCCCCAGCCCTATACAATGTACTTTTTAATCGCATGAGTCATATCCCAAGACTGAGAAATCAGAACAGATAGCAAGCAAATCATGACTTTTGCTTTTTGTTTTTTGAGACAGGGCCTTGCTAGGCGGATCAGGCTGGCCTTGAACCTGCTTCAGCCTCCCAAGCGCTGTGATCACAGGCGTGCGCCCCTACACCCAGCCATGGATTTCCTCACTGAACTCCCACCGGGAAGAACCTGCCAGGACTTGTTTCCTTCCCTCTCTCTCTGGGGCCTATGGCAGCCCCTGGCTGTCAGAGCCAGTGATCTGTGGGGTTAGAGAACGGATACAGGCTTGGCAGGGGGTTCAGCTCCCTTCAGGGTCCTCACAGAACAAGGCACGGGTGGGGCAACACCAAGCATGAACATGGGCCGGATGTCAGTTTCAGGGTCCCACAGCTGTACAGTTAGGGCCAGCGGGCTCCAACATGACCTCCCGCCCCTTAGTGACACACTGGCTCGAACCTGCTGAGCGGGGAGCGGGTGGAGAAGTCCTTGCCTCAGCATCGTGTCTGCAGGACCCGGGCAACGCTGGTCCCCAGAGTGCTCACTAAATATCTGCTGAGCGGATGAGCACACCAGTCGGTGCTTCACATGCCCCACAGCCCAGGCACGCCGCAGGAGCCCACTGCATTTTCAGAAAGAAATGCTATGGGATCTGCCGCCCCTGGGGATGCTGCACAAATGCAGCACTAGCTATGGCAAATTTTATAGAAGTTCTCGGTTTTTATCAGAGTAGACTGCTTCCCAGCACTCTGGGAGGCTGAGGCAGGAGGATCACAAATGCAAGTCCAGCCTGGGCAGCTTGGCAACTTAGCGAGATCCTGTCCCAAAATAAATCAAAAAGGGGCTGGACGTGTAGCTCAGTGTGAAGACCCTGGGTTCACTCCCTAGTCCCCCCACCTCAAAATACTGCACTTCCGACCTCTTAGGATTTGTCAGGACAGTCTTGGGATTGCAATCATGAGCACATCATAATCATAATCATTATTTTCTAAGACAGCCATTGGAAGGATAGCAGTTGGGAGGGGTAAGCGGCAACTGGTTTATTTTGATAAACATCATATGCAGTTTTGCTGCAGAAAGACACTTTGCCACGGCTGGGAAGGGTCTTGCTTCCTACTCCCAGACAGCGAAGAGTAAATGCCAGGGGCGTGTGTGTCTGTGTGCACGCGTGCGCACAACTGTTCCCCACACCTCGGCAACGCTGGCCAGAGGGACACCAATACCCCGGCGTGTGTACGCACCGAAATCCCACGCTGCACCTCATGCAGAAGCACAAGAAATAAGTCAATTCTGTGTCAACTAAAATTTAAAAAACAATTAGATGTAAATATGTGCTACATAGCATAGAATTGTGTTCATTTAACTCTTTAATGATTCTGTCAAACAGAACACACGAAATGTGATTTGTGGGGTTATCATGTAACCACATTCAATACCCAGTTTATTTATTTACTGGTTTTTCGAGATGGTTTCTCTATGAGCCCAGCTGGCCTTGAACTCGTTGTGATCCTCCTGCCTCAGCCTCCCGAGTGCTGGGATCACAGGCGAGCACCACCGCACCTGGCAGAAATACTCAGGCTGGACAGGCACACCCAGTTTCTATGACTACAACCTAACTCTGTCCCAGCACCCTCCGCTGGGCTCCGTCTCCCAGCGTGAGTCGACGGCCTGCCCAGTCCCTAGGGCTTACCCAGCCGTCCAACCCCTCGGCCCCCGTGTGGCGACTGCACTGGCCCTCTCCCAGCACCTGGCCCACCGTGGTCCTCTGCCCACTCCCAGGCAGCTCCGTCTCAAGTTGCGCTGCACGGCCACGGCATGATTTGTACCTGGAGGCGTCGCAGGCTCCTCTGCAAAGGGGCCAGGGATTCACTGTGAAAATCCACTGCTTCGACTTGAGGCCAAGGACAGCACTGACGGAGGCGGCAGCATCTCACACAGCCCGGCCCAAGCACACACACCACGGGCTACGGGAAGCCGAGGCATCCATACTGCCTCACACATCTGGATGTGACCAGGCCAGGGCACAAACCACACAGGCCCCGGACACTCATCATAAAAGTCTCAGAGTGCTGGCGCACGCCTGTAGTCCCAGCACTCGGGAGGCTGATGCAAGAAGATTACTGAGAGTTCAAGACCAGCCTGAGCTACATAGTGAGAGCCTGTCTTCAAAAAATAAAGCAAAGTAAAATAAAATAAAGTAAAACTCCCCGAGTCTACCAGTTTACAATGTTACAGGCCTGCTGGAAACCCTACAAATGGATGTCTACTCCACCAAGAAATGATGTACTGGGGAGGGATAACCAGAACTTTGTCTCAATAACGAATACCTTTATATCAGAACCTTTCCTTTTTAAAAAGTAAAATATAGGGCCGGGCATTTAGCTCAGTGGTTTTGCCGTTTGCCTCGCAAGCGCAAGCACCCGAGTTTGATCCCAGGTACCAAAAAAAAAAAAAAAAAAAGTAAAATAGAAGCATTTACAAAGAAAACGATCTCTCTGAAGACTTCCAGAACACAGGGTCCCCAGTCATGCTCTAAGAAAACATGGGGACAGGGCCGGGGATTTGGCTTAGTGGTTCCACCGACTGCCTTGCAAGCGCAAGGACCCGAGTTCAATTCCTGGTACCAAAAAAAGGAAACAAGGGGACAGAATTACAGAGTGTCTGGCTGGGTATGGTGGCGCTCACCTGTCACCCCGGCACTGAGAAGGCTGAGGCAGGAGGACTGCAGCGAGTCTGAGGCCAGCCTGGGCTAACAGCAAAGCCCTGACTAAAAACAAACAAACAAGCAAGCAAGCAAGCAAACCACCTCACACATGACTCCTCATTCACAGAGAGGGAAAGGTATATTTTAGTGGGTAAATTCGGTGGTCAGACACCTTCAGTTATGGGTCAAACCGACACTATGTGCCTCCAGCTATGGTGTGCTGAAACAGAAACAGCAAAAATCACAAAGAAATATGAAGAAACAATAACTGGACAAATCCAGAAATCCAAATCACAGGGCTCACACGAATGACTGAAAAGGAAGAAGTAGAACTGCTCTAGATTAAAGGCGATGAAAGAGGCATAATAACCTAGGAGAGCATAATTTAAAAACAAAAACACAACTCTGAAGGACATTATTGAGATAGGAAGATTTAAGCCGGGTGTGGATGGCGCATGTCAGCTCTCCCAGGGCTCCGGGAGGCTGAAGCAGGAGGATCGCACGTTTAAGCCCAGTTTGGACAATTCAGCAACTTAGTGAGATCCTGTCTCAAAATCTAAAAAAATAAACAAGGGTTGGGGATGAAGCTCAGTGTGAAGGCCCGGGTTCAACCCCCCCAGTTCTGCAACATAGATAAATAATTGAGCCCTATAGGTCAGATAGTCTTTTTTTTTTTTTTGACTGTTTTTGTTTTTTGAGACAGGGTCCCTCTTTGTAGTTTAGGCTGGCCTTGAACTCTCACTGTTGCCCAGACTGGTCTTGAACTCCCTACAACCTTTCTGCCTCAGCCTCCCAAGTGCTGGGATAACAGGTGTACTGACGCCTGGCAGTAATTTTTTTTCCGAAATAAAGAAGATTTTCCAACAGGAAGGGAACGGAGAGGTGGCCAGAGGGGAGTGGAAGGTGTAGGAAGAGTGAAGATGCGCCTGTCCGCGCCCCAGTGCCCCACGATGCACGTGATCGTCATGTACTGAAAAGGTGTCCATACAAATTTAAATATTTGAAAAAATAAAATTTAAAAAATTCTGGGTAAAAACTGCAAATGTGAAAACCACAGCGCTGAGAGGGGCCGCGTGGCCCCGGAATTATGTGCGCATCCGGGCTTCGCAGCCCGGGCTGCTGCGGAGGTCACAGGTGTCGCTGATGCCCAAGAACATCTACCGGGGCCAGGAAGAAACCCGAGTGCCGTGAAAAACAAGAAACGCTCCCCTCGGCCCGGCCCGGCCGCCTCCTGAGGATCACCCGCTGTCACAACACAAAACCATGGCTGAGCGCAGCCCTGGGCGCCTCTCCGAAAAGCCTGCTGGGAGAGGGGCAGGAAGAGGGGACCTGGGACCCCAGAGCTCGGCCTAAGGCGCATGCGCCGGCAGCCCGGTTCAGCTATGACTTTGCCCGGATGGGTAAGGGTAGCCACATAAACGAAATCTAAAGGCTCTGTTGAGATGGAAACACCAGGTAGACACATCCGCTGAAAGAGTAAGAAAAAGGTAAGGGTGGCGGATGAAGGCTGCCACCCCCACTGCTCCCCTCGCCGGCTGAGGAAGGAGGAGCGCAAGTTCCAGCCCAGCCTGGGCGACTTAGCGGGACCCTGTCTCAGAATAAAATAAAACAGCAGCTCAGTGTACAGCGCTTGCCCAGCATGCCCCAGGCCTTGGGTTAAATCCCCAATACCAAAAAAGAAAGTTAAATGAAAAGAGTGTACAGCATGTGGGTTGAAGACAAATATGGAAAGGCCACAAGAAGGATAAACAGCACCATTACATTTAGGTGAAGGAGCTTTGGTGCATTTTTTGTACAGTTCTTTGATTTGCTAAATTTTGTTTAAAGCATTAAAGCCTGAGGGCCGGGATGCACCTCAGTGGCTGGGTGTGCTTTCGATTCCTAGCACCACACTCCAAAATAAAACAAAATGCAAAATTAATCATCATAGGCAATTAACACTACTGCATGAATCAAAGCTTTTTGGTTTGGTTTGGTTTTGGTTTTATTTTCAACAGGGTCTGGCTCTGTGGCCCAGGCTGGCCTCGAACTCAAGGCAAACGTCCTGCCTCAGCCTACTGAGTGCTGGGATCACAGGTGTGTGGTACCATGCCTGGCTGGTGTCTACTTATTTTGCACAAAGCTCCAAAGCCCAAAGCTGGTGCTCCCCTTGGGAGGCTGGACAGGCCACTTTGGACAGCCTCAGTAAGAAAGCCTGAGATGCCCCCTGTCCCCCGTGATCAAATGAGCATCAGTCTCCGTCATTGGCAGGAGTCTAGGAAAGAGAATAACAATAGCACACTGGCAAAGCAAGCCACCCTCAGTGCAGACCAATATGGCATCTGCACCTTTCTTCTTACGGAGAGATTAATTCCAGCCCTCAGGAGGATGAGCCAGGAGGATCTCTGAGAGTTCGAGGGCAACCTGGGCTACAAAGCGAGTCCCTGTCTCAAACACAAAAACAAAAATGTGCAAAAGGAAGCTAAATACATTTTGGTTAAAATAACAGAAGACTAAGCCAGCAGTGGTGGCACATGACTGTATTCCCAGGAGGCTGAGGCAGGAGGATGGTGAGTTCAAGGCCAGCTGGGGTAACTTAGTGAGGCCCTGTCTCAAATTAAAATAAAAAGGAGGATGGGGGTATAGGTCAGTGGTAGAGCACCTGCCTAGCACACACAGGTCCCAGGACCCCAAGAGAAAAAGGAAAACTAAAATCTCCTCTTTAGCCAGGTGTGGTGGCCCATCCATATCATCCCAGCACTCTGGAGGCTGAGGCAGGAGGCTTGCTTCGAGTTTGAGGCCAGCCTGGGCTACATAGAGAGCCCGCTCTCAAAAAAACCTAAATATATAAATGAACAAATAAACAGTCTTCTCTTTTAAGAGAAAAACGGCTTTTCAGCTAGTTCCCTGTCTGCTCCCCTGAGGACACCCTGCTATGGAGCTGGACCACAGCTGACCCAAGGTGGCTGAGGAGCCGCACACTGAGAAGCTGATTCCGAACTCAAATAGAAGGCATTTCCGGGAGTCCTCTTGTCTTAGAAAACGGCAAGGAAAATTGCCAGGAAGTAGGGTTATCTCTGTGTAGGAAGCAATACTGTCATCAAGACATTTAGTGTGAAGATGAATTAAAAGCTGTACACAAAGGCCCAAGTGCGATGGCGCACGCCTGTCATCCCAGCACTCCGGAGGCTGAGGCAGGAGGATCGCCGCGAGTTCAAGGCCAGCCTGAACCACATAGTGAGGTCCTGTCTCAAAAACAAAACTGGGCACGAAATCAGCGTGCACGTTCCCTCCCCCTTTAAACTGGGGCTGTGCAATGCCCCGGGTTCTCTTGCTGAAACAAAGCGCCTGTTCCCGGAGCGGCGGCGGCGGCTGTTACAGGAAGCCGGCGGCGAGCTCTTCCCGAAGGTCAGCTGCCTGCATCGCCCCCGCCTCGCGCCCCCGCCAGCCCCGCCCCGAGAGCGCGCGCGCCGGGAACGCGGAGGGGCCGGGGACCCGCCTAGGGCCGGAGAGCCCACGCGGGGTGCAGCCCGCAGCGTTCCGGGGCGGGGCGTCCCCACCTGAAGACCAGGGGGCTTGGGGACCGCAAACGTCACCTCGCAGAAGGTCTGGGCCACGGACACACAGATCAGTGTTCAGCTTTGCTCTGCTGAAGCTAAAGTCGAAACAGTCGCCCACGTGTGAGGGAGCCGCGGGCTCACCCCTGGCACCCTACAAGCGAACACTCAGAGCCAGCAGCACGCAGGAGGCTGAGGCGGGAGGATCAGTGGGAGTTTGAGGCCAGCCTGGGCTACATGGCGAGAGCCTGTCTCGAAAAAGAAAAAGAGGGCCGGGATTTAGCTCAGTGGTGCCGCCGACTGCCTCGCAAGCCCAAGGACCCGAGTTCGATCCCTGGTACTGAAAAGAAAAGAAGCAAACATACAATGGCTATGCAGTTCCTTAAGGGAAAGTGGACAGAACACGGACACACCGGACTGCAAACGTTCGGGGGGGGGGGCCTGAACAGCTAGGAACTGCATCGGAGACTCGGCCCACCTTCACAGCAGGAGCTGTTGGTTCTCCAGCGAGCCAGGGGCAGAAAGCGCGTTCAGCCTTCGGCGGAAAGCGCCCGGAGCCCCTGCCGCTGTCGGCGTCGGCGGAACAGTTCCGGCGGGCGCGGGAGCGGGAGAGGGTCGCAGGCGCAGCTCCGCTCTGGCTGTGGCGGCCACAGAAACACCAGGCTTTCTGTGCGCGAGCTCCGGCTCTGAAACGTCGAGCTTTGATGATGGGGAGGGTTTTGTTTTGGGTGGTTTTTTTTGTACTGGGGGTTGAGCGCGGGGCCTTTGTACTGAGCTACATCCTCAGCCCTTTCCAAACTTTAAAAAAAATCTGAGACAGGAGCTTGCTAAGTTGCTGAATTGCCCAGGCTGGGTGGGCTTCAACTTGTGCTCCTCCTGCCTCAGCCTCCCAGAGCCTGGGATTACAGGTGTGCCCTCCATGCCCAGAGTGAGGACACCCAGATGAAGGCTTAAGAGTTCGAGGAAGAGCTCCTGAGTTTATCATGTGGGCTGAATTCCACTTCACCTCGGGCCTACGCTGGAGCAGCACCCAGAGGAGCTGGGAGAGAGAAGCCAACTCCAGCGGTGGCAGCAAGAGTCACCACAGTGACAAGAGATACCCAGGACCTGTAACCCCAGCCCTCGGGAGACTGAGGCAGGAGGATCGCCATCAGGTCAAGGCCAGCCTGGGCTACACGGCGAGGCTCTGTCTTTTTTTTTTTTTTTTTTAGGTTAAAAGCAGGAAACTTTATTGGCGAACAGGAGTGGGGAAGACAGGAGGGGCCCCAAATTGGCTGCCCAGAGGCTTTGTCTTAAAACAAAACAACACACAAGGGGAAAAAGGGAAGGGCTCCCAGACCTGGCAAACGCTCAGCCGGAAGAGGGGAGCCAGGCGTGCCTTCGCCTGTCTCCCAAATCAATTCCAAGTCAGCTTTAGGTGCTGAAGGCAGTGGGTGGCAAGTAACGAAAAGCGAGCTGGGGCGGGAGACTTTCCAGTAAGGCCAGAACCTCGGCCCTGACCACTCGAGGTCAGATGAGCAATGTGATGTCCCTATGAAGCGCAGGCTCGTCACATGTGTCCCCAAATTCCCGAGCTGGTTTCCACTAGCTGTATGATTGTTCATCACCAGTGTTTATCACAGATCCTTTGACAGAAGAAAACATTTCTCACACAGAGACAGTGTCATTAATACAATGAAAAACAAGCACGGTAGCCAGGCATGGGGGAGCCCCCCTGTGATCCCAGCACTTGGGAGGCTAAGGCAGGAGGATCGGAATGAGCTTGAGGCCACCCTGGGCTATATAGTTCAAGGCCAGGCTGAACTGCATAGCGAGACCCTGTCTCAAAAGCAAACAAACAGGGCCGGATGTAGCTCAAGGGCACCGCGCCTGCCTGGCAAGTGCAAGGTCCCGAGTTTGATCCCCGGTACCAAAAGAAACAAACCTTGCCATAATTAATAAATGCTAACATGAAATAATGTAGCAATTACTGTGCTACTGCGCCCAGTACTCTTTAAATACTGAGTGCTAAGGGTCCAAGCTTACCAAACTTCAGGGTGGAAAGTGACTTGTGAGTTCAGCAGTGTAACAACCTGTTACTAGGAAATTTGGCACAAGAACACCTAGGAAAGAAAGGTGCTTTGGACAACCTCTCACACCTTAGCTAGAGGTGGAATCCATGCAGTGTTTGTATCTTTTTTTTTTTTTTTTTTTTTTTAATTTTTGGCACAGGTAGTCCAGGCTGGCCTCGAATTGGTGGCAATCCTCCTGCCTCAGCCTCCAGTGCTGGGCTTACAGGCCTGTGCCACCACGCCCGGCTTGGTCCAATCTTTAAAAGATTTGGTGCTTTGCCTCTGTAGAATCAGAATGCGCCTCGCCTCGTGCCCTGAGCTGAAGACGCAAAGGCATCTGAATCACCGGCCCCCAGCCGACAGAGGGAGCTATCCTGGGCGGAAGCACGGCTCTGCGGCCTCACTTCTGGCACAGCTGGGCAGGGCCGGTGTGCAGTAATGGGTGTCCGCCGCAACTCAGGAAAGCTGTGCTCTGCACAAAGAGCCTAACTCAGGGAAAGGATGGTCAGTCTGTGATTTCCTGTGCAGAGGTCATTAGTGCGAATCCCATCAGCCTCACTGTAGAAGCCCCGGCAGAGGCGGAGTCATTGCTGTTCGGGTCCAGGTAATCAGGCCCGAGCTGTGGGGCCCAGGGACACCGCAATGGCAGCCTCAGACGGGAGTTGCGTGACTGTGGTGACGCCCAGACCAGCTGGGATTCCACACAGGGCTGCTTCTCCGGGCAAACTCGCTGCTGCTTTCAATGATGTCTTGAGAAGAAAGGGCAGGCCGGGGATTTAGCTCAGTGCCACCACCTGCCCCGGGAGCACAAGGCCCCGGGTTTGATCCCCAGTACCAGAAAAACAAGAAGAAAGAGGCTGAGTGGCTGGGGGGGGGGGTGGACCACACCTGCGATCCCAGCACTCTGGGAGGCTGAGGCAGGAAGATCATCGCGAGTGTGAGGCCAGCCTGGGCTACATAGCCAGTGCCTGCCTCAAAAAACCGAAGAAGAAAAGAGAAAGAGGCTGAATATGGATGGACGCACAGTGCTGCCAGCGCCAGAAGATTCTTCACCCTGGGGACAAACGGCCAGTGAGAGACCAGCTGCAGTGACAGCCGAGCCGGATGACAGGCGCTCTTCACGCTGGGGTCCATGGAGCGGGCGAACCCGGTGCGGGAAACCTGGCGTCACCTGCTTGGTGCCAGGGGCTCGCTCCGAAGCCATCACTACCCAGGGCGCCAGTGAGAGCCATGGGGACACCGTGGGGGGACCCAGGCTGGCCTCCAACTTCCAGCGACCCTCCTGCCTCAGCCTCCTGAGTGCCGAGATGGCAGCTGCGCCCCAGCACGCCTGGCCATGGATTGATTCGACTGTTGACCTCCAGGGGACGCCAGAGGGATCCGCCTGGAGGGAACGAGCGGGTCGGAAGAGCGAACCAGGGGACAGCAAACCCCACCCTGACTCCAGCTTCAGCCTCCTGGGGAGGAACCGGAGCCCCAGAGCCCGTGTGAAAGCCCAATTCCACTGGTTACTTTCCAGACAGTCCTCAGGGCTCTCCCCTCTCTTCTTTTTTACCAATCAGGTCACTATGTTCATCTTTTTGCTCAGCAAGCTGTGTTTGGGCCTTAGAAACAATCCCAGCGACCTTGGCCTTCCTCTCAGTCCCTGCGTCTCTGTCTCTGCTGCAAAGCGGTGATTACAGCAGTCGGGCTGTGTCTGTACCAAGGACTTGGGAAAGGGAGAAGGAAAAAGACAACTAAGGAAGGGGAGGACAAAGAAAGGGAGGGAGATGTGATGGGGTCAGGAAAGAGAAAGGCTGCTGGACGTGGCAGCGCACATCTGTGATCCTCGGACTTGGGAGGCTGAGGCAGGAGGGTTGCCATGGGTTCAAGGCCAACCTGGGCTACACAACGCCAAAAAAACAATAAAAAAAAAGAAAGAAATGGACCACATGTGTGTGAATCACTTCTTAATGAAGCCTTGGGTGGAGGCTGACGCTGGACGCCACGGGTGTCTGTCTAATGTCCTGGGGTAAACAAGAGCCGCCAGGCAGGGGATTTTCCAGTTGGCTGAGGAGAACAATGCAGAGCAGAGCAGGTCGGGTCACAGGAATAATCGGCAAGCCCGGTGGCTGAGGCCTCACACAAAGCCAAGCCTGAGCAATCAGGGGAAGAAGAAGCAGAGCTCCAGGCCAGGGGCGCCCAGTATTGTGAGAAGGACAAAGGGATGCAGAAGGGCAGTGGGCAAGCCTGGGGGCGGTTGCTAGGAGACGTGGGGGCGGTTGCTAGGAGACGTGGGGGCCGGCAGAGCCGCTCCTTAAGGGACAGAGCTCTTTGCTTTGAGACCGCAGGAGTGTGCTTGGTGCCTCTGAAATGCACTCCAAAAAATGGTTAAAATAGGGCTGGGCCTTGTGGTGCACGCCTACAATCCCAGCACTTGGGCGGCTGAGGTGGGAGTATCACTGAAAGTTGGAGGCCAGCCTGGGATGCATAGTGAGACCCCGTCTCAAAAAGTAAAAATAAAAATAAAGGCCCAGGGATTCAGCTCAGTGGTTCTCCTACCTGCCTCGCAAGCACAAGGTCCTGAGTTCGACCCCTGGTACAAAAAACAAAACAAAACAAAACAAAACAAAAACCAGAGATGTTCTGCAGTCAATCTGTCCGAGGCACTAAAAATACAGAGCACAGAGTTAAAAATTCACAAGGGCGCCCAAGTTCCTGTCCACAGTGGCAGCCACCCCAGCCCGAAGCAGTTCGGTTCCTTTCCTTTCCCACAGAAGGAAACATAGGTCAGACTCTACCAGCACAGCACGAGCTCCTCGGCAAAGATCTGGGTGTAACAAAAACATCAAGAAATTCTAGAAAATGACTGCCTGCTTCTGGGTTCAACACAATGCACTTTCATGAAAGCAACAGAATAATTTTTTTTTCATTTATGTAGATTCTTTGAGATAGAGGCTCGCCATGT
This sequence comes from Heterocephalus glaber, assembly GCF_000247695.1. The sequence goes on along the minus strand of NW_004624795.1, from coordinate 1,707,862 downwards.
AGCCCAGGCTGGCCTTGAACGCACAGAGATGCTCCTGCCTCAGCCCCCTGAGTGCTGGCAGGACAGGCTTGTGCTACCACGCCCACCTGAAAATCTCTCTCTTTTTTTAGTACCAGGGATCAAACTCTGGACCTTGCGCTTGCAAGGCAGGCGGCAGAACCACTGAGCTAAATCCCTGGCCCTGGAAATCTCTTTTGAGAGGAGAAATTGTGTCCATGACTAGATCTCAAATTTCAAGCATCAACTTTTGTGTCTCGTAAAGACAACCAGTAGCTAAGTGCAAAAGCCAAGTAGGATTCTTTTCTACCAAAGCAAAACACCACTTGCAAGCCCGGTGCAGTAGCACACACCTGCAATCCCAGCACTCAGGAGGTTGAGACAGGAGGATCTCTTCGAGCTCGAGGCCAGCATGGGCTACAGACTGTCTTTTTCTGTCTCAGAAAAAAAGACCAACCCCAGAGCGCTCCCACCCCTGTTCCAGCACTGTTTTTGCCCGCGCCTGGCTCTGCGGGGCACTCGCATGGGCTTGTCACATGACGCTGGAAGCTGAGGTGACACTGTGGCTGGGAGGGGTTCAGACACCCTGACCCAGGCGAGGACGCCAGCCCAGGGCACCTCGGGGCTCCGGACACCACATGCCTCAGGGCATGTATGACACTCACTGCTGCTATTTTCCATTAATTCTCTCTGGACCGCACTGGGCCTTGGGTGAAGGAGACCCCGGTGTGCAGGGAGGGGACCCAGCTGCGCTGTCCACGGTGGCCACCACCAGCCATGCCATTGTGCACGCATGCACTCACAGCACTCTGGGAGGCTGAGGCAGAAGGATCGCCTTGAGTTCGAGGCCAGCCTGGGCTACACAGTGAGATCCTGTCTCAAACAAACAAACAGACACTTGAGGGTCACATTACACTTACACAGTGCTGCTCCATAACACCAATATTTTACATTTCCTGTACAACAACTGCCACAGTCTTCTTGTTCATGTACATTGTTAACATTTAATTTTTTTGTCTGTGCTTTGCTTCGAAGAAAAGGTTGGAAGCAAGTCTTTGCAGGTCTTATCATACTTACAGCAATGTCTGAATATGATTATAGTATCTGGGCTAAAATTGTACTGAGTACTTTTTAAATTACTATTCTGTTGGGCCGGGGATTTAGCTCAGTGGTTCTGCTGCCTGCCTTGCAAGCGCAAGGTCCGGAGTTCAATCCCAGGTACCCCCAAAAAAAAAAAAAAAAAGAACTACAATAAATTACTACTCTGTTATATAATCTGTCTAGCAAGACAGATTTAAGAAGACTAAATCTGATGGTTCTTTAATGGGACAAGTGGTGAGGATTGGCCATCTGTTCAAAGAATAGGAAACTCATTTTGGGTCTCCTTAAAAATCCGAACTAATGGATATCAGAAAGGAAATCCATGTGACCCTACCACTTCTGACTTATTTTCTAAAAAAATTAATGATCAAAAAAAGTCTAATAATTAAAATAATATGGTCTCTCCAGAGACACACTCATTGGCGGATACAGTAGACAAAAAGTAGGTCTGAATGGATGAGGACTTAATGTGTGACAGAAGTGGCACACGCCTGTCACCCCAGCACTTGGGAGGCTGAGGCAGGAGGATCACTGAGAGTTTGAGGCCAGCCTGGGGTACATAGTAAGACCCTGTGTCAAAAAATCAAAACAAAAAACAAAAGTCAGTGATGCAAACGGCTGCCCCGGGGGGTGGGCAGGGAGCCCACTACAGACCTGCCCAGCATGGCCGCGGGAGGCTCAGCAGGACTCTTGTCACTGGCAGAAGGGAGCCAGTCCCAGGAGGATGTGAGGCCACCCAGCCTAAAGCGCTGCGCCCAGGGCCGGGGATGAAGCTCAGTGGCACTGCATCTGCCTGGCAAGCACAGGCTCCTGAGTTTGATCCCCGGAACCAAATAAATAAATAAATATAAATATAAAATGCTGCACCCTTCTGCTGTTTATGAAAGTGACGAATGTTGAAAAATCTATTAATTACGATAAAGTAATCCTATAACCTATCGATTGCTAATGAACTGTAAGCCTGGTTGGGCCTTGCAAATATCGGGGGGATGCTGATACTCATGGGTTCTCCAGGGACATGAACCCCTCCTGGCCCCCAAATGGCCAGCGAAGGTCACCGGATCCTTCTCGGCTCCTTATCATCTCCCCTGCATTCCCCGGCCCCGCCCTGCTGCTCACCGACCTCTTATGTTTATGTAAGGGTTTTTGTTTGTTTACTTTGTTGTTGTTGTTATTTTGAGACAGGGCCTCACTCTGTACTTCAGCCTCGCCTTGAACTCACCATGGACCCACACTGGGCTCAAACTCTCAGCGATCCTCCTGCCTCAGTCTCCTGAGGGCTGGGACTACAGGTGTGCGCCAGCAGGCCTGGTCCCATGTCAGAGTCTTAGCCCGAGTCCCTGAGCTCTTTCAAGTGTACTAAAGTCTTTGTGTGTGACGTATATTTTACTGGGAAGAGAGTCAACTGTCTACCATCAGTGTTCTGAAAGTTCTGCTAATCTCCGAACGTTAAGACGGACTGGGATTTTTAGTTTTGTAGGTCAGGCTGTTGCCTCAGTTCACCTTAAGAAGCATATTTGAGTGTCAGTCATGGTGCTGCACACCTGTCATGCCAGCACTCCAGAGGCTGAGGCAGGAGGATTACCAGGAGTTCTGGGCTACAGAGCAAGACCCTGTCTCAAAAATCAATCGAGTAACAAAAATAAAACCAATGGAGAACATAATTTTGAATTAAATGAGATTATCGTAGTCTCAGGAGGCAGACGTTATAAGATAAGAAGCAGAACAGCCGGGGATTTAGCTCAGTGGTTTCGCCACCTGCTGTGCACGTGCAAGGACCCGAGTTTGATCCTCGGTACCAAAAATAAATAAATAAATAAATAAATAAATAAATTATGGCCGGGGATTTAGCTCAGTGGTTTCGCCGCCTGCTGCGCAAGCACAAGGACCCGACTTTGATCCCCGGTACCAAAAAATAAATAAATAAATAAACAGAACATAACCAAAACACCAACAAAAGAATTTATTGATATAGCATACTGAGCAACACATTTAGTTTTATCTCTAATATAGAATATTACTTATTTATCTTCACATATTTAATTATTTATGGATTTAGGTTTTAAAAGCACTAAGAGTTATGTACTAATATGATTCCTTCCATGCTTTGGAATTCTACAATCTGGCTTCAAATAAAAATTCTATTATAGAAAATGCTACTAGGGCTAGGGATTTAGCTCAGTGGTTCCACCACCTGCCTGGCAAGCAGAAGGTCCCGAGTGAGTTCGATCCCCAGTACCAAAAAAAAAGAAAGAAAGAAAGGAAGGAAGGAAGGAAGGAAATGCTGCTATATGAGAACCCACAGCCCAGAATATTTTTTTGGTACCAGGGATCGAACTCAGGACTTCCTGCTTGCAAGGCAGGCTTCGGAACCACTGAGCTAAATCCCTCGGCCCAAGGCAGACTTTTAATTAATTAAACTTTGCAAGGGATAAATAGATCTGCTGGGCTCAAAACTATTTCTTAAAGTTGTAATTTTATTTGTTCCACAGCAGGAAGACCTAAACAGCCGTGCTCCGAAAGTCTCCTAAAACATCAATTTGGAATTAATTTTTATTCATTTTCTGCGAACTCCTTCACACGTCACAGTGCTTGGAAGCCCTAGTTCTGGGTACAAGGAAGTGATTTAATGTAAATTTAATTCAGGGAGAACACAAGTCTCGGGAGGAGAGGACCCAGGGCAGGGAAGACTCCGGCTGGGCTCCGGCACCGGCCGCTCCCAAGTGCAGTCCATGGCCAGCGTTTAGGGAAGCCCTTCTGTGTGACTAACACAATGGTGAAAAAAGAGAGCTTCAAAGCCAGTGGCTTTCCTAGGTCTCATCACGAAAGAGAAAGTAGCTCAAGAGCCAAGGCACCATGTGTACTGAACTAATACAATGTGTAGGATGACAAGAAGCTAAAATAAATTACATCCATTTCTTTTTCCAAAACTTGAAAAAAACCAGCAGGGCACAGTGGCACACACCTGTAATACCAGCTGCTGAGGAGGCTGAGGGAGGGGTACAGCAAGTTTGAGCTAAATTTGGGGAACTTAATGATTTAAGTGAGATCATGCTTTTTAAAAAAAAAAAGTTTTTAAAGGGCTGGGGGATGTAGCTCAGTGGGAAAGACCTGTGTTTGGTTCCCACTACTGGGGGAAAACCCCACTAACTGCAAACAAAAAGAGCAGCCTTTACATGCTAAGGCAAACCAATAAATAAGTCATTTAAATAGCTTTTTTCCTGATTTTCAGGGGGGACTGAACCCAGGCCCCTTTGCATGCTAGGCCAGTACTATCACTGAGTTACAACTCCAGACCTCTTTAAATTTTTATTTTGAGACAGTGTCTCCTTAAAGTACCCAGGCTGGCCTTGAACTTGCAAGCCCCCTGCCTCAGCCTCCACAGTGGCTGGTGGTATAGTCATGAGCTACTGTGCCTGGCTATGTCATTGTTTTTATTTTTTGATTTCTAGTGCAGTCGAACATTATTTTATATATTATTGGCCATTTTTTTTCTTCTTTTGTTCATTTTCTTACCCTAAGAACCCTCTTTATCTACATAAATTATATGTATATATATGCATATGAAAATATTGCCGGGTGCAGTGGCACACACACTTCTGATCCCAGCACTCAGGAGCCTAAGGCAGGAGGATCACTCAAGTTTGAGGTCAGCCTGGACTACATAATGAGTTCAAGGCCAGCCTGGACTACCCACGTACCTTGTCTCAAAAAATAAATAAATAAATAAATGAAACAGAGTACAGTGGATAATCCTTTACCAAACATGATAACAAATTTTTTCTTATTTTGTCATTTACCTTTGGGTTCTGGCATTTGGGGCAAACGTGTTTAATATTTCTGTGTTTGCACACATCAATGTTTTCTTTTATGAGTTATTCATAAAAGCTACTTTTGTCAGTTCACCGGTGGAACTGGAACATCATGTTAAGTTCTGTCCAAACTAGACCTCTTCATGCTTGGGTAATACAAGCATCAGAACCCTGCATTTGAGGCTGTTGCACTTTTAGGGCAACACTGACAATCCATGCTTGGGGTAGAAGGGTTACTCTGCTAGTACACCCACCCTTTTAAAATTCTGTGGTCTTGAGCCAGGCGTGGTGGTCCACACCTGTAATCCCGGCAATCGGGAGGCTGAGGCAGGAGGGTTGCCTCGAGTTTGAGGCCAGCCTGGGCTACATAGCAAGACTCTGTCTCAAAAAACTCAAAAATAGGGCTAGGAATTTAGCTCAGTGGTTCTGCCTCCTGTCTCACAAGCACAAGGACCTGAGTTCGATCCCCAGTACCAAACCAAAAAAAACCCCCAAAAAATAAATAAATAAGAATAAAATTCTGCTCTGTTGTGGTCTTGCAAAACTCATGATCACTGCCCGGGCATGTGAATTCCAGCCCCATCCTCCAGAGGCCAACGATTTTCTACTTTGTTTTGATGCCTTCAGCAGTTAGGCGGCAGCCAATTCTGATCCACGTAACATTTTCACTGATCGTTGAACTTGCTGTGAGAGAAGCTCATCTCTGGGAGGTAACGTCATTCCGAGCTCCCAAAGACAGTTATGTAACTGACACGCTAACCAGAGAAGAGGGGAGAGAGAGAGGCCATTAGCCTCCCGGACCTGCCTGGGAAGCCACCACGCCTTTGGGGTGAGACCTCCAAGTCTGAATCTCCCCATCATCCTCCCTCACCTTTGACCAGAAACAAAGCCTACTCCACACGGAAATCCACCAAGTGAACTGTCACGCTGGAAAAAGCTGTAGATTCCTAGTTTACTACAAACCTAACAAAATGACCAAAAGAGCCTGGAGAGGTGGCGTATACCTGTCAGCCCTGGCACTCAGGAGGCTGAGGCAGGAGGATCGCCACGAGTTCCAGGCCAGGCCGGGCTACATAGTGAGTTCAGGGCCAGCTTGGACTCCATGGTGAGTCAGACCTGTGTCAAAAAAACTAAACCAAACCAAAATAAAACAAAGTGACCAAAAGATTTCTAGAAATATTAAACAAAAATAAAATTATTTCTGAGAGAACATTCTGTCTCCTTGGAGCTCTGTAACAAGGCTAATCAATTCCAGTAGTTAGTACTTTTACAGATTCAGTGCTCAGCGATTTCTGCTTCTCCCCGTGTCCGTGACATTTGTAAGCAGAGCTCATTGACCACATCTGGCCCGGGCTGGAGTTTAAAATCCTACTCTTAGAAAAACAGATTTGCCTCCAGCTACAGGCTTTGCATTTTCGACAACCCAAAGAATTTTTACAAACTTTTTGATTCACCCTCACCTTGAAGCCTGGAAAACCCCCACAGAAGGCTTTAAAATTCACCAGACATAAGAGAGAAAAAAAAGAAAAGAAAAGCCACCAGAAAACAGCTCTGGCTGAGGGGCTCTGAGACGCGACACCAAAGGAAATTCTCACTGTTTCCACTGACGCTGCCACTTCTGTCAACAGTCAGAGAAGTTCGGCCCTGGGCAAAGGTGACAATGTGTCCACGCTGGACCCTGACACTCCCCACTCCGGTCAGGGCACAAGGCATAACATTGTCTTGCCCGTGACTTGAGCTCCCAAATTCAAATCGCTACACTTCAGGGTGTGAATTCTGTCTCCAAGATTTAATTTAACAATCTACCCCACCCCCAGGAGAGGTGCTGAGAGAAAATAATTATCAAATGGGAAAAGGAATGCTGGTTGTTTTTCTTTTCAGACAGGGTCTCACTGTGTAGCCCAGGTGGGCCTCAAACTCACGGTGATCCTCCTGCCTCAGCCTCCTGAGTGCTGGGATGACAGGCGTGTGTCTCCACGCCTGGCCTTAAGAAACACATTTCTGGGCTGGGGATTTAGCTCAGTGGTCTCACCGCCTGCTGCGCAAGCACAAAGACCCGAGTTTGATCCCCGGTACCAAAAAAAAAAAAAAAAAAACGCAAAAAGAAACACACTTCTGAACTGGGTAGCTCTGAACACAGCACTTTGTTCAGTTGCCTTAAAAAATAGAGTAAAATTGGTAAATCTCTATATTTCAGAAATCAGAATTTAAAAGTCCTCTAAAAAGCTTCAATGGAACCAGAATAGGACCATAAATCCCTTCAAAATCAAGTTGAAAAAAAAGGCACTGGACACTTCAATTCTCAGTATAGATGGGCGGGTGTGGTCGTGCAGGCTGGTCAGCCTAGCACTCAGGAGGCTGAGGCAAGAGGATCTCTGTGAGTTCGAGGCCAGCCTGGGCTACATAGTGAGCCTAGTCAAGGGTCTTTAAGCAAAGACATGGCTGTCCCCTGGCTGCAGTGCTTACGGATGCAGCCCAGGGATCTGCTCTGCCTGGTTTGGATCCAGCCTGCATGACGAGCAGTGACGGGCACCGTGACCTTGGACAAGTTACGTAGCTTCTCTGGGGCCATTTCTTCATCTTCACTGGGGATAAAAAGGCTCCTCAGGGACCATGAGACACGGCCAAGCCAGGGAATGACTCCACAGCGCACAGCAAGGGGATAGGCAGTGGCAGGCGCTACTTGAGTGATTTTTATGCTGTAAGGTCATGGGACACTTTCTCAAACTCTGGGTATGGACACAATTTTTAAAATTAATTTTTCTGACTGGGTATGCTGACGTGGGCCTGGCATCCCAGCACTCGGGAAGCTGAGGCAGGAGGATTGCCTCAAATTCGAGGCCAGCCTGGGCTACACAATGAGACCCTGTCTAAAAAAAAAATTCCCATTCACCTCTTTCCAGGCGGCACAATAATGACCACACGGGTAATGAGTGTTTCTTCTATCCAGCTGAGGCCTGGCTGAGCCCTACTGGCAGATAATTATTTTAAGGCAAATCATGGTTGTGGCTAATGCTGGTAACTTTGGCTTGGTTTCCTACATTTGAAGAAATCCCCTATGGGGATTAGGGGTAGGACTGGGAAACACTTGGGTTTGTCCTGCTCTTGTTGAAGAGCAAGGCAAATTCACACGTACTCGCCGGATGAAAATATTAGTCACCAGGTTAATCCCGACAAATAACAACTGCGCCTGGCTCAGCGATGTATTTCCCCTCCCTGTCCCCAGCCTCCCTCTAACTAGTCAGAAAGGAAAGTTTTCATTTTCTGAGAATCTCATTACTGATCTCAAACCAGGCTCTCCATCTTAGTAAAATTTTAAAAATGAGTCAGTCCCAGCCCTGCAGAACCCAGCGCTGCGGGCCCAGCAGGGCTTCGAGGAGAGGACAGGAGAAGCGGAGAAGCGGAGAAGCGGAGAAGCAGAGAAGCGGAGAAGCGGAGAAGCGGAGAGCCAGCATCCCAGCAGGTTCTGCAAGCTGGCCCCAAAGCAGGGAGAAAAAGAGAAACATTCATCTCATCTACCCTCGGGGCATGACACGGGGACCTGGGAATCATTCTCTTGGGGAAGCTGAAAGGGCAGCAGGGCGTGGTGGTGCACACCTGCCATCCAGCCCTCGGGAGCCGGGGCCAGGAGGACGGCTGTGAGTTTGAGGCCAGACTGAGCTATGGAGTGAGGCCCTGCCTCAGCCCGCTCCCCACAAAAGAAAGAAACTCAAAGGGGCAAATACCACGTCTGAGACGAATGACAAACTTCCTTCCTGAAGGTCAGGGTGGAAGGCAGGGGCGGGGAGACCCTCGGCAGCCACCTCTGCTGCATCCCCAGCAAGAGCACACGAAGGAGACGTCCTGACACTGGGCGTGCATCGGAGGCTGGCTCGCTCGGCAGCAGCCCGAGTCATCCCCTTTTAGGACAAAGTGGGTCCGTGGCCGGGAGAGGCCATCTGCTCCCACCAGTGGCTGTACGCCGGGGCCGGGAGCGGCTCGGTGCAGCGCTGTTACACAAGGACCGGGTTAGAGGCCCAGCACCTTAAGGAAAAGGGAGACCGAGCATTTAAAAAGTATCCAGAAGGAGCTTTAAGGCTGAAGGTGACACCTAGGTGCTGCCACATCCCTGCCATCCAGCACTCGGGGGCTGAGGCAGGAGGATTGCTGTGAGTTCGAGGCCAGGCTGAACTACATAGCAAGAGCTTGCCTCAAAATCAAAACAAAAGACTGAAGGTGATTTCTCCAACATTCCACTCCAGTATCTTACACTTCTCCTTGGATTTTTTGTTTGTGTGGATGTGTGTTGGAGACAGGGTCTCACTACGTGGGCCAGGCTGGCATCAAACTTACGACGATCTTCCAATCCTCCTGGCTCAGCCTCCCAAGCGCTGGGATGGCAGGTGTGCCCACCATGCCTGGCTTCTCATTGTTCTTAACTCCTGGCTGACAAGGTGCGTGGCTTTTAGGTAAAGTCAGAAAACCTGCTGCAGTCGCTGCTCTAGACATGAGGGTCCGTGTGTGTCGGACACCGATGGCAGCTCCTCCAGAGTGCTGAGGAGCCGGGGATTTAGCTCGGTGGTTCTGCTCCCTGCCTCAAAAGCACAAGGTCCTGAGTTTGATCCCTGGTACCAAAACACCCACAAAAAACAGAGTGCTGGGGCCGAAGGCCTACGAAGGCTGTTCAGCTCTCTCCCTCTCCGTCTGTCTCTCTCCCCGTCTCCCCCTGTGTCCTCTGTTTCTCCCCTCTCTCTCCGCTCTCCATTTTCCAGGTACTGGGAGGAGACAGCAGCCCCTGCTCCTCTGCTAACTGTACATCTCTTGCTGCGGTTCTTGTCTTCAGTTTTCTCCCAGGGCTGTCACAGAGGATTGCAGCAGGTCCTGCCTTTCCCGTGGGTGTCGCCAAGCGAGCAGCACAACGGGCTGACGACAAACCACAGGACACCTCACAGTCTTCAGATGTTTAAAATAAAAATGTGACGCTACAAGCAGGCGGACGTGTGGACCTAATTTTGAAAATATAAACAGGAAGCACCCCCACCTCACTATTACCTTAAAAAAAAAAGGAAACCAAACCCCAAGACACCTCCCAAGGAAGCCATGGGTGTGACCCAAACTAACAAAGTAAGAAAACGTCACCTGAACCCCAAAACCGCGGAGCAGTTCCCACTCCAGCAAGCAAGCTCTGAGGTCTGCAGCGAGCGCCCCTCGTTGACCAGGAAAACAGCCTTCATTTGGTGGTGGAGAGCAGGCTCCAGGGCTTAGGTGTTTTTTTGTTTTCCTTTGTTTTGTTACCAGTAGAAGACCATCTTAGAAAAGCAGACATCGTCGATATTTTACTTCAAACAAGGCCTCTATAATTAAGAGCGGGTACAACTTTAAAGACCTTTCTGTCACTGTGATGCTTCCAATCTCAATGTACAAGAAACTGTTTGAGTGTTGGAAATTGGGTAGAGTTGATTTTCTTGTTCTCAGAAATTAGCATAAAACTGCTGATTTATAACACTGCCAGGGAAAAAATACTTCTGATTCCAAAATAGTTTTACTCACAAAATCCATATTGAAAAAATAGACCTTTAAGCACCACACATATTTGGGACAGTCATACTTTATTTTGTTTTTTGTGCTTTTTTGAGACAGGGTCTCGCTATGTAGCCCAGGCTGGCCTCAAACTCGAGGTGATCCTCCTGCCTGAGCCTCTTGAAGGAACAGTGATACTTTAGAGCTATCTTTTAGGGGTTTTTTTTTTTTTGGTACCGGGGATCGAACTCAGGACCTTGTGCTTGCAAGGCAGGCGGCAGAACCACTGAGCTAAACCCCCGGCTCCCTAGAGGTATCTTTTAAACATTATTTTTATTCAGAAGTTCCAGAGTCCAAGTCTTGTGGTACTTTATTATACAGTAAATGGATATTCAAGAAGTCAGGAACCTGGATGTGCCAGGTAGTTTAAAAGAGTAAGTTTCAGGGAGCTGGGGATTTAGCTCAGTGTTGCCACCGCCTGCCTCGCAAGCCCAAGGTCCCGAGTTCAAATGCTAAAAAAAATTTTTTTAATTTTTAAAAATTCATAAAAATGTTTTTTAAAAGGTTTTTATACCAGACATGGTGGTGCATGCCTGTTACCCCAGCATACAGTTTCAAGCCAGCCTGGGCTACATAGTGAGTTCAAGGCTGGTCTGAACTACATTGGCGACACCCTGTCTCAAAAAAAAAAAGGTTTTATGCTATATTTTGTAGGAATAGTATAATAATATATACTCTATCTTCCCATAGAAGAGAGAAATGCATAGGCAACAGAATATCCAGTTCTAAGATACCCAGGGCCCCGTAGAGGACTAGAATAGTTAGGGTTCCTCTGATTCCTTCTGCTCTTCAGTCTGTTCACCTCTTTATCACATCTTTTTTTTTTTTTTTGAAACAGGGTCTGGCTGTGCAGTTCAGGCTGGCCCTGAACTCACTTCATACCCCTGTCTGGCCTTGAACTCGAAGTGACCCTCCTGCCTCAGCCTCTGGAGTACTGGGATGACAGGCTGCCAGTCCACGTCAGGCTCCTCCCATCTTTCTTGCCAGCGGACCACAAGGCTCAGGTACGCGCACGGTAACAAGCCCAAGGGATCCCAGCCAGCACATTCACAAACACAAGCCCTACGCAAAAGAATCCGAACCCTAACAGTAAATTTCACACAGAAAAGCGGCCTCCCACAATCCAGGGCGCCTTAGTCTCAGTGTGGGTTTTGCATATGTAAATAAAACAAAAACAAAGTCAGGGAGAGGGGAGAACAGAGGTGAAGTGAGGACTCAGGGCGCAGGAAGTGCGGCCAGTGCGCTGATGTCGCAACCCTGCAGGCCTCGGTGCACACACTTCTCACACGCATCGCATCGGGCATCACGCCCAGAGCACACTGAGGACACTTGGCCCAGGTCACAGCCTGCGGGCAGAAGGAGGGAAGCCGGAGGGGAGCGCCGGGGAGCAGCGGGGTGCCAAGGGGTGCCAGGCCGGGGTGCAGAGGTTCCCTGTGGAGTTTACTCTGAGTTACGCAATAGCCAAACTGCTGCTGATAGAAATCAACTGGCTTTTTTCCCTGATGTTTTGCTTTAAAAAAACAAAAATCTCTCCATTCCCTCCCTGTGTCTTAGCCTGGTGCTGAAACGTTTGTGTCCGGCGTCCGCGGAGAAGGGATCTTCCACAGAGGACACCTGGGGTAAACGGGACACACGGAGTCACCGCTGCACCGCACATTCTCCTTAAAAGCAGCAACCTCGCCTTCGCTCAAGGCTCTCGGTGTGATGTGTGTGTCCTTCGTGAGACGCCGTCCACGCCAAGGCCAGGAAGACCAAGCCTCCTGAAGTCGCTGGGCACCCACCTGAGATGCCCAGCGCTGGCCCACGTCCCCACTGTTTCTGAACCAAGTCATCCACAACAAAATGCACCCTCTCCCAGGAACCACAGACACGGAGCTGAAAACAACTCAGCGAGCAAGCCCACAATGGCAGAGCCAGGGAGAGGCGCGCCCCGGCATGGTCACCCAGGGACAGCACCACGGGAGGCCGGGCAGCTGACCGCACACCAGGGCCTAGCAGCGCCGGGACTGGGCGCCCGGAGCTGAGCAGCAGAGAAGCACCGCTGGCCCACCCAGCACCGCAAGGCTGGGGATTCCCCCGCCAGGGACAGGGCTCAGGGCTGGGGTCTCAGGGCCTCGGCTCTCAGGGCCCTTCCGGCTGGAGGCTCCACGACCTGTTCGACACATGCGGGGCAGGATCCTGGGGGACGGGAACCGGGATCTATTTTTGCCGTTAAGACCCTCCTGGTTTCCCCGGATCCCTCTGGTCCCTCTCCCTGCACGGGGCGGGACTAGGTTTCATCCCAGCCTTCCCCATCCAAGCTGGCTACAGGTGTCTGCGCCAGCACTGGCCGCCCACCTCCAGATTCCGGAGGACGCCCCTTCCCTGGGGCACTTTTGTACTCTTTATCCCCGGCTAGGAAAATAAAAGGAGATGAAATAAAGGACTCCCTCCATCGCAGGCCACGGTGCAGGCCAGGCCCGCGGGTCCTGAGGGCCCAACCTCAGCCTTACCACAGGCGCTTGTTGTCTGAGTCCTTATAAGGCGCTGGTGCTGAAGCTTTTGGTACCCATCCCACAGGCACCCCGCTCATCTCTCCTGGGGGGCACCGGCACCTCCTTTTTTTGGTGGGGGATGCCAAGGGGACGCGGGGACTCTTGGGCCTTGGGACGGGAAGGTGCCAGGGGCCCCCTCGGCCCCTAGGGGTTCAGCGCCGAAACCGCACACCTGCAGCCGCGCGACCCCCGCGCCCCTCTGGCGCCGTCCCCGGTCTCTAGGGCCCCGATCCGATTGCCCCCCAGGCTCCCCGATCCCTAGGTCCCCGGATCCCCACTGCCCCCCCCGCCCCAGTCCCCAGGGGCCCCGACCCCGCGCCTCCGCGGCCCGGACGGTGGCGAGGCCCGGCCTCGGGGTCCCAGAGTCGCCGCCCCCCGCCGTCAGCGCCTACCTGGCCCGCCCGGCCCGCGCGCCGCTCCTGGTCCCGCGAGGCCGCGATCCGCTCGGCCGGGTGCGCGCCCGCCCCGCGCCAGCGCCGCTTCCTGGTTCCGCCCGCGCGCGCCCGCGCCAGGCCGGGCGGGGCGAGTGACCCTGGCGGGGACTCCGCTCCGCGTCCCGCAGCCCGGCCCGGTCCCGCGGGGCCCGCGATCTCGGACCCTGGGCCCACGCGGCGCGGCCTGCGCGGCGCTGACACTGCGGGCGCGGCCGGGTCCCGTCCCCTCGTGGGCAGGCGGCCGAGTCGCCCTCGCCCCTGCTCGTGCCCGCGAGCCGGTTTCCCTGGCGACGCCCGGGGCCGCGCCGAGCTCTGGGCCGCTCAGCCCCTCGCCCGCAGGTGGAGCCGGGCCCTGTCGGCCACGGCAGGCCGGGTCTGCGCACAGTGGCTGCCGGGCCGGGTGGGCGCAGCAGCCCGGAGCTCTCGGCCTCCGTGCCCGGCCCTGCTGCCCTGCCTGGGGCGCCACTTTTCCCGGGGTCACCGCTGCTCGTGGGCCGCTCCTCTCCCGCTGCCCTCGAGACTCGCAGGCCGCAGGAGCCTCCCTCCCTGTCCCCACCCGGCCTCGGGCCTCCAGGTCCCCACCACGCTGCCTGCGTGGTCACTCCAGGCCTCTGGAAGGGACACTGCAGGAACTGCGCCCCTAGTAAGAGCGGGGCGTCTAAAAGCGGACTCCTCTCCTGCAGTGTGGCCTTGAACTCTTCTGCCTCCATCGCCACATTTGTTAACGTACAGGATAGTTTCTACCTCATGATGCCTGAGTGTGGTGGTGCACCCTTGTAATCCCAGCAAGATTAGGGAGGCTGAGGCAGGAGGATCACCACAGATTTAAGGCCAGCAGGGGCTACACAGTAAGTGCATCACTAGGCTGAACTACCACATAGCAAGACCCTGCCTCAAAAACAGAACAAAACACTATGAAGCACTATATTGCTATTACCTGTTACTGACCAAGAGCTTACTCTGGAGGCTGAGGCAGGATTGCATGTTTGAGCCAAGTCTGGGCTACTTAGCAAAACTGTCTCAAAAATGCAGATGGCAGGGCATGTATCTGAGGGGTAGAACACCCCTGGGCAGGGTCACCAGTACCACCCTGAAAAGGAAGGATTGAGTAGGGTCTGATCCAGCTCCTAAGGCAGCTCCACGAAGCACCACAGCTGCCAGTGTAGATGCCTGGGGTGGAGCAGGCGTGCCACTGGATGCTTGCAAAACCCAGCACATCGCTGGCTGATTGGCAGGTACCATCTAGACCTGGCCAGCGGGCGGCACAGACAGAAAGGCAGAGTGCTCTGTGCCACCTCAGCAAAGCACAAAACTGTCCCCTGGGGCAGGAGGGATGGTCCCACGCCTACCTCCTGCCCAGTGCCCAGGCCCAGTCCCCTAAATTGAGAAGACATCAGCCTGAAACACAACACAGGAGTGCTGGAAAACAACCAAATAGAAACTCGGTGCAGTGATGGACAAAATCATCCAACCACTGGGGAGGCTGAGGCAGGAGGATCTCGTTGATCGAGGCCAACTTGAAGTACAGAGTGAGTTCAAGGCCAGCCACCGAGCGAGACCCTGTCTCAAAAAGAAATAAAAAAGAAACTGAACTGGAAGCTAGGACCCAGAAAATCAAGCAGAGGACAGTCCTCTGTCCACCCAGGACAGCGGAGGCTGGAGAGAAGAGCCCACCTGCCTACTGCAGCCTAGACTGCTGGGGCCTCCCTCCCTCCTTCTCAGCAGTGAGCCCAGGACACTGGAGCACAGGTGTCCATGTTTCCTCGCCCCTGCCCACCGGGGAGCTCAGGAGGCCTCCTCCCAGGAACACAATGGAAACCAGGGCCAGCTCCGGGGGCTTCCCTCTCCAGCCCCTCTGGATCCTGGGAATCGGCTGTCCCCAGGGGCCACCTGCTGCACATTAGCTAGGAAGGGCACCCTCAGGATCCTCCCTTCTTCCACAGGGGACTCTGCCAGTGCAGGGCCCTGGAGCCCTGGGCAGGAGGCCAGGGACACGTAGGGCTGGGACAGCTCAGCGGGCACTTTGGAGGGGACTCCAAGGGTGGGTAGAGCTGAGGGGTGCAGTCAGCCCTGCTTGCAAACCGGCCCTGCCAGCCTGCCGCTGTGCGACCACGGCCTCAGTTTCCCCTCGAGTTCGAGTCACCATTGTGTCTGGGGCTGCACACACGGCCCCAGTGACGGCAAGGGTCCCCCCACAAGGGACATGGGGACAGGAAGAGGGAGAGGCTCACTGCTCCTCATCTGTCCTTTCAAATCTTACCAGTCTGGCACTGTTACCTGTGACAACACTGGTAACACACAGTTTTTACAAAGAAAAAGTAGACAGTGAGCCAGGCGTGGTGGTGCACGCCTATCCCAACACTCAAGAGGCTGAGGCAGGAGGATCTCCGTGAGTTCCAGGCCAGCCTGGGTGACATAGTGAGTTGAAGGCCAGCCTGGAATTCATAGAGAGACCCTGACTCAAAAGATGGAAAGAAAATAGAAAAGCAGAGAAAGGGAGCTAGAGATGCTCCCTGCACCTGGCGAGCGAGCTCATAAAAGTGCATTTTCCCTCCCGCTCCCCCTATGCTGGGCAGGAAGCTATGCACACTATACAGGTCCCTGCAGGACCTGCCACCCGCAGGTGCTCCGGGCCCCACCTGTTGGGGTCCCTTACCGCCAGTGCTGAGGAGCGGCCTCGCCTGGCTCTGGCACCCGGTCACTGTGCCCGCTCCACCTGCAGTCCTGAGGCGACGCCATGCCTCGTGGGAGGACGGGGCTGGCACGAGAGAAGCAGGACCACCGCGCCTGGTGTGCAGGGCAGGGTGAGAACACAGAGCAGATCCGAGGGACCCCAGCGTTCCGGGTGTGGTGGGTGGGGCGATGCCCCCATGGGCACCTGCTAAGGGCTCCTCCGGGATCCTACGAAGAGGTAACCAGGGCTGGGGCCACCCAAGCTCCACCCAGACCACTGTGTGCCAGGCTCTGAGTCTGAGTCTTTTTTTTTTTTTGGTACTGGGGATCAAACTCAGGACCTTGAGTTTTCGTGGCAGGCACGGCACCACTGAGCTACATCCCTGGCCCTTGGGACTGAGTCTTTTATTTTGTAACTGAGACAAGGCTATGGAGCCCAGTCTGGCCTGGAGCTCATGATCCTCCTGCCTCACCCTCCCAAGTGCTGGGATGACAGGGGTCCTCCTTCAGCTTGATGAGGATCGCCAGTGGCCCAGGCGGAGTGGGACTCCAAGCAGGTGGGGTGAGGAGCACAGGCTAGGTTTGCATCCTGACTTCTTGCCCCGTTTGCTGGATGAAGAGAGTGGTGTCTATACACCGTGGAGTACTACTCTGCCACAAAGAAGGGTGACCTGGAGCCCCCTGTAGGAAAATGGACACACCTTGAGACCGTAGTGTTCATGGAAATAAACCAGACACACGAGCTTCAGTGTGGCATGGCTTCTCTTATATGAGAACCCCAAAGTACAAATAAAGAACAGAATAGGACAGAATAAGGGTCAGGGATTTAGCTTAGTGGTTCCACCGCCTGCCTCGCAAGCACAAGGTCCCAAGTTTGATCCCCGGTACCAAAAAAAAAAGAACAGAATAAAGGACAGATGATAAGAAACAGGGAGACAGATCTTTGCAGTGGGAAGGGTGCAGGAGATGGAGGAAGACAGAAAGAGCGAGATGCATTACGTCCGTGTACCAGCTCCCTGTGTATTGCAAATGTGGACTAATAAAAAGTTCAAAACTATATAGAAAATAAAAGAAGCGAGGGGTGATGGGAGTGGAGGTGGCAGGGAGGAAGCGCCCCAGGCTGGCATGGAGGGAAGCCGGGCACAAAGAGGCTCTTGTTAGGCTGGAAGGCAGAGGAACCCACCGGGAAGAGGGGCCGATAGCTATCCGGCCCAGGTGCTAATTCCAGCGGCCAAGGCCCAGGCTGTGGCCAGGCCGCGGTGCCCACTCCTCGCCCCCCGGGAGCACTGGGGATACTCAGGGCCGGACCTGTCTCTTCCTCCCGAGGGCAGAGAGAAGGCCCAGCCAGCCTCAGCCTGGCCAGGTGGGCACAGGGCAGGCACAGGAGGCAGATCCGCCCATCCAGGTCCCGGCCCTCCTCCCAGCGCCGGTTTCCCAGAAACGGGACCGGCCTCCGGCCTCCGTGGCGCCTTGTGTTCTTCGATGGCTTCACTGTAAACTGGCTTCCCTGAAGAAGAGCAGTGGGGTAAAGCGGGCTGAGGCAGGAGGGCTTCACCCGACCCCACAGCACCCAACTTTCGCACCGAGCTCCTCACCTACGCCCAGGTCCCCTCTGTCCTCAGGGACAAGGACAGCTGGTCCTGGCTGTGGGCCCAGTCTGGCAGGGACGCTGGAGCTCGGGCAGGGCCTGGAGTGGGGCAGAAGTCCCAGCAGGGCAGGGAGGGAGCGGGATGTTCGGCGCCCCGGGGTGTCCCGTGCCCTCTGCCCGGCATGGGGACTTCAGGGACACTCACCCCTGCTGCGTCCCCCCTGGGCAGCAGCAACTCAGCCTGAGGAAGCGACCTGAGCACCACCCTCCACCCCAGGGACCACCAGCCCGCGGTGACCCCGTCTGACCCCTGGCGGGGCCCCCCTGCTCCCAAGGCCGGGTGCCCACTGCCATCGGCACAGCGAGGGTGCCGTGCTGAGGTGCTCAGCTTGGGGGACCCAGGCCGGGCATCAGGAGCAGGCTGGGCCGGGTCTCATTCCGGGGCAGCTGGAGCCCCTGCCAGCCGTGCCGGATTCAGCAGCACGCTGGTGACGGACACGGCCGGCCCTCTGTGGGGGCCCAGGTTCCTGGGGGCTCCTGAGCCCCTCCTCTCTCCAGCCCACATGAGCTGCAGCTGGGGTGCAGGGCGCGGGGACAAGGAGCCCCCTCTAACTCCAGCTCTGTCCGGAGCCCACACGGTCTGGTCTTTCCGAACCCCAAGCTGTTTCTCCTTTCTAGCCCAGTCCCCTAAAACCACCAGGGTGCTTTGTGACCAAGCCAAGGGACTGAAAGCAGAAAGAAACCCCAGTTCGGCGTTTCCGGGGAGCTGTGGCACCCAGAGCCTCCCGTGCCTCACTGCCTGGTGGCCCGGGCCCCTCTTGGAGAGGGTCTGAGGGTCCCCGAGGCCCAAATCTCCAGGGAGGAGAGAGACGGAGAGGGGGAGAGACCCAGGCAGAGTCGGGGCAAAGAGGAAGAGAACCAGGCAAGAGGGGGCCAGGGTTTGGGGGGCCCCAGGGTTCGAGGCCCTCAGACCAAGATGGCGCGGGTGGTCATGGGGACAGTGATGGAGACCCCCAGCCCCTCAGCCTGGCATCTGCAGTTCTGCTCCTGGCACCAGCTCGGGCTCCTGGGGTCCTCACCCACCCCGCCCGCCCGGCCAGCGGGGCTCCGCGGCTTAGCTCTGCCAGGGGCAGGCCACCTCCCCACCCTGGACCTTTCCTCCAGCTCTGATACTGACTCTCACTGGGGGGGACCCCAGCCCGGGCAGACACCCCCAAACACAGTGGGGGGAAGGGGCAGTGGGGCCTGAGGTCCCTTTTCCCGGGTGCCCCGCCCTGCCACCCATCTGGAAAGAAAGCTTTCCCCAAACCCTCCGAGCCCTGGGTGTTTTCAATTCCTTCCCCGTGGTCCTGCTGCTGCCACTGTGACCACCACAGGGCGGGGAACCCAGACATTTCAACTTCTACGGGAAAGCTGCGTTTTTCCCCTGAAGTAAAGAGAGTGAAACCCAGGAGGCTGTGGCGAGGGGAAGGGTGTTGCGGTGAGGAATGAGGAGGAAAGGGCAGCTGGGGCCGGGAGTGGGCAGAGGGGGCTCCCCTGGACCCGGGCCGTGCTGCGCCCCTGGCCCTGTCTGCCGCCGCCCGTGCCAGCTGCCAGGAGAGGCCCTGGGAGGCGAGCCGGGCAAAGGGGAGAGGAGGGGCCGGTGGCCTGGCCCAGCCCCTGTCCGGGACCCACCCAGCGGGGCTCAAGGCAGAGGCTGGCAGGCGGGGTGCTTCGGGGGCTCTGGGATCCCCAGGCCTTCCCCTCCCACAGTGCACCTCTGAGGTCACCAGAGCCGTGGCCCCAGCCCGCAGGACCGCACTCAACTCACACTCACACACACTTTTCTTTTGGTGCTGGAGATCAAACAAACCCACAGGTGTGCTGCCACTGAGTTGTGTCCCCAGCTCCTTTTTGTTGTTGTTGACACTGTCTTGTTAAGTTGCCCAGGCAGGACTTGAATTTGAGATCCTCCCGCCTCAGCCTCCCCTCGTGCTGAGGTTGAAGGCGTGCACCTTCGAGCCCGGCTCCCACACTCGCTTTTTAATATCCGCGGGCGGAGCTGGGCAGCACCTCCCGCTGTCCCCCTGCCTGCTCCCTGCTCACACAGGAGCACCCCAGCCTCGCCCCGCTGGCTCGTGCCCGGGCGGGCGGGGACTCTGGGACCCGCACGGCCCCGCCCCGCCCCGCCGGGAGCTGCGCCCCAGGGCGGCGCGCGCGCTGTTTGGCTGGCGGAGGCAGCTGAGCTCGGAGGAAATCGCGGGGCTCGCTCTTCCTGTAGGAGCAGAGCCAGCGAGGAGCGGGCAGGGACCCAGGTGCGTGGCGCAGGCGCAGGGGGCGGGGCAGAGGCGCAGGCCAGGGAGGCGGGGACCGGTGCGGGAGCCCGGGGCAGGAGACGCGGCAGGGGGCCGGGGACAGGGCCGGGAATGGGCACTAGGACTCAGGGACAGGCGCGGGGACTCGGGGCGGGGCCCTGGTGGAGAGGGTGCCGTCCGTGGGACAGACCCCGCCCGGGAGGGCCTCGCCCCACCCGTCCCTCGCGGCGGCCACCTGGTGCCCAGGGCCACGGCCGCTGGGGAGCGGCCACAGCTGCTGCCCATGTGGGCTGCGCCCTCCGCCGGCCTCTCCTCCGCCAGTTTCCCTTTGGCTTCTGTCCGCCCCTCGCCAGGAAGCCCCCAGGGAGCCGCCTGCCGCCCACTCGGCCCCCCTCACCTGACCCAGGCCCTCCCCGGTGGCGGACACTCAGGGCTGTCGCCCCCCACCCCCACCCCGTGACCACGCGGGCTGGATCCTCGACCAGCAGCTGCAGGGGGACGCCCTGCGCCAGTTGCAAGCCTTGTACGGCCAGCACTTCCCCGCCGAGGCGCGCCACTACCTGTCCCAGTGAATAGAGAGCCAGGCCTGGGAGGTGTCCCCAGGCCCAGCCTCCCCTGTGCTCCGTGTGGAAGGGGCGTTGTCCCCGCAAAAGGCGACGGGAAGGGGACAGAGAAGGTTCCGGACGCTGGCACTGGTGCGCCAGCCCGGTCTGCACGGGTCTGGTGGGGCCTGCAGGTCCCGGTCACCTCCCCGAGCCGCCTGGGGTGCCGACCTCCTCCCCCAAGGAGGCCGCACATGCAGGCCTCTGTCCCCGCCTGTCCCCAGGCGTGCCATCGCTGTAGACAGCCCCCAGGACCTCGCCGAGGCCGCCAGCTCCGGGAGGGCCTGCTGCGGGAGCTGCGGGAGAAGGCGGAGCACCAGGCGGGGAGGACGGCTGCCTGCTGAAGATCAGGCTGGGCCAGTGCGCCACGCACCTGCGGGTGCTGCGGCCTCCTGCAGCCCCCGGCCCTGACTCACCCTGTGACCTTCCCTCCAACTTCCCCCGCCCCTGTGTCATGTTGAAGTCCGAGGCGGGGCGTGGGAGGTGCGGGGGAAGACCCAGGACCACCCAGGAGGGGTCAGGCGCAGGGACGCGGTAGACTCAGCCAGGAGCCCTTCCCGGGAGGCTGAGCAGTGGATTCTGCAGATGAGGGGAAGAGCCAGCTGTGGCCCCCGTGTCATCTCGGCACTCGGGAGGCTGAGGCAGGAGGAGCCCACGACCGGGAGGCAGGGGAGGGACCAGCAGACACCCCCCATCTGCCCGGGGCTCCTCCTGAGCAGCACCGCATCGCCAGAGGGACGGGCTGGGACAAGAGGCTGCAGGGAGGTCCAGAAAGCCAGCAGCCTCTCCCGTGCGGGCGTGGAGGATGAGAGGGAGAGGGGGCGTCGGGAATGAACGGCTTCCGGAGAGCAAGGGCAGCGGGCAGCTGAGGCGGCCGGCCGAGGACAAGGGCGGGCGCGGGGGCTGAGGGTGCTGCGCGCTGCTCTCTCGGAACGCCTGCGGCCACCGCCCCCTGGAGCTGGGGCGCTGCACCCGGCACATCCTGCACAGCCAGCAGAGGCTGGTCCGGGAGGCCGCCGGCGTGGGCACCGGGCCTGTCCCTGCCTTTCTCCCCAGCGTGACAGTGGATTTGTAAAGCGCTGGTGCAGGGAAACGAGAGAAACGCCCGGTAGGCCAGGGCTTAGGGGCCGCCCGGCCCGTCACTGCCGTTTACCAGCTGCGGGGCTCCAGCAGGTGATGGCTCTCGGAGGCTCTTTTCTTCTTTTCCTTTTCCTCAGTACTGGCAGTGAAACCCAGGGCCCCAGCGTGCTGAGCAGGCGCTGTATTCCTGAGCTACATCCTCAGCCCTTTTCAAAAGTACTTTTTATTTTGAAACAAGAGTCTCGTTAAGTTGCTGAAGCTGGCCTCAAACTTGCGATCCTCCTGCCTCAGCCTCCCAAGTAGCAGGGATGATGAGTGGGTAGCACCATACCCAGACCTTCTTCTCTTCTTTTTCGCTGCTGTCTTTGTTGGCACTAGGGATCGAACCCAGGGCCCTACCACTGATTTCCAATCCCAGCGCCATCAATTTCCTCTGCCGTAAAATGGGTCTCGTGCAGAGCTAGGATGAGAATTAAACAAGATGCTGTGTAGCAAAGGACAGACGAACAGAGCAGTGGAACAGAAGAGGAAACCCTAAACACACATGCGTGCACACACATGCACACATGGAAAGTCCATGGCCGTCAGAGATGGCCTTACGCACCACGAAGGACAAGATCTGATATATTCAATAAATGGCTGAGTCTAAAATAAGCAACGTAGCTGGGCGTAGTGACGCACACCTGTGATCCTAGCACTCGGGAGGCTGAGGCAGGAGGATCACAAGTTTAAAGCCAGCCCGGGGAACCTAGTGAGACCCTGCTCTGAACAATAGAAAGCCATGTGGATGTGGCTCGGTGGTCACTCTGGCTGAGCAGAAGTCCACTGTGACGGCGGCACAGTGCCAGGGTGGCCTGATACCCGCTTCCATCCCTCACCACACTGGCCTGGATTTGTGGATCTCCTTATGGCAGCCTGTCCTCCCACCGGCCATACCAGCCTGTGGGCTCTGGAAACACCCAAGTGATCTGTAGTTAGGGTGAAAAAAGGCCTTTTAAAGTTACGGAAAATGTTTTGATTTGGGGTCCCCACAGGGGCTAAGGAACTGCCCGGGGGTTTGCTGTGCTACATTTTTTTTCTTTTTTTTTTGGTACCAGGGATCGAACTCGGGTCCTTGCGCTTCGCTGTACTACATTTTGAGAAGCACTGGGCTTGGTCTTTATTATTTTTCCTAATTGTTTTATCAGTTGCTGAAAGACAGGTCTCAAAATCTCTACGATGCTTATAGAATTGTCTACTTCAATTCTTTTTTTTTCTTCTCATTTTTGGGGGTGGTACAAGGGATTGAACCCAGGGTTTTGTCCTGAGCTACACCCAGCCTCTTTTTAAATTTTCTACTTTGAGACAGGGCTTCGATAAGTATCTGAGGCTGAGCTTGCCCTTGCAGTCCTGCTTAGCCTCCCAGAACACTGAGATTAGAGGCCTGGCAATTCATTTTGTATATACCTCCTTTACATATTTTGAAACTAAAATGTCTTTCTTAATCTCAGGTCATATTGTTTTTTTGTTTTTTTGTTTTTGGCACCGGAGATCGAACTCAAGTCCTTCTGCTTTCCAAGCAGTCGGCAGAACCACTGAGCTAAATCCCCGGCCCTCAGGTCGTATTGTTACTGTTGAGGTCCATGTCATGCGGTATTAACACAGCTACTCTAGCCTCTGGGTCTGCGTTTTCCATGGCATAAATGATCATAAATTATCATTTTAACATATTTATGCTATAGAAAGTGGGGTTTTTTGAATGGTGTAGTTCTGGCTGGCCTTGAACTCATGGCGATCCTCCTGCCTCAGCTTCCCGAGTGCTGGGGTCCCAGGCAGGCGCCACCACACCTGGCTAAAAGTGTACTATTGAGTCTTCCTTTGGATTTGTTCAATCTCTGCTTTACTTGAGAAGTTCTGTCCATTAACCTTTAGCATCGTACTTAACACATTTGGCTGGAGGGCTGACATGTTAATACTTCTCTTCTCTTGTGCCCCTTCTCAGTTTTTACTTTTCTGTTCCTCCTTTTTGATGAAATTTTTTCTAGAACTCCTCTGTAACTATTTCAGCTCTCTTCATAACTTGCCCATCAGCACTTTCTGCCCCAGAGACAGCAAGCACAGTGGCTGAAACAGAGTGACAGTGAGCCATGCCACAGGCTGAGTCAGGCAGGTCTTCCTCCCTCTGAATCCACCCCAATGGAGCCAGCGAGGCCCGGGCTTCCCGGGTTGGGAACAGAGACTCGGGCGAGGGTCCCTGCCTGCCTCCTGCGCTGCTGACAGAGGGCCGAGCAGGAATCCACGGAGAACTGAGCGTGCACCAGGCAGCTCCTGAGCACTTCCTGGGTCCTCGCTTATTCAACCTCCACAGCGGCCTGCAGAGCCCGGACCTCAGGTGGGGAAAGGGAAGCAGGGGAGAGCTAGCGAAGTGTCCGGACTCACCTGGCCAGAGCTGGGCACACAGGTGCCACCGAAGGCAGGGCAGGGCAGGGCAGCAGCAGGTCCGAGGACTCCGCCAGGAGGTGGTGGCAGAGTCCAGCTGCCCGCGGGAGCCTTGGACTCGGGGCCGGGCTGCAGGAGGCCCAGCGGCCGAGGACGGCATCCAGCACTCGGGTCTGCCTCAGAGCTCTGCCCCGTGTCCTCTGCCCTGGGCGCCCCTGGTGACTCGGTGCCCCCCCCAGCCCAGTTCGCACAGCTGGCCCAGCTGAGCCCCCAGGAGCGGCTGAGCCGGGAGTCAGCCCTGCAGCAGAAACAGGCGACGCTGGAGGCCTGGCTGCAGCGCGAGGCGCAGACGCTGCAGCGCTACCGCGTGGTGAGTGGACCCGGGCTGGGCCGGGCCGGGCCGGGGCGGGGCGGGGCGGGCGGCGAGGAGGGCGCTCAGGGCCGTGTCCCCCAGGAGCTGGCCGAGAAGCACCAGAAGACGCTGCAGCTGCTGCGCAAGCAACAGACTGTCATCCTGGACGACGAGCTGATCCAGTGGAAGCGGCGGCAGCAGCTGGCGGGGAACGGAGGCCCCCCCGAGGGCAGCCTGGACGTGCTGCAGTCCTGGTGAGGCCGCGTCCCTGTCCCGCTCTGGCCCCGGGAGGAGCGTCATGGGAAGTGGCCCGGGGTGGGAGCCCGAGGCGGTAGGGCCAGGTCGGGCTGAGCCGCGTCCCCCACCCCGGAAGCGGCATGTCCGTGTCCTGGTCGCAGTTCAATAGGGTGTGGGTCACTAGGGGCCTGTCCCCTCTCCCCAGCCCGGGGCTGGGGTCACAGCCTCCACCCCCAACGGTTGGGACAGACGATCCCGAGCCCCAGGACGTGCAGCTGGGGCAGCTGCATCACCAGGCCAGGGCGACTGAAGGGACCAGGGCCTGAGCCAGTTTGTAGTTAATGGGCCCCGTCTGCCTCGGTTTCCCTCACCTTTCAGATGAAGAGGTGAGGCAGAAATGACTTTAGAGGTCCAGCCAGTCTGGATCACTCTTTATAGCTCCCCTCCCAAGCTGGGCGAGGTGGTGCACACCTGTAATCCCAGCCACTTGAGGCTGAGGCAGGAAGATCACGCATCCACAGCCAGCCTGGGCAATTTAATGAGACCTTCTTAGGCTGGGGATTTAGCTCAGTGGTTCTGCCACCTGCCTAGCAAGTGCAAGGTCCCAGGTTCCATCTCCAGGACCAAAAACAGCAAACAACAAAAACCCTGGGGTGGCCCTGGACCTGGGCCTTAGATGTGTGGGGTGAGCTTACTCCAGGCTCCTCAGATGCCTGCTGGGGACCAGGGGAAGGGGCAAAGGAGCTGGCAGGAGCTGGGAGCAGGCCTGACTTGGTTTCCCCACACCCTCAGGAGAACCTGCCGGGCTGGAGCTACACCTTCTGGCAGTGGAGGTGCTCCAGAGGCAGCACGAGCCACACTGGAATGACAGGTGAGGCCTGGAGGCTGTGGCCCAAAGTGACCCCAGTGCCCCTCCCGCAGCGCCATCCTGGGCTTCGTGAACAAACAGCAGGCACATGACCTGCTCATCAACAAGCCTAACGGGACCTTCCTGCTGTGCTTCAGCGACATGATCGGCGGCATCACCATGGCCTGGAAGTTTGACTCTCGTGAGTGGCGGGTTTGTGTCCTGGCCCGGGTCCCCGCCCACCCCCCCCAGTCCCCTCTCCTGGGCCTGACTCTGAGCCCAACCCTGCAGCCGACTGCACCCTGTGGAACCTCAAGCCCTTCACCACGAGGGACTTCATCTGCTCGCTGGCTGACTGCCTGGGGGACCTGAGCTACCGCGTCGATGTGTTCCCCAACCGGCCCAAAGATGAGGTCTTCTCCAAGTACTACACACCGGTGCTCGGTGGGTCCCTGCACCGCCCCAGGGGCGCCCGGTGGTCCCCAAGGTAGTGAAGGGGGCTTCAGGACTCATGGCCAAGGAGAGAGGCGAAGCTGCTCTCAGTCTGTGTGGCCTTTGAGAAAGGCAGATGCACAGTGTCCCGGAGGCCACGATGCCCCTAGGCCGAGTGACAGCTGTCAGATCTGACGGCGACAGATCGGAGCCCAGGTTTTGACTTCTCTGCAGGGAGTGGAGCCAAAGGATTCTTCGGTATGTTGCACATAGACCACACCTGCGTGTGAACAGTGTTTTTAATAAAATGTGTTTTGGGTAAACTGGCTGCCAGCTGCTGGTGGCCTCCCTGGGTGAGGGGACCCCAGAGCAGGAGTGGCTCCTTCCTGTGGGGCCTGTTTCAGCCTGGGACAGTTCTGCTCCTTCTGTGTCACTGCTTCTCGGGGACCCAGGAGCCAGGTGCAGGGGACTCACAGGCCCAAGATAGCAGGGGGAAGGGACCCACGGGCCCCGCAGGGCTGTGGCCCAGGCCTCTCCTGGCCACTCCACTTCGAGCTGACCTGGAGCTGGGGTTGAGGCCGGCGACGAAGTGACCTGGCTGTGGGGCAGACCAGCAGGGGGCGCCACCCAGCTGCCCGGGGGAGGCGGCCAGCACCGGAGCCTGGCATCCCCCTCAGTAGGGTGGGTTGGCAGGGCCAGGGGCAGGGGGGCCCAGCAGGCAGGGAGGTGAGAAGCAGATGCAGCCTAATCTCTGCTCACATCTCCCAGGGAAGCTGCTGCCTGTCTCTCGGCTCAGCTGCACTGGGCAGAGGAGGGGCGGGGACCCAAGTGGGTGGCTGGCCCGAGTTGCCACCCTGCCTGGCGCACTGAGCAGAGGGTGATAAGGGGCCAACCGCGGGGAGGGCCCTGTGGGGTCCGGACCCCAGCCCGCCCGTGGCTTATCACACCCTGCAGGACCTGACCCCGCCCGCGGCCACCGGCCCCTCACCTGGAGGCTGCAGCTGAGATAAACGGGGTGTGGCCTCACCCTGGGAGCGACGGGAAGGGACCCCCACCCCCAGCCTCCCGGCTGCGTCCCCGCTGGGCTGGCTGGAGGGGCTCGGGACGCACATCGGATGGTTCCATATAACTTTTATTTCTCGAAATTAAAGTAGATACAGCAATATACAAAAACCCCCACAATAATATAAGTTTTTACATTAGGAAGTATACACTGGAACCCAACACAGCGGCCAGGGCAGCGGCTCACACACCAGAGGGGAGAAGCGATGGGGCCCGGGCCGGCTGGGGACAGCAGGGAACCAGGCACCTGCGGAGCTCGCTCTTCCCGGAACTTCTGTGGCCCTCAGCTCAAACCAGATCCACGTGCGGCATAGGCCAGGCCCGGAGCCCTGGATGCTGCCCGCTCCCCACTCTGCGTGTTAACAGTGGCCTCCACAAGCCCACAGGAGGCCGCTTTGTTGTCGTCCCAGGTCGCCCCACGCCTGGCTTCCCCCACCCACCGCTAGGTGTCCCCAGCGTGCGGTGACAGGAGCCCAGTGACTGGCTGTCCGCTGGGCGCTGGACATGGCCCTGCGCTGGCAAGAGGAAGGGCCCTCTAAGCCACCGGGAAGCCGGGCAGAGCCCTGGGTGCAGCCACATGGTGGGATCCCGCGGCCCAAACCCCTCACCGCCAGAGGCGCTGAGGCTGGGATTCCTAAAGTGAGACTTGGGGAGGACACAGCCAGCAGGAGGCCGTGGGCACGGAGGACAGGTGACCAAGGGCGCAGAGCGGCTCCAAGCAGAGCCAGGCGCTAAGGGGGAGCCCACGGTGCAGGCTCCAGGGAGCTCAGGCCCCTCCAGCTGTCCCTGCCCAGAGCCCAAGCCTGTGCCCGGCTTCTGGGTCCCCCAAGGGCAGGGGCTGGAGCCGTCCGTCCTCTGCACGTACTGGCCGAGGACAGCCGAGAGCTTTCCCAGGTCCTCTGACACGGGCAGGAGCTGCAGCCACCAGTTAGCTACTTTAATTCAAAAGGAGCCCTGGGGCTAGAAGTCGAGGCTTCCATGGGACACAACCCGACACGCCAGGTGGGGTCCAGCATGGCTGGGGACGTGGGGAGGAAGCCGCTGGCACCCGGAGGCACTTGGCTAATGGGACCCGGAGAAGCAGGGGAGTGGGTGCGGGAAGAGGGACTCAAGACTCCGCCTCTGCCGCCGGCCACCGTCAGACCTCGGGGCTCCTCACACACTGCCCGCGACTCTGCTTCAAAAAGCGCCAGATGCTCAGAGATAGCAGAAGGAGTAAAAAAAATCTGGAACCACAAGGCTGGGAGATGCTCTGGGGTTTGGCTGCTGGTGGGCACGGAAGGCGGCAGGCCTGGCCCTGCAGCTGTACATCCTCAGCTCCTCACATGGGCGAGGTAGCGCACTCCGGGGTCAGCTCCATGTCAAACGTGAGGGACTCTGGGGAAGAGCAGAATTCGGTCAGCTGCTGGCTGGGCACCCTGCAGGCCTCAGAAAGCCAGGCTTCCGCGTCAGCAGGAGGACCCCTGGCCCCCGGACTACACAGTGACCCAGGCTCCTTGCTCCCCACAGGGCCTCAGTCCCGGGAAGGACTGGCGCTCCCTCCCTCCCACCCTGGCCCAAGCTGGCGTTGGTGCTGCTGGAGGGTCTGAGGCTGCCCTGTGACAGCCGCCTGGCCCCTGGGGCCGTGACGGCCTGAGTGTCCCTGGTGCCAATCAAGGTGTGCTGTGCTCATCAGAGCCCAGCACTTGACAAAGACTTGGTGAAAAAAAGGAAAAATATTCATTTTTTTCTCACACATTGAGACCAGAGTATTTTTCTTCCTTTATTTAATGGGGCCAGGAAATTTACCCTTACACCTTCCTGCTATTTCTACTGGGGAGTACAGCTCTAGCACCCACTCTGGAGCTGGGCATGGTGGTGCACGCCTGTCATCCCACCACTTGGGAAGCTGAGGCAGGACAATCGCTGCAAGTTTGAGGCCAGCCTGGGCTACAAAGTGAGTCCAAGGCCAGCCTGGAGTACACAGCAAGGCCTTGTCTCAAAAAAAGTGAACAAACAAACAAAAACAGAACCTCCTCCTCCCATGCGGGTGGTGACTCTGGGCTCTGTACCCGCGACCGCATGCCCAGGAGATGGAGGGCCCAGGTGGGGTTGAACGCAGCACCACATACTCACCGAACTGCCCTCCTGCTGAGGGCTCAGCACCTTCACCATTATTTCCAAACTGCATCAATGAATCTAAAGTGCGGGGGGACATCGGCAGGTCAATGGTATTGCTGCAGGTCGTTCTGTGGAAATGGGGAGCGCAGGGGCCCGGGTTGACAAGACACAGTGGAGGAGGGGGCCAGACACGCACGCACACACACGCACACGCACACACGCATGCACACGCACAACAAGCTCCACTCTGCGGAAACAGATGCTCAGGCTCTGGAGGCGCAGGGCTGCCCGAGCACCACCCGGCTCCCGGGAGGTGGGCGAGGGCTCAGCGCGCGCAACACAGGGAGGGACTTACGGGGTCACGCAGATGAACTTGGTCTTCAGGTAGGGGGCGGCACCTGGAAGGGGAGCAAGGGGCTTACTGCGGGGGTGTGGTAGATCGTCGTGCAGCTCTTTCCTGCTCCCCGAGCTGCACACACCACAGACGCTGGTCCCCCTGGCCTTGTGCTCGCTCTTCCCCTCCACCGTGCGGGCGCTCGAGGCTCCACTCTGGCCCCGTGCAGACCTGGCCTGGTTCCCGCCCGGATGCCCAAGGAGGCCATGCGGACAGCTCTGCCCGGGCCCCGCTGAGGGTTTTCTTTCCTGTCCTCCTAGAACCTGTCACATTGTCACAGGGTGGAGAGACACACCAGACAAAAGCGCCCTTCCTGTGGTCCCAGCACTCTGACAGGCTGAGGCAGGAGGATTGCCGAGTCCTAGGCCAGCCTAGGCAACTAAGTGACTTGGTGAGACTCTGTCTCCAAATAAAGTTTCAAAAATAAAAACAGAGAGTGGCCTTTCCACGAGGGAAGGGGTCTCTGCAGTGCAGTGTGAGCAGCACAAATCCAGGACACCCTCGGGTGGGTGGGCGGGAGGGCGCAGGTGCAGGTGCACCCTCAGCAGCTGAGAACCTGGGCCAGGCGCTGCCTCTCTGGGTACAGGACAAGGGCAGCAGCCTTACCGCCATTTGTCCTCACCTGGGGCACAGGGCCAGGGGAAGGCGGGTGTGAGAGTGAACGCTACACTAGGAGGCCCAGCCACACTAGCAGGGGCCTCAGGGGAAACTGAGTCAGGGCACAGGATGTCAGTCCACAGACACTGATGAGTGGCCGGCTGAAGGGCCCCCAAGGCCTCAGGGGCCAAGAAACAGATCAACTTGGCCCAGAAGCAGAAGGGACTCCCGAGGCAGGGCCCGTGTGTGGTGCACGTCCACCCATGTGGCCCGGACTCCACAGGGAAGGATTCGCTGTCCAGGACAGGAGCAGAATGCGGGGCCAGAGGGGAAACAAGGGAGGAGGAAAAGTGGCTGACGCCGGCCCTGCAGGGCTGTGAAGGTGCCCGGCAGGAGCAGGGGACGCTGGCAGACGGGAGGGGGTCGGGCCAGATCCTCTCTTCAACACCCAGGCCACCACACGCCTGCAGCTTGCCACGGAGCAGACAGGAAGCCGTGACAGCGCCTCCCCAGGAGCCGCCCCCTCTGGCTCAGGAGCCTCAACAGGCAGGCGA
This sequence comes from Heterocephalus glaber, assembly GCF_000247695.1. The sequence goes on along the minus strand of NW_004624795.1, from coordinate 1,677,195 downwards.
CTTGCTAGGCACTGGGCTCCCTCCTCCGGGACTGGCCCGGAAGGAAGGGACCCGCCTCCTGGGCCCCTTGCACCCCTATCCCCCTGAAGCAGGAACAAAGAGCCTGCGCAGCCAGATAAGCAGATCTCCCAACTGAAGCAAGGTGTGTGGCAAGATAAGGCCAGGACAGGAAGCGCGAGGCAAGGCTTCCTGCCAGGGCGGAACTCAGCGCCAGAACAGAGGGATGGGGCAGCAGCGCCAAGGAGCCCAGCCCTCCCTCCTGAGACCAGCGGGGCGGCGGTGCTGCCCCCAGGGCCATGGGGACAGAAACAGCGTTGGGACAAACCCTGAAGGAGCCCTGTGGGAAGAGGAGGTGCCTGGCGAGTCGGCCTGCGCCAGCACGCGACACACGCAGGGCCAGGGCTGCGAGCATGGGGGACACACGGAGGGCCTGGACGATGGCCAAGGGAGCAGCCACGCAGACGGCCCTACACATCACGTGGACCGGTGCTGCAGGGAAGGGCTCACCGGCTCGGCCGCACACTCAGCACCAAGACCACCCGAGACCTTTTCCACCAGAAGCCTTCTGTGCCCCAGGGACACTGCCCAGCGGGTGGGGCCGGGACGGGGTGCACTGGACTCCAGCCAGGGCCCCAGCCTGCCAGCACCCACCAAGGGGCCACGCCTTCTCTGGTCCAGGTGTGTGTGCGTGTGCACATGTGTTTCCCCCACAGACTGGGCACAGGGACAGGGGGCCAATCCTGCCCTCCCCTCGAGGAACAGTGCAGCCCTGAGTTTTATCAGCCCTTCCCCAGTCTAACCCCTCCCGGGATCCTGCAATTTCCAACATTTTCCCAAGAATCAAGTGCCGGAAACGGAAAGCCAACAACTACCTGTTTCAGCTTCCGGGTGCTCCTGGCTCTCGGGCCGGCAGTACTTCCCAAAGGCCTCCTCCTTGGGGATGTCAGGGTACAGGTAGACCAGTGGGGACACCAGGATGTTGGTGGCATCCATGATCTTATAGCCCATGATGATCTCGGCAAATGACATGTTGTTCAGCTGCTGCTTGGTGTATGGCTCCACCGACTGGATCTGGGTCTTGCCTGTCATGGGACACGGGGAGGAAGGATAATGGACCAGGCTGGGCCACCTTGGAGAAAACTGCAGCTTCCTCCTGCCCCCGAGGGGAAAGATGTATGGCCAGGCACTGTGGAGAGGCTCAGGCTGCCTTGAACTCACAGGGATCCTCCTGCCTCAGCCTCCTGAGTGCTGGGATCACAGGCCCACACCCAGCTAGGCTGGCTCTGTGCAAAGCCATCTGGGGGAGGGACAGTGATAAACCTGCATAAGCTGTATGAACAGGAGAGCCAGGGAAGGAGCTGCAGACTAAAGTTCCAGCTGCACAGCCAAGGCAGTCCTCCAGGGGACCCGCAGTCACGGCTGGGCCCCGGCTGAGTGAGTGGGGCACCAAGGCAGGCCCTGTCCTGCAGGGGGCGCCGCTCACCGCTGATGTCCTTCTCCACCCAGGTGAAGGTGACGCCACCCTCCTTGCTGCTCTCGCTGAAGCGCAGCAGGAAGGTGCCGGGCGGCTTGGTGCTCAGGATGGCGCGCTCCCGCTCCTTGCTGATGAAGCCCATGATGTATCTGGGGGGGACGCGCGTCAGGGACACAGGAGGCCCCGCCCACACCCCGCCCAGGCCCCCGGCCCCACCCACCTACCCCTCATTCCACAGGGCCAGGATGTACTTCTTCACCAGGTCGATGATGTTGTCCAGCCACACCCAGAAGGAGAAACCCTTGCCCGCCATGTTCTCCTGCAGGGACAGGGACACCGTCCCGACATCCAGCCCCACAGCCCGGTCCCCACAGCCCAGGAAGGCTCCACAGGGTTGCTTACCTTGCAGAACTTTGCCCACGTGATCTGACAGCCCGAGTAGTTCACACCGGGTCCTGAGGGGAAAGAAGAACAAAGTGGATTCAATCCCCGGTACAAAAAAATAAAGAAGAACAAACTGGAAATGTTTCAGTTTAGATCGAGACTAATTTTTAATCTTGAGACAGGGTCTCGATAAGTTGCCTGGGCTGGCCGTGACCTTTCACCCTCCTGCCTCAGCCTCCAGAGTGGCTGGGATCACCAGCATGCATCACTGCGCCTGGCTCAAGGTCCCCTCTTTTTGTGGCACTCAGGATGGAAATCAGGGCTTTGGCACTGAGCTCCATCCCCATCCCTTATTTATTTATTTATTTTTCCCATCCCTTATTTTTAAATTCTGAGACATGAACTTGCTAAGCTGTTAAGTTGCCCAGGCTGGGCTTGAACTCTTGATCCTCCTGCTTCAGCCTCCCAGAGTGCTGAGATCACAGGCATGCGCCACCAGGCTGGCTTCAAATTCCTTTTTCCTAAGACACAACACATATTTCTCATACGATGGGCCACGAGCAAACTGTTTTCCGTGTATTCAAAGGCTGCCACCGCTGTGTGCGCGCCAGTGTGCACAAGTGTACAGATCCCACATGCACACCTCCAACCCCTCTCCCAGCTGTTGTGTCGCAGGCAGAGGTCGCGTGTGAGGCTCCCAGCTGTGTGCTGGTCTGGGGCCGGGGGACACGCTGCCGAGTGACAGCGGGGCTGGAGGGCAGCACGGGACAAAGCTATTTCTAGCCGAGGTAAATGAAGAACATTCTACTTGTTTTTTGAGAGGAGGAAAATTAGACTAAGCCGGGTGTGGTGGCTCATGCCTGTCCTCCCAGCACCAGAGAGGCTGAGGCAGGAGGAGCGCTGTGAGTTCAAGGTCAGCCTGGGCTACAATTAAAAAAAAAAGACACCACAGACCAGCCGGTGGCCACTGAAGAATGGGAGGCTGTGGCACACCTGTGACACCACCTGGGGCAGCCAGGGGAAACGTCCCAGATGCCAATGGCACACCCAGCCACGCACCTAGGAGCTTCTCGGCCAGCGTGGTCAGCTGCTCGATGCTCAGGCCGCGCTTGGTGGTGGAGGAGAACTGCCAGCTCAGCACCTCGGCCACCTGGTCCCACGTCCCGATCGGGGGCTTGGTGAAGAAGTTCACGTTCTGCGGGGAAGGAAGGAGACACGGCTGCTGTGGGTGGCAGGGGCGACCGGCTGGAGGGCGGCAGGCAGGCGGGCACAGGCTCACCTTGGGGTTGTTGGTCAGCATGTTGTACCACAGGATGGATGCCCAGGCGTTGGGCATCTGGCAGATGTTGGAGATCACCACGACAGGAAGCGAGTGCGTCTGTGGGTGGGGCCCAGTCAGTGCCCGTGTCCCCAGCTGCCTGTGTCAGGCGTGGCAGGGAACGCGGTGCAGGTCACACCAGGCCACTTGGGACACCCGGAGGGAGTAGTGCCGACCGCAGCCCGGGGACAGCACTGGGCTCAAAGCTCCCTCTGGGATCCGGTTCCTGTGTATGAGACTCAGAAATCCAAGACTGGGCTTCCTTCCTTTTGGTTTCTGTTTGCTTGTTGTTTTGAGACAGGGTCTCTCTATGCAGCCCAGGCTGGCCTCGCAGTGATCCTCCTGCCTCAGCCTCCCGAGTGCTGGGATCACAGGCGTGCGGCCCATGCCTGGCTCCAGGTCTGTGTTAATTTACAGAGCAAGAAGGCTGGGAGGCTATCAGCGCCAGGCCTCTCTGCACACCGAACACTGGCTGCTAGGACTCTCGCCGAAGCGTTAGTCAGCCCTTTCGAGCACTGAGGGAGGGTCATGTCCGCTGGCCAAGAGCCAAGTGCACTCAGGGCTCCATTCCCAGCAGGGACACCACGGACTTACTGGAAACAGAACCCCATAGCCGGCAGCCCCCCCGCACCGTACCTCGAGGTCGATCTTGAGGCCCTGGTGGTAGACCTCGGTCTCGAAGGTGATCAGGTGCAGCTCCTCAGTCACAATCAGGGAGGCCTGCGACACGGGAGGGGCACTCAGAGGCCGACAGCCCCATCCAGCCAAGCCACTGGGACTCTCCCATTCCTCGCTCCCGTGCACGCCGGGGACAGAACCTGGGCTGCGTACGTGCTCTGCCCTGCATTGCGCCCCCCACCTGGTTCAAGGGCAGCCTGGCACCTTCAGGGAGCTGAGGTGCCTTCCCCTCCTCCTGCGGAAGTAACCACTCCTCTTTCTTTTGGGTTTATCATTCCCCAGCTTTTCCTTATGACTAACATATCTGCATCACTAAACAATTCTGGGTCACCTAGTTTTGAATGTCTGTGAACGTTATGCCTTCTCCTTTGTGGCTCACATTTCACTTGCTGTGAAATGAACCCATGTGGCTGTGGTTTCTACCTGTATTACTTTTCACGGTTGTATAGTACTCTGTCGCGGGGGTATCAATTCTTCATAGTGTGGATGAGACCTGTCTGGGTTGTATCTAGAGCTCAAAGAGTACTGTGACATTTGTTAATTGTCTGCTGCTGCATTTATGCAAAGATTTCTGTTTTTAAGTCCTGGGGCTGCTCCTGCTGTACTGCCTGACGGGCCCAGGGCCCACACAGGCTGGGCAAATGTTCTGCCACTGAGCCACATCCCCAGCCCAGGGCGTCACAATTTTATTTTTTGTTGTACATTTTATTTTATCACAATTTTTTTAAATGATCAAAAACTAGTTTGCGGTCACGTGTGCCTATTTTTAATTTCTTTCTTGACAATAAGAATCTAATAATCTGAATCACTGGCCACCAACAAAAAAGAAGACAGCAAGCTTGGGCTTCTTTGTTTTGTTTTTGAAACATAGTCTCACTGTGTAGCCCCGGCTGGCCTTGAACTCTCAAGAGATCCTCCTGCCTCACCCTCTCAAGTGCTGAGATTACAGATATGTGCTACCGTGCCATGCTTGGACTGGGTTTTTTAGGGTTTACCTCGGACTTATTTCTCAGCCTTTGTCCCATCTCAATGAGAAAGACGGGTCTCTAAAAAGGCAGCCGGCTGGAGGGGGCCGGGAGGCCTGCTCGAGGGCCGCTTCTTCTCTGGTGCGGTGTGGATGCCACTCGGCGGGGGACCGGGCCCCTGTCCTATACATGGTGTCCCGACACCGGGGACGGCCCACAGCACAGCACCCGGACAGTGACCTTGCAGTGTCCCCGTCCCCGGGCTCCCTGGCACACTCACGTCGCAGTTGGCGCGGCCTCCGTTCCCACATCTCTGCTCCCGGAGAGTCTGGAAGGGAGAGCACGTGTCCCAGCCGCCCTCAGAGCCCTTGCGGGGGTGGGGGGGGTCGGGGGGCGGCGGCGCACGCACCAGGTGCTTGAACTCCGCAGAGAGGCTGCCATTGTTGGACTCCTCCATGTTCATCACCTTTGTGTTGGTGCCCAGGATATTGAACTTCCGGGACCTGAGTCGGGAGCAAGAGTGGCCAGGTGACCAAGTGGCCAAGGGCCCGGGGCGCGGACAGGGTGGCGCCAGGCACCTGGGCTGCACTTACCCACGAAGCGCCGCCACGTCCCCCGAGTCCCTGTGGAGAAGGGGGGGTCAGTGAGCCAGGCCAGCGACGGGTCCGGCTGTCACCGCCCACTGGAAACAACGCCGGTCACCTGTATTTCTTTCTCTCCTCTCCTTTCTTTCTTGGTTTTTTTGAGCCAGGGTCTCACTGTGACCTCAAACTCTCAGCGATCCTCCTGCCCCAGCCTCCCGAGTGCTGGGGTGACAGGTGTGCGCCAACACGCTCAGCTAGAGCCCCTCTTTTGAGACAGCTGGGAATATTCTTCCCAGGGTGATCTCTCTTTAAAGCCTATGTTTTTGGGTTTTATCACTTTTATATTGCATACTTCTTAGTGTTTACATTTAAAATTTTTTTGAGCACCATTTGAAGAGTTCCTCTCGATTTCTGTGCATTCATCTACACTTTTAGGATAGCAGCTACTATTAAATAGTGCATTCCATGTGGTATCCAGAAGGAAATCTATCATTTCAAACCTTTCTCAAGGCATCTTTCCGTGTGTTGCATTTCACAACCTGAGCTGGTGGCAGTGTCACACTTGTGATCCCAGCTCTTGAGAGGCTGAGGCAGGAGGATCGCCAAGAGTTTGAGGCCAGCATGGGCTGCGCAGCGAGACCATGTCAAAAAAACTCAACCTATTTTGAAGCCAGGCTCCTGCTCACTGTCATCCCACCTACTCAGGAGGCTGAGACAGGAGGATCACAAGTTCAAGCCTAGGCTGGGCAGCTTGGCGAGACGCTGTCTCCAGAAGTGAGAATGCACAGGGGTGAGAATGCACGGCAGAGCTCTGCCTAGCGTGAGAGCCCGAGTTCAATCCCCAGGACTCAAAAAGAAACAACAATTTTTGGTTTTTTTAAAATACAGTGATGGGTGCCACACTGTAAAAAGAAGGGGAAATGAGGAACAGCTGTTTGGTCAGGAGGGCGTTTCGGTTTTGCAAGATGAAAACCTTCTGGAGACCTGTTGCATAACAACTCTAATATTCCACTCCTGAGGTGCAGACTCAGATGTGCCTACGATGGTGAATTTCATGTTAGGTGTTTTTTAAATTTTACTACCTGTTAGAATTTTCCAATTAATTAATTAATTTTAATTATTTTTTGTGGTACTGGGGACCAAACTCAGGACCTCGCACTTGCCAGGCAGGCGTGGAGCCGAGCCACATCCCAGCCCTAAAATTTTTAAATTTAAAAGTAAATTGGAAAAAAGACCAACTAAATTGGTTTGCAAGCTGGGCGTGGGGGCGCACGCCTGTCATCCCAGCTCGCTGGAGGCTGAGGCAGGAGGATTGCTGTTGAATTCGAGGCCAGCCTGAGCTACATGGTGAGACCCTGTCTCAGAAAACAAAACAGGAAATGGTTTTGCAATCTTTGCTTATTTTTTTTTCTCAGCTAAGCTATAGCCTGGAAAGCATTTTATAGACTTTAAAGAATCCTCTTCAGGTTCTGGTTGGAGGCACATTCCCTAGGCAGCATCAACAGCTACAGTGAAAGGACCCTCCTGCAGGTCAGGAACATGACGTTCCTTCCCACCACTTTGGAAACTCTCTCTCCCTCACTAACATCACAGAGTTTCCTCCCAATAGGTCCTAAAGCAGTCACTGAATGTATCCTGATTTTTTTAAATTTTTGCTGCTTATCATGAAATCATGTTTCTGTCCTTAAGGGTCTCACTCTGGCCAGGGTCTCACTCTAGTCCAGGCTGGCCTCAAACTCCCAGAGATCCTCCTGCCTCAGCTCCCATAAAGTTACCAACTCTTGCATATTTATCTATTAAACCTACCAGCGGTATCAACCCCCTGACTTCATTAAGAATTGCTCTCCAGGGCCCAGGGTTTTAGCTCAGTGGTTTCACCACCTGCTGCGCAAGCGGAAGGACCCAAGTTCAATCCCCAGTACCAAAAAAAAAAAAAAGAATTGCTCTCCAGTTTATTCTTGGGGGAGAAGCACAGTGATGTCAACAGAGCAGAGCATGCCTTCCCCTGGGTGCTGGGATTTGAACCCATGGCCTGTGCACCCGAGCAAGTGCTCTTTCCCTAAGCTGTATCCCCAGGCCCAGAAACATAAAAAGATCCATCCTTTTCATGTATCCTCCATTTTGGGTAAAATGCATAAATGGCGTTTACAAGTCAAACAACAACGACAACGAACTAGAGACAAAAGGACCGAGGTGACAGCAGTACAATGCGCTGCTGGCCAGCTTCGGAGCCACACGGTGCTTCCCTTCTGTCCTTTGTCTGCGAATGGCAGCTGCTTGGGTTAGGGACACTTACTTGTCGATGCACACTTTAATTTTAAGCTGATAATTCAACTCCGGGAACTTGACCAGCAGCCTGTTGAACAAAAGAAATCGCAACTCAAAGTGAAGTGGCGCTGCCCCGGCCCCTCCACAGCCCCAGACGACCCCCCATGGCCGCCGCGTCCTCCGAGGACTGAAAACCCAAGGCCGAGAGCTGGGGAAAAGCCATGTTGCTCTCGAGGGGGCAGCAAAAGCCACTAGAGAAGCACTCACCCACTCGCCTGCTCTGTGGCTCCATTCCCTCCCGGACTCAGCCCATACCACAGAGTGAGGCCTCGGCTTGGCACCAAGGAAGAGAACCCCTAGGACCGGGGCTCTCCCTGCACATCCCCCAGAAAAGCTCCAAAGCAGGAGTGTGTGGCCCACCTGACTTTGGTGGTGAACTGGACGCCCGTCTTGATGACCAAGGGCCGGTCGGGGTGCATGGGCATGCAGGGCTGCCGCTCCACCACGAAGGCGCTGCGGGGAAGAGGGCAGCTGGTCACAGGCGGCTGTGCCGCTGCTCCACCTGTCACTCAAGGTTGGTCAGGCTCTCTCTCTAGGACTCCATTTCTGTTTTTAAAGGAACGGGAAGCCGGGCGTGGTGGCACACGCCTGTGATCCCAGCTGACAGGAGGCTGAGGTAGGAGGATGCAGCCTGCACTACAGAGCGAGACCCTGGCTCTAGAAAACCAAACACAAACACATGCAGGAGGAGAGCAGAATCCGAAGCCACCTTTTCATCAGGTTTCTGAATAGCTCCACGATCCTCTCCTCCAGCATGGGCCGGTGTTGCACGATGGGGTCACCCTTATAGGAGACCTTCTGCTGCAGCTCCTCCAGCTTCTTAATCTGCTGGCGCGTCTGCAGCTGCGACTCCGCCAAGGAGGTGATCCTGCCAGGGACACAGCCGTCAGGCCACCCGGGTTCCCAAGAGGACGTGCCAAGCCCTGCTCAAGGGACGGGGAGGCAGGACCCCGGGAGCGCTTCCAGGCCAACCTTCCCCAGACTGAAGGTCATCTGTTAGCTTTGCAGCTGCTGCCTGTGGAGCGCAGTGGCAGAGGGCGCGGGGCGGGGGGGGCGCGCAGAGCCTCAGGACCCCGAGTCCTCGGGGCTCTCCCACCCGAGTCACAGCCTCCTGACTGGTCGGTGCCCACTATGGCAGGGCTGTGATTCCCAGCCCTGTGCAAGTCATCGCGACAGAGCGACGTCACCAGAGCATCAACCACTGCTACCTCTGGGTGACAGAGTTTTACAAAGAGGATGTGTTGTTTTAAATCAGTAAAAACTTTAAAAAGTTAAAAATTTTAAGCTGGGCATGGTGGCGCTCATCTGTCATCCCAGCCTTCAGAAGGGGATGAGGTCCAGGCCAGCCTAGGGAGAACCTGTCTCCAAGCACCGCAAGGACGGGGTGTGGAGTAGCTGGGTGGTAGAGTGCCTGCCCGGAGAGAAGACAGAGGCCGCCCTGGCCCGGCGCCTCACCAGTTCTCCAGGCGGTCCAAGCAGATGTTGGGCGGGCCCCCAATGCACGCGATCTGCTGCCGCCGCTTCCAGTCAGCCAGCTCCTCGTCTGTGAGGGTCTTCTGCACGTATTCCACAGCCGACAGCAGCCCTGCCAGCTCGCTTACGATGCTCTGCTCAGACCGAGGCGCTCAGCTGAGTCAGTGCGGTCTCCCACAGGCACCTGTGCCCCGCATGGCTGCCTGCCCGCACTCACCCTGCGCATCTGGTCCAGCGCCGTCAGCATCTGCTCCAGCTGCTGCATCTTCTGCCGCGTGGCAGCCTGGCTGTTCCCGTTCAGGTCCTGCATGTCTGCCAGGAGACACGAGGCTGAGGGCCCGTCTCCCCACCAGGTCGGGTAGCCCGGATCCCTGCACTCGGGAGGCTGAGGCAAGAGGGTCGCCACGAGTTCCAGGCTGGCCTGGGCTACACAGTGAACCTGAGGCCAGCCTAGACTACACAGGAGACCCTGTCTCAAAAACCAAAACAAAACAGAAAGCAAAAAGCAAACCCGAGGCCCTACTGAGAGTGGAACCCCAACCCCCACCCCTGAAGTCTACGCAGAGCCGAGGGGAAGCCCCGAGCTCAGGCCCTGGTCACTCTGGCCCAGCACTGCGTGCCCACTTGCCTCCCTGGCTTTTGAGGGTCTTGTAGTTGAAATCGAAGTCATCCTGCAGGTTCTCCACCACCTTCATTTTCTGCTCCAAGTCCTGTTCCGACCACGGAGTGAACCCGCAAGTCAGAGCGGCGTGGCCATGGCCCAGCACGTCCCGCAGCTCCCTTTTCCATCCCACGCCCTCACCTGCACCCGCTTCCGCACGTCCTGCAGGTGCTGCTCCAGCATCTGCTGCTTCTCCGTCACCACAGCGGCCGTCGGGTGGTTGGCCTGGCCCCCTTGCTGCGGGAGGGGCGACACGCACTGGTGACCCAGGGATTCAAGCAGGGACAGCCTGGCCTCCACCCTGCCATCCTGCACGGCTCAAGACACTGCCCCCACCCTGAGACATGAGGGGAAACCGAGGCAGGAACGGTCTGGGTGTGGTGCCCAGGATGCTTTGCAGCTGCTGGCTGGTCCCCGGCTTCTGACGGCCAGGTCCCCCTGTGGGGCACTCGGCACTGAGGCCAGGTGAGTGGGTAGGGGAAACTCAGAAGGGACGGGAGTCGTGCTGTGGTAGTGTGAGCTTCTGCAGGATCGAGCCCAGCACTGCAAAGATGAGTCACTAAACCCAGAACAACTGTCACGGCAGATGGCAACGCCTATTTCAGCAGGGTGTGCAAGTTGGCACGCCTGTAACAGCAGCACTGGGGAGGCTGAGGCAGGAGGACTGCAAGTTGGAGTCTTGCCTGGGTAACTCAGTGAGAACCCGTCTCAAGGTAAAAAATAAAACAGGCTGGGCTGGGGATTAGCTCAGTGGTTCCGCCACCTGCCTCGAAAGCGCAAGGTCCAGAGTTTCATCCCTGGTACCAAAAAAAAGAAAAAAAAGCAGACTGTGGATGGGGATGTAGTGCAAGGGAGGCCCTGGGTTCAACCCCCAGTACCAGTAAAATGAAAATCAATTGGTGTGCAATACGTTTCTGTGGACTAGGAAGACTGATGTTCTCTAGAGCCAGGCATGGTGGTGAAAACCTGTAGTTGAAGCTTCAGGCTGAGGCAGGAGGATCGAGAGTTCCAGGGCAGCCTGGGCTACACAGCAAGACCCCATCGGAAAAGTCCCGCCCCGGGGAGCGGATCCCGAGCGGATGGGCTTGTCCCAGAAGGGGGGGGGGGCACCCTGAGGTCAGCGACCACGAGACCTGTCAGCCGAGGACAGAGTGGAGCTGAGGGAGGGAGACGTTCTCTACCACCGCTCTCCAAGCGGGGAACCCTCGGGCGCCCAGCGTGAGCCGCTGCCCTCCGGCCGTCAGCGCCCAGGGCTCCGCTTCACCCCCTTGCTCCTGGTCAATCTGCTCTGCTGCCACAAGCCTCCACACAGGCCTGCCTCGCCGTTTGTTTTCATTCTTACTTTATCTTCTGTAGTGGTGGTGACTGAACTCAGGGCCTTCTGGCTGAGCTACATCCTGGTCCCTCGCTTTTTATTTTTTAGGAAAGGCCTTAACAGCTGTCCAGGCTGGGCTTGAACTTGTGACCCTCCCGCCTCAGCCTCCCAATGTGCTGGGCCCACAAGCGCGCGTCACCTGACATGGCTAGAACAAAGTCTGTAAACCACAGGGCCTGCTGGCTTTTCCGGAGGGACGGGGGAGCACCTGACTGTGTTACAGTCTTTGTGGATGGATTCTCGTGCTATGGGTCCAGTTAAGTTTTTTCCTTCTTTTTAGCTGGTCAGCGCCTTGCTGGCCAATTGAGCCTCGCACTGGCCCCAGCGTCTGGCCAAGTCTCACCTGGGCAGCGGTGGCCGCCGTCTGCAGGAGCCGAGACTCCTCCCACAGGCACCGTGCCACGATGCGCGCGATCTCCATGGGCTTCTCCAGGTACCTGCTCTGTGGGGAGGGAGGCAGGAGCTGAGATGCACAGACTGCGGACACCGGCCGGGTGGCTGGGCAGTGGGCATCTGCGATCGCAGCACTCGGGAGGCTGAGGCAAGAGGGTCACTGGCAGCTCGAGGCCTGGGCTACACAGGGAGTTCAAAGCCAGCCCCAGGCAGGTGTCACTGGGGACCGGAAGCTGTGGGCCTGCTCTCTGGACTCCTGTCATCTGGGTCTCCCTGGGAGGTCGCTGACTCTGTCACCGGCACCTGACTGACAGGCAGAAGGGCGGGACACAGATCGGACTCCCAGTGCCGGTGCTGGGTGAGGGAGGGGACTGGAAGCTGAGGCAGGAGGATCAAGGGGCTGAGGAGGCTCAGGAAGCGGAGACTCCCTTCATGGGGTCCAGGTTCCAGCCCTGCCAGGCCCCCTCCGCACCTGCAGGAACTGCTTGATACGGCGCAGGTTGTGCTGGTAGAGGACATTGGACTCCTGCAGGAAGCGGCTGTACTGCTGGTCGATCTCGCCCAGGAGGTTGTGGAACACCAGTGTGGCGTGCGACTCCTTGCTGGCCGCGTACGCCCTGGGGAGGGAGCACCAAGAGGACCAGTTCTGAGACCCTCATTCTGGGAGGCTGAGGCAGGAGGACTGTCGCAGTTTGAGGTCGGCCTGGGCTACATAATGAATTCAGAGCCAGCTACATAGTGAGACTCTATCTCCAAAACAAAGGGCTGGAGCCGGGGATTTGCTCAGTGGTGCCGACGCCTGCCTCACAAGCACAAGGTCCTGAGTTCGATCCCCGGTACTAAAAAAGAAAAAGGGCTGGGGATGGAGCTCAGTGCAAAGGTGGTGGGTTCCACACCCAGGACCAAAACACAAAGCAAAACCAAAGCCAAGCAGATCTGCTGCTATAACCCACTCGCCATTTCTAATCTTTCTTGCTCTGTAACAATTTAGTAATCCCTAACAATTTTTCCAGGTTGGAAAGTCTCTCATAGTCTCTCATAGTCTCTCATAGTCTCTGTGTAAAAAACAAAGAACAAAACAAGAAATTGCTCTGCCGTGTTCCTGGAGAATAGAGCCCGGAACACCTGTACCGAGGGAGCTCTGCCGCCGCCTCCCCGCCCGCTGCCCAGGCTGGCACGGCACACTCACCAGTCCTGGCTCTCAATCCAGGGCGCCAGGAACTGCCGCAGCTCCATGGGGAAGCTGTCGCTGTACAGCTGGTGCAGCTGCTCCAGGTAGCGCGTGTCCAGCTGCTGCAGCTGGTTCCACTGCGCCATGCTGCTGGCTCGAGTCCCGCCTGCAACCGAAGCACCCGTCACCGCCAGCCCTGGGGGGGGGGCCTGGAAACCCCTGTGTCCCCCACACAGGTGGCCAGGTGGGGACAGGGACGCGACGCATGGGGAGGGGCTCACAGGCTTCCCACTTCACAGTGACACACATCCACACGGCTACCCCGAGAGCACAGCTGCTTCGACCTGGGAGGATGAGTCGGCACCATGCCCGCTTCTAGACTCAGTGGTTATTTTTGTTGTTTTCTCTTTTTTTTTGTTACCGGGGATTGAACTCGGATCTTTGTGCTTGCAAGGCAGGCGGCAGAACCACTGAGCTAAATCCCCAGCCCTGTTACATTTTCTTTTGAGACATGGTCTCACCATGTACCCTGGGCTGGCCTCGAACTCATGGTGATCCTCCTGCCTCAGCCTCCTGAGCACTAGGATCATAGGCATGCGCCACCACACCTGACTGAGAATCCAGTATGGACCAGATGTGTGTGAAATAGCTGGGTGTGGTGGCCCATGCCAGTCATCCCAGCACTCAGGAGGCTGAGGCAGGAGGATCACCTTGAGTGCCTGGGGTACATGGTAAGACCCTGTCTCAAAAAAGTAAGCCAAAACAGGCCAGGGATTTAGCTCAGTGGCACTGCGCCTACCTCGAAAGCGCAAGGTCCTGAGTTTGATCCCCAGTACCAAAAAAAAAAAAAAAAGCCCCAAAATAAATAAATTAATTAAAAACAAAAAAAGGAGTTCGTGGAGTGAAAACGCCTCGTGCCCCAGGTCTCTATCTGTTCTTCATGAGCCTGAGGGTCTCAGTTGCGCCCTCAGGGCTGCTCAGAGGATAGCAAACTGCCCTAAGGCCGAATGCTCGAGGGACAGACTCAGGCTTGCTTAATGTGTGTACGGTTGTGTCCAGATGCCTCCAAAGCCTCATGTGCTCTCAGAGGTGGATGAATCCAGAGTGGGAAACTGAGTCTCCGTGGGGCTAGGCCCCAGGGCATCAGGACTGAGGCATGAGTGCTGCAGCCTACGCAGTCTGGGCAAGGCACAGGGGCAGGATGCCGCTGCTAAGGTCCCTTGTGGTTTGTGCTGTCCTCCCCCGCTGCTGCCTGCCTATGGACTGAAATCTCCACAACGGTGAGCCAAATAACCCTCTCCCTGCAACTCTGGGCGGCGGGTATTCGTCTCAGCAATGAGATAAAAGTAACTAACACAGTGGCAAGCCGCCTGCTGCCCTTGCTCCAGGACAGGCGGTAGCTATGCTTAGTCCCTAAGTCTGGGGCGAACAGAGAGCAATCCCGGGGACACAAGTTGGCCCTGGGTGGTCGGAGCGACGGGGAGAAGCTCAGGTGTGAGAAGCCACCACTGACTGCTCAGTCCTCCCTCCCGCAGTTGAATCTCGGGAGTCACTCCAACCCCGCCAGGAGGAGACCTAAAAATAGCTGTGAGTCAGAGCCAAGACCAGGGTGCTACCCAGGCTCCAAGAGTGGCCGAGGGCAAGCTCCACACGGAGCTGGAGCAGCCCCAGTAAGAAATCAAGGCTGTGGATGTGGGGCACATGCCGGTAGCCCCTGCCCAACGGAAGCTGAGGCAGAAGGGTCTCCACGCGTTCCAGGCCAGCCTGAACTACACCGCAAGACCCTGATTCAAAACCAAGACAAAACCAAGGCCACTGCACACTTACACTAACACAGGCCCTCAGTGCACAGAAACCCATGTCCCCATTTCTGCAGCTTCTACACCATGAAGATCTGTCAGACTCGAGTCCCCTCGGCCCAGGATGGCAGAGTAGCCAAGTGCGGCCACTCAACATTTGAAATCAGGTTGCCCCTAACCAGGTGAAGCAGGCAGGCCAGTCATCCCAGCGCTCTGGGAGGCTGAGGCAGGAAGACCACAAGTTTAAACCCAGCCTGGGCAGCCTACTGATGTAGCGAGATCCTGTCTTAAAACAAAAAACCTAAAAGTCTAGGGAGGCACCTCAGTGTGCAGGCCCCAGTTTAATCCCAAGTACCACCAAAAAAGGACAAAAAGTCTTTAGATAAACTGGGCTAGGCCAGGCGTGGTGGTGCACACCTGTAATCCCAGTACTCAGGAGGCTGAGGCAGGAGGATCGCTGTGAGTTTGGGTCCAGCTGGCCTCCAGTGAGTCCAGGACTAACCTGAACTACATAGCGAGATCCTGTCTCCAAAAAAAAGGTTTTAAGAAGAAAAAAAAAAAGAATTTTAAGCCTGCAATTTACATTCACTCCATGGAACCCAAGTGGACTGCACAACACTGTGTGCTAGGCACTGTGCAGAGTGCAGGGAGAGGTGGCAGGGGTGGCCGCCAGTGGCTGCCTCAGGCCCGGTCAGGACCGCTCTGATCTGCTCCGTTCTGCCCGCGTCATCGTTGGGAGAAGCGAGTGAACGAGCGCTGCGCAGGCGACCCTGGGAAGGGCCCGGACCCACACTGCGCAGGCTCCGAGCGGGCCCCACCCAGGGTGCTTCAGAAAGGGAAGAGGGAAGGCGAAACTCTCGGAGATGAGGCGCACGAACAGGAATCCAAAACAGAAAGTGCTCCCCAGAGAGTTTCTGTTCCACCCTGTGTCACGAGAGTCCCCCTGGGTTAGCCACACTTTGCATTAAAAATATCTCTTTTTTACCCCAACATGGTAGCGCATGCCTGTGAGGCCAGCACTTGGGAGGCTGAGGCAGGAGGATCGCCACGAGTTCCAGGCCAGCCTGGGCTACATAGCAAGGCTCTGCCTCAAAAAACCAAAACAAAGTTAAACAAATAATATTTAAAAATCAATCAAGCTGGAAGGCACTGAGGAAAGGTTTACACTAAAGAAGGAGGGGTGACTTGGACAGAGGCGCGTGGGCCAGAGGCCGGGCTGGGGGTGCCAGCTAGACAGCTCCCCTCGCTCAGTCTTCGCAGTGCCACCCGGCTCTGGCCCCAAGACACGAAGCTGCCGCCGGAGCAAATGCTGCAGGAGTCAGGAAGGGAGGTGTGTCGGGAAAGGGTCACGCAGTCCAGCTATGGAGGGACCCTGCCATCCCCAAGGGGCTGCACGGAAATCAGCTGAGGGCGGGGATGCAGCTCGGTGGCAGCACAGCCCACCTGGCAAGTGTAAGGTTCTGAGTTCCATCCCCAATACCACGAAAAACAAAACAAAAAACAAAAGAAAATCCACTGAAACCTGAGTGTCTCCCTCACTTCCAGTGCGGACGTCCCCTCCCGACCTCCACTAGGGCGCGGCACTGGCCTTACACCATCCCTATCCCAGCCACTCAGGAGGCTGAGGCAGGAGGACTGCAGCAAATTCAAGTCAATCGTCTCAAAAAAAACACCCAGGGGGCTGGGATTTAGCTCAGTGGTTTCGCTGCCTGCTGCGCAAGCACAAGGACCCCAGTTCGATCCCCGGTACCAAAAACAAACAAAAACCACCCAGTAATAACAATAATAAACAATAAAGAAAATAGAAAGGACTGGAGACGCCATTCATTGGTAGACACCCTGGGTCCAATCTCCAGTGGCACCGAACGTTAAATTAAAAAGTGCTACTGTGGTGGGATAGCACGGATCCTGCAGCCACACTGCTGGGACTGGAACCCTGATCTCAACACTGAGACCCCGCTTCCTCATCCCCCTTGTGCCTCAGTTTCCTCATCTGTGAAGGGGAGAAGGCACAACCCTTCTGTCCCTGTGGGACACGAAGCTCTCTGGACGGGGCCAGACCACCCCACTGCTTGGGCTCAGAGTCCTGGCCCAAGCACCTTCGCCTGCACCACCCCGTGGCCACCAGCGGGCGCACTTGCAGGAAGCCGGGCCCAGAGGACGAGGTCCCCAGCCTCAGCCCTCGCCTCCGTCTCCCGGCCGCCCGGCGGCCCTGCCGTCCTCCGTGATGGGGGCCTGTCCCCTCCCTCAGGGCCAGCTAGGCCCATGAGGACCCTGAGCTCGGAGCAGCACAGTGCACCGGGTGCAGCGGTGTGCGCCCAGCACCCCAGCACTCAGGAGGCTGAGGCAGGAGGATGGCCTGAGTTGAGGCCACAGTGAGTTCAAGGTCAGCCTGAACTACATAGAGACCCTGTCTCAGGAAAAAGATGTATTGTTCAGTATTTTAACTAAAAACTGTGAGCACAATGTTGGGAGACAGGAAGCAACGGCTGTGGTGAAAGAGCCACATTTCACCCTTGCAACAGAAAGCTAACTGGTTTCTCAAATTCCTCATGATGGCAGGGTGCCTCATACTTATAAATCCCGGCACTTAGGAGGCTGAGGCAGGAGGGTCCTGAGTTGGAAGCCGAGCAGATCCTGGGTTTACCACATGGAAAAAAGCAAACAGCAGTGTCTGCCTGTTTTGGTTTTTTTGTTTATTTTTTGGTACCAGGGATTGAACTCGGGTCCTTGCGCTTGTGCAGCAGGCAGTGAAACCACTGAGCTACATCCCGAGCCCTTCTTTTTGTTTTGTGAGACAAGGTCTCACTATGTAGCCCCGGCTGGCCTCGAGCTCACTGGGATCCTCCTGCCTCGGGCTCCCCAGTGCTGGGCTTGAATTTGGTGATTCCCCCCACCCCCACCCCCGCTCAGTGCCAGGGATCGAACTCAGGACCCTGCGCTTACGAGCCAGGCACCACTGAGCTACACCCCAGCCCCAAATGTGGCAATTCTTATCACTGGCGCTCCTCCCAGGGGGTGGGTCTGGGCTTGGGGGACAGGGACCTGTCCTGTCGCCACCTCTCCTCTGCCACTGTGGCGGAGAGAGCCGTGGATGAGGAGGCTGAGCCGGAGCAGATACCTGGTCCTCACTCCTTGCAGCCCAGATGGACTCTGGACTGGGGACTCTCCTGCCTTATTCTCCCGAGCGCTAAACCCTTCCGCGCTAACTCCAGCCCGGGGCTCTGTCCAACCCTCGAGCCGTGCTTCCTTCCTGAGACAGGCCGCCTGGAAGGCTGGGCGTGGTGGCGCACACTTGTCACCCGTCATTGGGAGGCTGAGGCAGGAGGATCGCAAGGAGTTTGAGGCCTTATCTCAAAACAGTCAGAACCCCTAAAATCCAGTGACTGAAAGGCCCCTCTATGCCTTTGGTCTGAGTTTTCCTCCCTCCACCTGGCTGCCGTGCCTCGGAAGGCAGAACCCAGACTCCTTCGGGAAGCCAAGCTGCGGGCAGAGAGGCCACCAGGCGTAAAGATCAGCGTCCAAGTCCCCGCCCCCGCAGCCACCCGACAGAGTTTAAAGGTCAGAATGGCAAAGGCGGGCCTGGGGGTGGGGTGGGGTTCGTTTCCACGTCCCCAGCACCGTGTTTGCTTCTGCATGGGCTTCAGTTCTGGAGGAGAATTCTAGGCACTGAAAAAGTTTTAAGGTGGGGGACACACCTACAGTCCCAGCACTGGGGAGGCTGAGGCAGGAAGATACAAAGTTCCAGCCCAGCTGGGGCAACTTAGTGAGAACAAGCCTCAAAATTCTAAAACTAATAAAAAAGGTTGGGGATGGAGCTCCGCCCTCCCTGGGTTCAACCCCGAGTGCTGCCAGGAAATAAGTACATAAATAAATAGGACAGCAGCTCTGTTCACAAGGCTGCCGCCTTGCCGCCGCAAGCTGCGGACCACGTGAGCAGGGACAGGACTGAGGAAAGGCCACAGGGCGAGTGACAGGCAAGGCCAGGAAAGGCGCGGGAATTATCTGACTCAGGAAAAGCCAAGACTGCGGAGGCAGGAAGCAAGGCCAGGCACAGTGGAGCACCCCGTCACCCAAACTACTCGGGAGGCTGAGGCAGGGGGATCCCAAGTTCCAGGCCAGCAAGACCCAGCTGAAAAGATTTTTTTAAAAAGATCCACGATTGCCACGGGCTCAGGAGAGGGATGAACAGGTGAGACATGGGCTGTTTTTTGGTTTTGTTTTTTGGTACTGGGGATCCAACTCGGGACCTTGCGCTTGGGAGGCAGGCGGGGGAACCTGAGCTAAGCCCTGGCCCAATAGGGGGTTTTTAGAGCCCTGAAACTGCTTTGTGCCATTAACAACACTAGCCATGTGGGCTCCTCAACTGCAGCAAATGGAGCGCACGAATGAAGACATTAATAGCAGGAGAAACTGTGAAGAAGAAGGGAACGCCTGCATTTCTATAAATTTACAGCCACTTTTTCAGGGGGCTGCTGGGATCAATCCAGGGCCTCACCTATGTTAGGAGAGTGCTCTGCTGCCGAGCTACAACCTGTGCCCCAGTCAGTCTTTCTTTCTTTTTTTTCTTTCTCTCTCTCTCTCTCTCTCTCTCTCTCCCCCTCCTTCCCTCTCTTTTTTGAGACAGGGTCTCGCTACACAGTCCAGGCTGGCCTTGAACTTGCTGAGATCCTCCAGCCTCAGCCTCCTGAGGGCTGGGATTACAGACATTTGCCACCATGGCTGGGCCCCAATCTATTAATTTAAAAAGTGTTTCACTGCACTTTCACCCAGGTGTGGTAGCCCATGGCTAGAACGCTAGCATCTTAGGAAACTGAAGCAGGAGATCGCAAGTTCAAGCTCAACCTGGGCAACTTAGCAACATAGTGAGACACTGTCTCAAAAAAATAAAAAATAAATTCAAAGGGGCCGGGGTTTAGCTCTGTGTGAAAGCCCTGGGTTCAATCCTTAGTACTGAGGGGGAAAGAAACAGTTTAGAAAGGCAGAGACACCTCTCCAGACAGAGTCAGGTGGCGAAAGATAGGGATCTACACTGCATGAGTCACACCCAGCTGGTGGCCTGCAGCAGGACTCCCTTCTGGGACCTGTGGCGGTCACTGCAGTAAGGGTCAGTCCTTCCCGCCACGCTGCCCCAGGCTCCTCACTTATCTGTTTTTAAGTCTTATCTCTGCTGTTAAGATCTCTAACAAGTACTTTTCTTTTGAAATTTGTTACACAATTACAAGAAAATTGAGAGTTTTACTTGTGTTACGTGTAAAAAAGGAAAGTGAACCTCAGGACTAGTCTGAGATAAAGCAACACTTTACTAGAATTATCTAGTAAAAAAAAAAAATTTAACTTTACAAATTTACCCAAACTCATCCCAGCACTCGGTAGGCTGAGGCAAGGGGATTACCAGGAGTTCAAGGCCAGCCTGGGATACACAGATCTGTCTCTAAAGAGGAACAAAAACCAAAATAACCCCTACAGACATAAACTGCTTTAAAAATGTCCACAGATCTTCGATCAGTAAAAGCAGCCTGACTAATCCCAGTGAAGTCATGAGTCTGGTTAGTCTGACCTGTCCCTGGTTAATATTTAGGTACATTAATGCCCAGGGAAGCAAACAGAATAAAAAGGAATGTTCAAAGCATTTTTCTTTATTTATTACTTGCACACTGGACCATTTATCTTTATTTTAAAAACAAAAATTCCTGAGTCCGGAGGCTGAGGCAGGAGGATCGCTGCATTTGAGGCCAGCCTGGACTACATAGGAAGACCCTACCTAAAAAAAAAACAAAAAATCACAAATAAAATGATCCTAGATCAACTAAAGCCCACGCTCTGGAGCAGATCCATAGAACCAATTTCCCTCAATCAGTAGTCTCTTTCTCTCGTGCTAAACCCCTACCATGAACAGTTTTCAAACTTTGAGGACTCCGTACAGGTTCTATCCATTAGAGATATCTATTCCAAATTATAGATATTAGGAAAAGATAGTATTCAAAATTATATTTTAACAAAAATCTATTTTTTTTAAACAAGGTCTCGTTATATAGCCCCGGCTGGCCTCAAACCCGTGGCAACCCTCCTGCCTCAGCCTCCTGGGTGCTGGGATCATAGCCCTGTACTGCTACACCTAGCTTAATTCATTTTTAAAAATAGTAGCCTACTGCACATTAACAAAAATAATTACTCGTTTCCAAAACAAACAGAAAAATTAGGGGAAACACTGGCATTGTTCAAAGTTTTAGAAATCTAATGCCTGGTTTAGCAGAAAATGGTTGAATTCTCATAACTGCTCTCATTCAGTCTGTTCCAATACTCTACTTGGCCGAAGTACTTAGGAAAACTTGGCTTCTCACAAACAGACTAGCTGGAAAAGGGAAAAATCTTTATAGTCTCCTCAGATAGTTCTGGATACTCTTCTATAACACCGAACCCAAGCTCCGTAAGCCAGTGGCAATGCAGAGCCTGAGATGACAGAACTTTCCGTCGGCTTCCTAGTGCTGGGTGTAGTGGTGCCCACCCGTGATCTCAGCCACTCGGGAGGCTGAGGCAGGAGGACTGCAAGTTTGAGCCCAGCCTGGGCAACTTAGAGAGACTCTGTCTCAAATTAAAAATAAAAAAGGGGGCTGGGGATTTAGCTCAGTGGTTTCGCCCCCTGCTGCGCAAGTGCAAGGACCCGAGTTCGATCCCTGGTACCAAAAAAATAAATAAATAAAAATAAATAAAAATAAAAAAGGATGGGGATGCACCACCCCGGGTTGGACTGCAGCGCGCACACACACAGACACACAGACACACACACACACACACACACACGACCATCAGTCCACCCTGTAGTCTGAGGAGGATGTTTCCCATGAATGATTTGGTAATATTATGCATGATTCACTTGGAAAACTGCTTCAGAGACATGCAGGCCTACCCCGTGCTGACACGGTTCACCACACAGCACCCAAAACATGAGAAAGCTCACAGCAAACCCTGCCGTGGCTTCCCGTGGACAGCTTGGTTCTTCCGAGTGAAAACCACGTTGCAGGGAAAAGCAGCTGCTCTCAGACCACAGGCCCGTGCCCTGGGCTCCCCTCAGACAACTGTTCTCCACACACAGGTGCTTTCTTTGTTGCTATGGAGCCCAGGCTGGGCTGGAACTCCAAGGGCCTCCTGCGCTGGCCTCCAGAGTGCTGGGATGTCAGGCCCTGGCCTCCACACCTGGCTAGAAGAGCTTTCTTTGTGCCTCCCATTTCTTCACAGAGTATCAAAAAGACACGAGCACAGGGTCAAGAGAGGAGGTTGCTTGCTGTTTCATCATGGATAGTCTTCAGTGTAACTGCTATTTTCCTCTGAGTGAATGGAATATAATGATTACTGGTGTAAGTGCAAATGCCAATGAAGTAAAAAGTACAAATACAAATATAAAATATCGTTGTATTACCAAATAGTTTTGTTTGGAGGACTGTGTGTGGGTCGGTGGGCGTGGATGCTGGGACGGAATCCAGGCCTCGAACCCACACCGCTGAGCACCCGGCCCCAGGCACTTCTGATCCAGACCCTCTCAGAACATATTTCTACAGAACTGGGGCTTCTTTTCCTTAAGAACTTTCCATTTTGGAAAGAGTTTCAAGAAGACAGCACAGCTGAGCAGGGCTCTCCTGCACCACTGTCCCCCACTTGGGCGCCCCACGCTGGACTCTGGGACAGGGTGGCCGTGACACACGAGACCCTCAGGGCCCAGAGCCAGGGTGGCCGTTCCCCTCCCTCACCCCAGCATCCACGCCCACCACACCCCGGCCGCTGCCTGGAAGAAACAGGTGGGTTTGTTCCATCCTAATGGAAAGAGACAATATGTGAAGTTAAAAATAAATACTGTGTGGGCGTGGTGGCGCACTCCTGTGATCCCAGCACTCAGGAGGCTGAGGCAGGAGAATCCCCTAATTCAAGGCCAGCCTGGGCAACTTAACAACTTAGAAAGACCCTATCCCAAAATAAAAAGGTGGAGGATGCAGCTCAGCACTGAGGACCTGGGTTCAATCCCTGGTACAGAAAAAAAGGGGGGGAATAAATAGGTTTTGGCTCCAAAATGCTTCAATTATTATACTTGTTACGTTTTTTATTAAGGTTTTAATAAACTTGCTTTCCCCAAATGTAGTGATAAAAAGAGGCCCACACAGAAGGCTAATTGTCAGGGAAAGTCAGTT
This sequence comes from Heterocephalus glaber, assembly GCF_000247695.1. Next base: position 1,654,409 of record NW_004624795.1, on the reverse strand, counting down.
GGAGATTAAATGTTTACTGCCCTAAACTGCGAGTAGAGAAAACACCCTGAAGCCAGTATTTCCTGCCACCTGGGAGAGGCCGCCAGCCAGTCGGGGAGAACACAGGGGACGAGGGCTGAGGTGCAGCAGGAGTCAGGTGCCCTGATCTCAGCAACAGTGACACGGGAAAGGGGAGGCCTGGAACTGACGGCCCTCTGATCCGATCACTCTTCCGAAATGGCTTCACCAAAACCACCCAACACCCCTGTGATCTGGCGCCTCCTCCCAGATTCACCAGAAGTTTTACTTTCTCTTTCGGGCCCAGCTGGCTTCCTGCTGTCCCGAAGAGCACCAGGAAACCCCGTCTCACCATCCACGTGGGAGGGCGGCAGCTCTGCACCGCAGGGATGTGGGACTTTGCTAAGGAGAGCGACAGGACAAGAAAAGAAACCCGTCCCCTTCCAGCTCACTCGGGGACAGTCACCCACACTGCGCACTGACTCACTCAAGTCACTCACAGGCAGGAAGGACACCTGGTTCCGCTGGGGCCCATCATCCCAGCTATGCAGGAGGCAGAGGCAGGAGGAGCCTGCCTGGCCTGTGAGCTGGAGTCAGCCTGGGCAAGATGCTGAGACCTCATCTCCTGCTTTCCCGACCTAACCCAATGCAAGCGTCCTCCCATTGCCTCCCTCCCGACAAACCCTCAATTCTGATCACTCCCCTTCAGTGTTTCCTGCACTTTCTGGGTCATGAAAAATTCCAAGGGAGCCAAGCGAAGTGGTGCACGCCTGGAATCCCATCACTCAGGAGGCTGAGGCAGGAGGATCGCCTTGAGTTTGAGCCCAGCCTGGGCTACACAATGAGACCCCACCTCAAAAAAAAGAAAAAAAAGGAAAAACTCCAAGGGACCATCGCTTAGGCAGTGATCACCTTTTAACATGTTCGGCAGGGCATGGTCCCGCACACCTGTGATCCTGGCATGCTGGGAGGCTGAGGCAGGAGGGTGAGGCACAAGGATGGTGAGTTCAAGCCCAACCTGGGTGATGTAACAAGACCCAATCTCAGTATAGGGCTGCGGATGGGTTCAGGGCAAGGGCCCTGAGTTCAGTCGCCAGCAACAGGGGAAAAAACAAAAACCAAAACCTTCTAACAGGTTGAATATCACTTAAAATAAATGAGATTGGGCCGGGGATTTAGCTCAGTGGTTCCGCCGCCTGCCTCAAAAGCGCAAGGTCCCGAGTTCGATCTCCGGTACCAACAAAATAAATAAATTAAATAAATAAATGAGATTAGGGGCCGGAGATTTAGCTCAGTGGTTCCACCGCCTGCCCTGCAAGCTCAAGAACCCGAGTTCGATCCCCAGTACCAAAAAATAAAAGAGAGAGCTGTAGTAACAGATTTTGCAAGATGCGGAGAGTGGGCGTGAGGAGGGATTCACAGTCAAGCAGGTCTGTGTGAGTCCCAGCCCCGAGGGCCTCAGCTCCGCTCACCCTCCCCCGTCCCGGGCACTCATGGCTTGAATCACAACTGCCTGCCGTGGCCCGCCTGCTGTGTTAATAAGGCCGCCAGGACTGCTGTCGAGGGGCACTATGCAAAGCTCAGGGTCCGCGCCTCCCGGCTGCTCGGACTTTGCCCTCACTGCCACTTCAGAGCCAGACCTGGGAGCCCCCACTGAACCCACAGAATGTGGGCCCAGGGAGGTCCAGGAGCTGGGATCAGAGCTGCCTCGGGGTCCCTGAGCCTCAGGCGCATCCCAAGGCTACAAGTTACCTGGGGACAGAAGCTCCTCACCATGCACCTGGACGTCAAGGGTCAGGTAACTGCGCAGGGACTACAAACAACTCATTCCAGGGCTGGGGATTTAGCTCAGTGGTGCCGTCGCCTACCTAGCAAGCACAAGGTACCGAGTTCGATCCCCGGTACCAAAAAAAACCCTCATTCTAATGAAGTCGTGAACAGGGCAAGCATTCGGGTGGCAGTCTCTTTTCCCTTCCCGGCCCATTGTCCCCCTAGATTAAGAGCTTCCACTTACAGCTCTGAAGGCTCCTGGCTGCTCCCTCAACCTCTACTCGGCTGTCAGGAGTACTCCTATTCATCCTCCAAAGCCCTGTCTGGGTGCTCCTACTTGAATAAGTCTCTCTGTAATAAAGCCCTGGTTTTGCCCTGAAGAGAACAGATCTCTTTTCTTGGACATTTAATAAGAACTTAGGCTTGCAGAACTCTTACTAGGTACCAGCAGAGGGCTGAGCACTGTATGTGCACTGTCCTAATGCATCCTAACATCACCTGTGGACTGCTGTTGTTATCATCCTCTCCTGTAACAGAGAAGGAAACCGAGGCTCAGAGTCCGAGCAGGCAGCAGCAGGCCAGAGCCACTCGGTTCCAGAGCCTGGAACCACCACCGGGTTCCCCTGCCCCAGCCCACCCAGTGCCGTGGAAATGGACATTCCTTCCCTTTGGACCCAAACACAAAAGTGTGTTTGCCGCTGTGAGCTGAGAGCTGGGCATGGTGGCGCACGCCTGTCATCCCAGACCTTGGGAGGCTAAAGCAGGAGGACCGGTCCAAGTTTAAGGCCAGCCTGGCTACATACGAGTTTGAGGCCAGCCTGAACCACAAAGCGCAGACCCTGCCTCAAAAAAACCAGAAAGAGTTGCTGGAATTGGAGCTTGGTGGCAGAGCGCCCGCCCAGCATGTGCCAGGTCCTGGGTTCAACCCCCAGCACCGCAAAACAAAAAAGGAATGGGGCAAGGTCCCAAGTTCAATCCCTGGTACCAAAAAAAAAAACACAAAAAAACGAGTTGGGTGGTGATTTGTAGCCAGTCAAAAATCCTCAAACATTTCGGCACATAAGGGCCCTGTGCCTTCTTCGCCCACAGCACCCCTGAGTCTGAGTGCCTCTCTGCCCACCGGACCCATTTGCAAGTTTGGACCCAAGAGGCCAAGGTCACAGGAGCGGGGTCACGGTGGCCACACACTGGGGACACCAGGCGGCCCAGTCTGCCGGAACCTTCCAGTCAGCCCTGCCACTGTCCCTCCTTGTCAGCAAGACGGGGCGGGCGGCAACTTCCTTCCCCTCCTAAACTACCAAGGCTGGGGGTTATATCCCCCCTCCCCACCCCACACTCTTTTATTTTTTAAATTTGTTATTTAATTTGAGACAGCCCAGGCTGGCCTCAAACTTAATAGCAATCCTCCTGCCTCGGCCTCCCAAGTGGTGGAATGACAGTGTGCACCACCACGCCCCGCTACCTCACTTTCTTTATACCCATCACAGTCTACCCGTTACTGGGGAGCCACTCTAGTCTCTCCTTTGGCAAGAACACTTCCCAGAAACCTCCAAGCCTCATAAATGCTTCTTCCTCTCAAGACTCTCAGCATCAGGCAGCACGGTGCGACAGAACTCGCCACAAGCACGTCTCTGCCCGGGGTCGCTGCCTAGCAGCAGTTACCTTGGTGCTCGACACAGGCTGGCTCTCAGGTGGCATCAGCCTGTCTCCTTGATGGTTAAAGTGTTTTTGCCAGGTGTGGTGGCGCACACCTGTCATCCTAGACCTTGGGAGGCTGAGGCAGGAAGATCACTGAGAATTTGAGGCCAGCCTAGGCTACATAGGGAGGCTCTGTCTCAGAAAAAACAACAACAAAAAGCGTTTATTAGGTCATCCCAGTAGAATGGAAGTTCTGTGACAAGACAAACTGTTCAGAGCAACTTTCCCCAAACTGGAAAAAGTAATCATCACCCTGAGCTGCACGACAGCGCTCAGAAACCACAAGGGCACAGGCGCTGGGCTCCCCAGCTCCGGGACAGCGCCACCCCTACCCCATTTCCCACCGAAGGTCAGGACCTGTGAGGCGGAAGGAGAAAGCAACTCTCTGGGGCCAAAGTGAAGGGGGGCCCAGAACCCACAGGACACTTGGTTTAAACGACGTCTGGATCACAGCTGCCTGGTACCCAAAGCCTGGGCCTCTCCCATCCAACAGCTAAATCCTGATGAGAATTCTGCTGACCAAAAAGACCAGGTCCTTCCTGAGCTGGAGCAGAAAAATAACCCAAGCCGGCCTCTGGGTCCTTCTCTTTGCACCTATCTATTCCTTGGGCCATCAGCCTCCTGGCCCGACTTCACCATCCAGGTAGGCCCGACGTCACTGATGCCCCAGCGGGGACCACACCCCTCTGATCAAAACTCCACACCTGAGCACGGGTACAGTAGCCGAAAGGGCACAAAATACACAGGAGGCACAAGCTTCACTGTGCAGCATTCTGCTGGCCTTGATTTCCTTGTCTACAAAAAAGAGAGTGTCATGGGACCACCTGCCTCCCAAACCCTGCCTGCTCCCAGTCGTAACTTCGGGCTATTTCTAAATGCCTGTTCTCCCAACCGAACTGAAAAGAAAATTTCCAGGAATCGGAGCTGGGTGTGGTGGTGTGTGCCTGTAATCCCACCCCCTGGGAGGCTAATGCAAGGCAATGGCCACACATTTGATGTTTGTAGCCTGAGCTACACAGTAAGTTCTAGGCCAGCCTGAACTGCATAGGGAGACCCTGTCTCAAAAACACAAATTCAAAATATAGCCATTTTTTTTGGTACCGGGGATCGAACTCAGGACCTTGCGCTTGCAGGGTAGGTGGCGGAACCACTGAGCTAAGTCCCTGGCCCTATATGTATTTTTTAAAAAGGCATAGGGCCAGGGATTTAGCTCAGTGGTTCCGTCACCTGCCCTGCAAGGGCAAAGTCCCAAGTTCGATCCCTGGTACCAAAAAAAAAAAAAAGGGCTGGGGGTGTAGCTCAGGGACAAAGTGCCTGCCTAGCATGTGTGAGGTCCTGTAGCACCAGTACTGAAAAAATAAAACCACAAATGTGCTAAGGTTCTTTCCAGCAAGTGTGTTAACAAAGAGGCTAGGATCAATGCTCCACGACTTTTTTTTAACTCCAGATTTCCCCTGCCACCACCCTGCAAATATCTGAGCAGTAATTCTGCCAGGCTCCCATCTGGCACATGTAGTAAAGAAACAAACGTGTGGATTCCAGGAACATACACAAATCTAACAGAAAATAAAACAGAAAATCTGGCTGAATCGAGTCATAACGCAGCCTAACTGCACATACACACGATGGAAACGTGCTTTTGGTTTATTCAAACGAAAGCTTCTGCAAACAGCCGGCCAAAACCTTCCAGCCCATGGGCAGGACAAACCCTTCCTTACAGCCAGCCGCCAGCAGGTGCACCTGACACACGTTTCCCAGGGAAACAGCACCAAACCCCTGACTGGGTCCCACACAGCACCGGGGGAACAGAGGCTCAGCTCCCATTCGGCACCGACACAGGTAGAGTTGGCCCCGGAGCTGGGCCAAGGCCTGCCCCATCTTTGCCTCCCTCCGTTCTGCGTTTGCCCAAGATCTTGGCTTCGAGACAGAAAACTCCCAGGCTTGATTGGTCCGTACCGCCCCGTGCAATTAAGCAAGCCCGGAATCCAGTAAAGGCAATGGCTCGATTATCTTCCAGCCCACTTCCCCAGGTGTTTATGTGAGGGCAATGCCAAAGAGGAAAGAAAAAGGTTGACTGCTCCCCAGAGCTGGCTTGCCCGGGGATTACATTTCTGTTTTATTTATTTTTCACAAGGTGGATTTCAGCCCTGCTTAACCTAGAAACAGACGGGAGACGATTTAGAAAGAGGACAGGTCTTTCACTTTCCCAACAGGAAACTCCATTCTTAGGCAATCGCCCTAGCCACAGGCCTGGGGGCGACAGCTATTCCCACCCAAGGGGCAGGGGCCTCCCGGCCAGGAAGTGGCTCAGCTGGCGGCCGAGGCAGGAGGGCCTCTGCCCTACCCCACCCCCAGCGCCCACAGTGACGGCGGGTGACAGTCGCCCCGGCTGGGCCCCCCCGCGATCCAGTCCGCGCCGCCGCCGTGCGTGTCGCCCACGTGCCCCCCCGCGGCGACCCCGGCCCGGCTGGCGCGGCCCCACCCCGCCTCACCTGCTTCCCGGCCGAGGCCCAACGGGCCGGCCTGTGCGGGGCCGGGACGGGCTGGGGCTCCTCGGGCTGGGCCTGTCGGGGCCGAGCGGGGACGAGGCGCCCAGCGGGTTGTCGTCGGGATCCGGCCGGGACGCTCTCCCTCGGCGGCGGCGACGACGGCGGAACCCCAGGCTCCCCCTCCCGGGCCACACCGCAGCTCCGGAAACCGCTGAATTACAGCCCCTGCAGCCAATCCCCGCCTTCTCCCGGCCCGGCTCAGACACGCCTCATGCATAATTCATGAGACGGGCAGCCCGCTTGGCCATTCAGAGGCCCCGGTGTGGGCGCTGGACGGATGAAGCCCCACCTACTGACCAATAAGAGAAGTTGCCAGCGGAGGGGGCGGAGTCTAGAGAACACCGGGGACGCCCCTGTGCTGGCTGTTCCGAGGGCGCGGTGCTCCTCCCTCTGCGGCGGCCGGGGAAGAGCCGTGGCCGGGCACAGGCGCGCGGCGGGAGGGTGCGCAGTGGCGGGAACGGCCTGCTGAAAACTCAGCTGAGTTCCTGGCAGCGCGTGACGTCAGGGCGCTTTAAATGCCCGGCTCCGCCGCTGCCCCGCCGCCTTCCCGGCCTGGGCACCACGTGGGCAGCCAGGCGCTGCGACCGCCCGGGTATCGCCCTCCTTGGGTCCTGCTCCTGGGCTGGGTGTCTGGGGCCACAGAAGGACCCGGGCGACGCCCGACCATCGTGAACTTCGGTCCCGCGTGTGCCAGGACACATGCGCCCGGAAGTGTGACGCGGGCGGAGACTAATTACTAGATTGCGTGGGGAGCCAGAGCATCAGCGCCATCGGCCGGCTTGTGGCCGACCCGGGTGCAGGGCCAGAGCCCCGAGGCCTGGCGTGTGCTGCGTGCTGCGTCCCAGGGGCATGTGCTTGGGTCGTCTGCCACCCCACTGTCCTTCCACTTTGAGTTCACACACACACGCCCTCCTGCCACTGGTGACTGAATCTGAGGCCGTGGCACTGAGCAACATCCCTGGCCCTTCTCCTTGCTAAAGTGCCCTGCCTGGGCTCAGACTCACCATCCTCCTGCCTCAGCCTCCCAGAGTTCTGGGGTTAGGGGCGTCACCAGCCCTGCAAGAGGAGAAGGGCTCATGATCACCCCATACAGATAATCCCTGATGACAGTTTTTTCAATGAAACGAATGTATCTTCGTGGTTTAGGGAAGAAAAAAAAAAGCTCAAGACAAGGCCGGGGATTTAGCTCAGTGGCACCGAACCTTCCGGGAAGGCACCAGATCCTGAGTTCAATTCCCGAAACTGGGGGCGGGGGGGGGGGGGGACAGTTCAGAAAGATTGAAAGTTGAAAATGAAATCTTCCTCCCTCAGTCCTTCCTAGAGATCGCTGTTCTTTTTTTTTTTTTTTTTTTGGTACTGGGGATTGAACTCAGGTCCTTGCGCTTGCGCAGCAGGCGGGGAAACCACTAAACTAAATCCCCGACCCGAGATCGCTGTTCTTATTAATTTCTGGTGAGAAAAATCAATGACTGTGCCGGGCATGGTGGCGCATGCCTGTAGTCTCAGCACTCTGGAGGCTGAGGCAGGAGGATCACCCTTAGTTCTAGGCCAGCCTGAACTACATAGTGAGTTCAATGTCAGCCTGAAGTACATAGTGAGACCCTGTCTCAAAAAACAAAAAGAAAGAGGGCTGGGGATTTAGCTCAGTGGTTCCACTGCCTGCCTTGCAAGCACAAGGACCTGAGTTCGATCCCCAGTACCAAAAAAAGAAAGAAAAGTCAGTGACTCTAAGCCTTTGCTGAGTCACAGATGGAGGCTACAATTCTGGGCCCAGAAACAAGCAGCAGAATCTCCTCAAAAGCTCACAGGTTCAGAGGATGCCTGAGGCCCCACCCCTAGGTCCAAACCTCCCACGTCACTCACTCATCTAACTGTGTGTGGTGTTGGGACTCGAACTCAGGGCCTCCTGCACCCTAAACAGATGCTCCACCACTGCACTGGCCCTGACCTGACCTCACCACCCTCAGCTCCCGTGGGCGAGTGCCTCTTGAGGACACCTGGTGGGGCCGAGGTGGGTGCTCCAGTGTCTCCCACTGCCCTGGCAACCCAGGGCGGTGCCGGGATTGCTGCATTATCTGTGCAGTGTGTGTGTTGACTTTCATGGTTCTTTTTCCCCCAATACTGGGGATTAAAGCCAGAGCCATCACACTGAGCTACACTCTTAGCCCTTTTTGAGACAAGGCCTCACTAAGTTGTGAATTTGTGATCCTCCTGCTCAGCCTCCCAGAGTGCTGGGATTGCAGGCTTGTGCCCCATGCCCACCTTGCTGTTTATCTTTATCTTCACTGTGGACAGATCTTGCCCCCTGGCCTGAGCTCCCTTTGGCTGTAGGCTCTCATGCAGGATGGGCTCCTGATACCAGGGTCTGATATCTGCTCAGGGATCTCTACTGGCAAAGTACCTTCCACCTCTCCTTTTCACGCCAACTCTATGCAGCGGATAGGAGTGGCCTTGCCATCCATGGGCAGGAAACTAAAGCCAAAGCAACACAGTGTCAAGACACGGGCTTGGGGCTGGGCTGGGGCTTCCTAGTACTCACAAGGCACTGGGTTCGATCCCCAACACCGTGAGAGAAAATTACAAGCCGGGCATGGTGGCACATGCCTGTAATCCCAGCATTTGGGAAGCTGAGGCAGGAGGATTGCTGTTTGAGGCCAGCCTGGGCTGCATAGTGAGATCCTGTCTCCAGAACAAAAAGAAAAAAATAGAAAACACTCAGCCATTGACAGCGCGGGCACGTGGCAGGTGCTCAGTCGCTGGCCCTGCTTTCCTCCTCTTGATCTGACTCAAAAATCCGACCAAGTTGGGCTGGGGATTTAGCTCAGTGGTTCCACTGCCTGCCTCGAAAGCGGAAGGACCCGAGTTTGAGCCCTGGTACCAAAACAACAACAACAACAACAAAAATCCGACCAAGTGACCTGAACACCCCTTCCAGCCCCACCCCTCGAGTTCATCACTCCTCCAAACCGGTCAGCACATCCCGAAGCCGCCTGCACCTGCAGTTTTCCCTAAAACACCTTCCCTTTCCTCCTTCCTTGCCTGAAAACTCCTACTCACCCTTCAGAGTCCCATCCCACGTCAGCTCCTGCACTTCAACCCGCCCAGGACGTGTCCATGTGTCAGCTGCGTCCTGACAGCCAACACAGAGTCCCATGTCCTGGGAACTGTCCCGAGCATATGCACCCACCATCAGGCCACACAGCGGAGCCCTCGAGGCAGGATTAGGATTCTCAGCCTCCAACTGGGAATTGCCGGCCTGGACAGGTCCCACAACTGGACACAAGGGGTGGCTCGCCCGGGGCCCCTAAGCTTCTGCACATGTGCAGAACCCAGGCACCCTCCTCAGCTGGGAGCTACAGGGGAGCCGCACCCGGGGGTGGCTGAGGGACAGAGGCTCACCTCACACGTACGAGGCCTTGAGTTTGGTCCTCAGAGCTCCAAAAACAAAAACAAAAACATTCATAAAAATGCCTTAAACCAGCATGGCAGCACTCTCCTGAGATCCCAGCACTTGGGAGGCTGAGGCAGGAGGATTCCTGCATGTTCAAGGACAGCCTGGGCTACAGAGTTCAGTCAGCCTGAACTACATAGTGAGACTCTGTCTTAAAAAAAAAAAAAATACTTGTCTTAATAATCATATATGAGGGCCGGGGATTTAGCTCAGTGGTTTCACCACCTGCTGCGCAAGCACAAGGACCCAAGTTCGATCCCCGGTACCAAAAAAGCAAAAACAAACAAACAAATACTCACATATGAAATAGCAAACACATTGCTTATCGTGTCCTGACCGTGCAGGAACTCACTTCATCTTACAATAGCCAGGGGTGGAGGATGTTAGCTCACAGAGGAAAGGCTGGGACTTGGGGGACCTCGTAAAAAGGAGGAAGTTGTGCTATGTCCATGGCCCAGCTCTCCACCATGAGTGGGATCATCACAGACTGCAGAATGAAAAGGCTCCATGGGAGGCCAGCGCCTTCCCAGGAACTCGGAGAGGGTAAATGTCAAAGCGGGGTTCCCACTCCAGTCTGCACGCCTGTTCTTCCTCAATGGGATCTCCAGGCCCACCCTCCCCCTGGGTCCCTGAGGAGCTAGAAAAGCTCCTATCGCCACCCACCAAGGGAAGAAACTCAGGGTACAGCCAGGGGTGGTGGTACACACCTGAAATCCAGCTGCTCGGTATGCTGAGGCAGGAGGATCACCTGGGAATCAACCACTCTGGGTAACTAAACAAGACTGTGACTCAGATTTGCAAAATCCGGGGCACAGTGCTCCCTGGGGTACATCCCCACTGCCATAAAAATGAGAGTTCAGACACCCAGCAAGTCTGCAAATGGCTTATAAACGTGTCCACAGACTGACAATTCTCCCGTGGAGAAGTGGTCTGCACCTGTTGCCCTAAGCACACATTTCTAGCAAACAGAATTCGTGGAAACAAGGCCTCCTGACGCTGCGGTTGGGGCATAAAAGACTTTCCCCTGGCTGGGGATGTAGCTCAGTGGTTTCGACTCCTGCTGCGCAAGCGCAAGGACCTGAGTTTGATCCCTGGTACCAAAAAAAAAAGACGTTCCCCTGGGAGCCCAGCCATAGCGGGAGGAAGCCCAAGCACTGCTGGAGGCCCCTAAGGCCCGGGGGCAGCTGGGGGGGTCACCTGCACACTCGCCAGCCTCCACCGGCTTCCAGGCCACCCTGAAGCTGGCCAAGGAGAGCAGACCTCAGCCCACCCAGACCACAAATGCATGAGCCAAATAAAGCGTCGTTATTTTGTGCCACTGTGTGAGCCACTTTTCCATAAAACAACCACCCCCGGCACTTCAGAGAGGAGAGCTCGGATCTGGATCACGGCTCCAGGGGCCAGGCCATGGCGGCTGCTCCGAGGCAGAAACATGGCAGCAGAAGGGGTAGCGGAGGACTCTGCTCAGCTCATGGGGCCAGGAAGCAGAGCAGGGAAGAGCCAGAGAGGGTGGGGCCAGGGACCGGATACAGACTCACGTCCACACCCGGAAGTGTACTTCTGCGCCCCCAAGCGGCTTCCAGGCCAATCAAATTGACACAGGAAGCCTGGGGAGGGTGGCTGCTCACACAGCAGGAGTTGACAGGAATTCTCCATCTTCAGGTCAGAGACTTGGGAGCGTTAGGGTACACCTGGGACAGAAACCGATCAGACTTTGTACGGTTCTAGAAACTTCTTGTTCATCCCCTACTGCCTAGAGGAATTAGCAATAAAATCCTATATCAAGAAGGAGGCATGGCGGCCAGGTGCACCCTGTGAGGCCAGCACTCTGGGAGGCTGAGGCAGGATGATCATAAGTCAAGACCCCGTCTCAGAAATAAAGTGTAATAAGTGAAAATAGAAGGAAAAAATGGAAACAAAGCTTTTGCACATAGGGAAGGGAGGGGATTTGAGAGGGGACTGGACTAAAATAAAATTTATTAATAAAATAAAACCAGAGGGTAACAAAGAGGTAAAATAAATAAAAAGAGGAATAAAAAGGACGGAGATGTAGCTCATTGTGATGACCCCAGGGTTCAAGCCCTAGAACCAGAAAAAAAATTCTAAATTTAAAAAGAGGCACAGGGGCTGGGGATTTAGCTCAGTGCGCTGCACCTGCCTCGCAAGCACAGGGTCCTAAGTTTGATCCCTGGTACTGCAAAAAAAAAAAAAAAAATAGAGGCACAGCAAAGAGATTTGGGGAAGAGCCTTGCAGATGTAATTAAGGGGGACAAAAAGCAACTGTGTCAGGCGTGGTGGCGCACACCTGTGATCCCAGCACTCTGGAGGCTGAGGCAGGAGGATCACTGCAACTTCAAGGCCAGCCAGGCTACATAGCCAGACCCTGTTGCAAAAAATAAAAAGAAACAAAGAAGAGAGAAAAGAAGCAACTCGTGTGGGTGAGGGGCCCTCCCGGTCTCAGCATGGCCAGCCTCACGCAGGGCTGACCGGTCCCCACTACCATCATGGGGAAGTGCCCTAAACCCCAGTGGCCCTGTCTCCATGCGAGCACCTCTGCTCCCGTCTGAAGGGAGCAACTCCCTCTCGGGGTTCGAGTTCCTGCAGGGCCCACAGCATTGTCCACACCTGCCCTTCCCGTCCTCCCGGGGCTTCCCTGCCTGCCAGGCCCCGATGCCGCTCAGTTCCCGCCCCAGCTTCCCGAACAGGGCCTTTGCATGCGCCATCCCGTCTCTCTCTGATGGGCTCCCCCATTCCTCCTCTCCTTCCTGTCTACTCCGAGAGGCGTGGGCTCACCACACACAGCTGACAGATGTTGCTCTCAACCTGTTCATCTAGATCTCTACCTCTGTTTGGTTTTGTTTGTTTTCTAGACAGGCTCTCACTATGGAACTGAGGCTGGCCTCTGACACAACAATCCTCCTGCGTCAAACTCTCGAGTGCTGAGATGTCAGGCACCCCTCACCATGCCTGGCCATCTACCCACCTTTGCTGTGAAATCTGGCGCTGTTGATCTTCCCTCTCTTCCCCCCAGGACATCCTTTCTCCTGGGACCATCTCGGTGCTCAGCTGAAGCAGGCACACTGACTTTTAAGTAATGAGTTCAAATCCTGACTGACTGCACTGAGGAGCCATGGCTGTTCCTCAACTCCCCAGAGCCTGGGCACACTCGTGTATGAATAGAAAACACGATTCTACCTTGCACAGCTTGAATGGAAGCCCCATGGCTGGAGATAACTCTGACTCTTGGAGCAGGTGGACGAGAGCCGGACCAGGTGGGGCGCTCAGCCCACCACTAGGCCCAAAGAGTGACCTTGGCCGGCTGCTTAACCTCTCGGAGCCTAGGAAACAGGGATCAGAGTAATTGTGCGGCACAGCCGCAGGGCCCCACCCCTCGGTGCCAGGTAGCTGTGGGTCACCAGGCTTCGTCTTATGAACAGTGGGTGGAGGAGCCACTTACACAAGCAAAACTGAGTTGCTCCCAAATTCCCATAAAGTGTGGCGTGGCCACTTCTGGGGAGGTGTCGATTCCAAGAACAGGAGTTCGGGGCACATCCCGCTGAGGCCATGCCTTCTGCTTGTTACAACTTGACAGGAAAATCTCGGCTCAGATTTTGCAGGCTGCATCCTCCCTTGGCAGGCGACTGTGGCCAGGGCTGTGGGGCTGGTCACCTGGTGGGGGACACACAGCAGGGCGCCCTCCTCCCTTCTGATCGCCCCACTGTCTACTGTGCACCCCACACCCTGCCATCGCCTCCTGAAAGAAGCAATTGTTTGGTACAGGGGATTGAACCCAGAGCCTTCTCCCTGAGCTACATCCCTAGTCCTTTTTTAATTTTATTTTTTACTTTGAGCTAAGGTGTTGCTAAATTACCCAGGGTGGACTCAAAACTTGTGATCCTCCTGCCTCAGCCTCCCAAGTGCTGGGATTCCAGGCCTTTAACACCTTGCAGGCAAGCACCTGCTGTTTGAGCAGCTCTGATCCGGTCTTCCGCTTGGCTCCACGGCCCCTTTCCTGGGATCTGCTCCCCACCCCCCGGCACACCCCCTCAGCCCCCCGCATTATGCGACCTGTCCCCTGGCCACAGCTCACGAAGAAGTGCACAGTGAACACTAGTATGAACTGGCTTCACCAGATTCTCTCTGCCACAAGTCTGGGATTTGAAAGCAGGAGCCGCAGCGCTGAGGCCCGAGGATATGGGCACTTCAGAGGCAGAGGCAGGCAGCTGTTGGTGCCTGGGGCAAAAGTCCCTGGAGATTCCCGAATTCCTACTCTTCCCACCCTTGCCCACAGATTCCTTGGAGTTCAAAGAACAACTTGGCAGCTGTCCAGCGTCAACTTCCCTCTTCTCCTCGGCCAAAGTTCTTTCCTCTCTGTAGTGAAACATGGGTCACACACACCGCAGTGGTCTCAGAACATGGAATCTACAAATAAGCCAGGCGTGGAGGCGCACACCTGTGATCCCATCATTTGGGAGGCTGAGGCAGGAGGATAGTGAGTTCAAGGCTGGCCTGGGCTACATAGTGAGACTGTATCTTAAAAAAAAAAAACATAATATCTCCAAATGATACTGTAGCTGTTAGGTGTTTGTGTGTGTAAGTAAAGTACACAGTGTCAAAAATCACCTAAGGACTTAAGTAAGGTATGATTATTTTTTCTTTCCAGACAGGGTCTCCCTATGTAGTTCAGTCTGGTCTCAAACTCACTATGTAGCCCAGGCTGGCCTGCCTCAGCCTCCCGAGTGCTGGGTAATGGTGTGCACCACCATGCCCAGCTAAGCAATTCGAGATTCTACTTTCAACCAAATAACAGACAACAGACGATAGTTTTTGAGACACTGTCAAGCTCTGGTGACATGAAAATCAAGTAAAATGCCACCCTGCCTCCAGCCACGTCCGCATCCCTCCCCGTTCATCGTTCAGGAGAGTGGATCCCAGTCCCTCCACCTGCGAAGGAGTCTCCCTCGTGCCCCGCAGGCCACAGTTCCTCCAAGCCCGCTGCGCGACGTCTGTCTGTCCCAGGGCCCCAGCTTTGAACATCTGCTGCTTCCGCTAAGTGCAAAGTCTTCCCAGTCAAGGACTGGGTCTTGTCCTGTTTGCGTCCCTGGCCCCAAGCATACATCACAAACTGACGGTTTAGGAGGAGCGTGTGTTGCTCCGTCTGGTCTGCCCCGCCCCGCCCCCGGTTTGCGGCTCCCGGCAGTGTATTTATTGGATCGCATCTGGAGTCCACGACTTCGTTCCAAGTCTCTCAGCCGCGCGCCAGCCCAGCCTGGGGGCCGAGCTCAGATGTGGCCCGAGAGCCCCAGGTGGCCGTGTGACCTCCAGGTACACCTGAAAGCACCCAGCAGGAAACTCCTTCCTCCATAGGGAGGAATCCAGTTATTTGCATGCACGAATGCGCGCACAGACTCAGGAAGGAGGGGCAACTCCTGATGTTATGTCAGCGCCTGGAAGCACAGCAGCTGCCCACACCTAGCTCTGCGAACTTTCTCCATTATATAAATTCCAGGTGTTTTGTTTTGTTTGTTTTTGCTAAAACCAGTTTGAAATGAATTTATGACATTTGCAAGGGACAGAGTCATGTCATTTATTCATTCATTGATTCATTCAGCAAGAGTTTATTAGCCAGACATGATCAAGAGGGTCTGTAATCCCACCACTTGGGAGGCTGAGGCAGGAGAGTCTTGAGTTTGAGGGTAACCTGGACTACATAGTGAGTTCAGCCTGAACTACACAGTGAAACCCTCTCTCAAAAAACCAACCAACCGTGCTGGGGATTTAGCTCATGCTGCAGACCAGCTGCAGTCAATGTCGATGTAGGGTGGGAAGGGGAGATGTCCTGGGCCAGTGATGAGAAAATAACCTCCTCAAGCAATGTTCAGGTTCCCTCTGATAAGTCTCAGGGTCTGATTTATTTTTATATCTTTAAGCAATAGCTAGGAGGCATTGGGCGGAACATGTTTACATTTTAGGTTGCCTTAGCAATTTCTATTGAAGTAAAGGGTTTTTTTGCTAAACAGAGTATATTTTTTCTAAGCTGATTCATTTCATTGAACATCATGAATACATTTTTAAAAATTACAATTGTCCCCTTATTTACCCACACCTAAGCAGAACAGAAGGTAACTTAATCAAAATCTCTATATCAGCGGGGGTACAAGCAAGATTTAATCAATTAAATGTCAAACTTGTGGTCACCAGCTGGCCCTTGAGAAACTGCACAATGGTTAATATAGTTTGCCATTAGCTCTCTATTTTCCTATATCTCTGTTCATCTTAGCTAAATGTCATTTGGGTTCATAGTCCATGAGCAGGAGATATTTACAGCACTTTGAGAGATACTGAGTAACTTGTCTCCTTAATGCATTTACCTGTCTTAACTTTCTTTCTGTTTCCCATTTTCCGCTATTTCTTACATCTAAAGTCTGTCCTTTCAATCTCTTCATAAGACCCCTTTAGTAAAAAGAATGTCAGCAATAAGAGGGGGAGTCATAGTAGTGGGGGAAACAGAGGGGGTTTTAGGAGAGGTTTCTTTAGAAGTGGATGTGGCAATAGAACTAAGAGAAACTGGAATTTGGGACTTGTGAGCCAGATCAGATTTTAATATATCATTACCAATTCACCTCATGGAGAGTTTGTTGTTAGTCACAAACACAATGACTCCTGTAATCAGAGTAACAATTATAAACATTATGGCAAGGAAAAATAAAACATGAGGGTATGATGTGTTCCACCCTTTCTTTCCCCCAGCTGGAACTTTGTCAAGCAGCAATGGAGGTCGGTTGGGCTTTGCCAAGCTCAGTGGCTTCACCACCTGCTGCGCAAGCACAAGGACCCGAGTTTGATCCCCAGTACCAAAAAAAAACCAAACAAAAAACCAACCAACCAACATGTTAATAAACACAACATGAGCATTATGGACAGAAGGTTCTGTGGGAGGTCTGAGAGGGGCATGGTTAGTGTGACTAAAATCCAGCTGGAGAAGAAGTTGCTTTAAGAGGCAAGGTGGCCAGGCAGTGCATCCTTCTAATCCCAGCTCTCTGGGAGGCTGAGGCAGGAGCATCGCAAGTTCAAGCCCAGCCTGGGCAACTTAGAGACTTAGCAAGAACCTTCTCAAAATAAAAAAAAAGCTGGAGATGTAGCTCATTGCAAAGGTCGTGCATTCAATTCCCAGTAATGGAGAGAGAGAGAAAAGAGGGAAGAGAAAGACAGAGAGAGAGAGAGAGAGAGAGAGAGAGAGAGTTAGAGAAATAGGGAGTACATCCCCCAAAAAAGGAGGACTGGGCTGGGCAGAGCCCACAGGCCCGAAAACGCATGCCTCTTCCCAGCTTGCAGGCCCTCCACAGGGCACAAGCACCAGGACAGGGATGGAATTCTTAGGGCGCCTGTGGGCCACACCAGGGAGTCCAGCCCTTTGGTTAAAGGAAGACATTTAAGGGGGCCAGAGATTTACCTCAGTGGTTCCGGTGCCTGCCTCAAAAGCACAAGGTCCTAATTTCAATCCCTGGTACCAAAAAAAAAAAAGGAAGGCATTTAATCTGCAGAGCATGTTTTCTTTAAAACAAATTTTTTGGGGGCCGGGGATTTAGCTCAGTGGTTTCGCCGCCTGCTGTGCAAGCACAAGGACCCAAGTTTGATCCCAGGTACCAAAAAAATAAAAAAAATTTTTTTGCAGATGTTTCTTGACTTACAGTGGGGTTGCATACAGATAAACCCATTGGAAATTGAAAATGCAGTGGTGCCTGGTTCACGAACACTTTTGTTTGCAAACAATTTGTTTCACAAACAGAAGCATTTTGGCAAATTTGTGTTTTTGTTTGTGAACTCTGCATCAGGTGACAACATAACCATGGCCATCATTCCTGCATGGACAGAAACATGGCCATCTTTTCTAGATTCATGGAACGAATTAATTTCATGAACAAAGGTACTACTGTATTGCAAGTTGAAACTGAGTTGCTTTTGGAGTGCATGCTTGGAATCTTAGTACTCAGGAGTCTGAAGCAGGAGGATCTTCAGTTTGAGGCCAGCTTGAGCAACTTGGCAAGATCCTGCTTCAGAATGTTATTTGTTTATTCATTTTTATTATTTTATTTATTTATTTTGGTGGATCAAACTCAGGACCTTGTGCTTGTGAGGCAGGTGGCAGAACCCCTGAGCTAAATCCCTGGCCCTAATTCATTTTTATTTGAGACAGGATCTCACTATGTAGCCCAAGCTGGCCTTGAACTCGTGGTGATCCTTCTGCCTCAGCCTCCCAAATGCTTGGCTTCAAAATTTAAAAAAAAGGCTGAGGATGTAGCTCAATATGAAGACCCTGAGTTTAGTCCCCAGTATGGTTAAAAAGAAAAAAACACTTAACCCAGTGCACACTGCCACTTAGCCTAGTTCACCTTAGAGTATTTCCATTAGCAAAGGGGGAAAAAAGAATATTTGCACGAATCCACAACTGGCCCAAATCACCCCTATTTTTTCAGTGTGAGCATCCTGGGTGGTTACCTGCATCCACTGTTGCCCTGGTGACTGCTGGCGGGCATCATGGGAGCACTGGACTGCGCCCTGGGTGCCTGGGGAAGGTCCCCAGCTCACAGTACTGCTCCTGCAGCTTTGAGGCCATCATAAAGCTGAACCAGTCCAGGCCGGTACTTTTCTATGTAAATCTGCAGCAGTAACCGGATGATCAGAGAGCAAACCCCGGCCTGGGTCGAAGGCCGAAGGCTGCAGCTAGTGCAGTGCGGGACCTGACCGAGCAGTCGTGGCTGGGTCTCCTGACCCATGGAAAGGATTTGGGGCCTGGAGGCTCAGGGGTGAAGGCCGGCCTGGTGTGCGTGAGGCCTTGGTTGTGTCCCAGCACAGAAAAAGCCCAAATGTGGACCTAGATAATGCCCTAGAGACCTGGGATCTTGTGGGTCTCTGTTCTTCCCAGCTGGAAGCCAGTGCCTTGGTCCACAGCTCCTTCAGGTAGGAGCCAGGCCCTCCCTGGGGAATCAGCCCCCTGGTGGTGCGGGGGCAGCAAAGGGGACATGTGTGGCCCAGGAGGCATACTCTCCTGTCTGGGTGCCACCCCACACACGACCACCCTTCCTCAGGTGATCTAAAGCCAAGGTAACACTATGGCTGTCCCTGCCCGGCGAAGCCTGCAGCCCGGGTGCAGCATGCCCTTCATCCTTTCTCCCATCCAGCACTGAGGCAGCCTGTGGTTCTGTGGCCTTGACATCTCAGGGTTACAGAATTGTTTCCCCCAAGCAGACTGCAAGCCAGGGTATCTGCCTTCGAATCCCACTCTGCCCTTCCTAGCTGCGTAACCTTAGACAAGGTCTGTTTTGAGACAGGTCTCACTATGCAGCCAAGGCTGACCTTGAACTCTCCAGAAACCCTCCTGCCTCAGTCCTCTCAGGGCCAGGATTACAGGCCTGTGCCACCACAGCTGGTTTGAAACCCCGGCAGGTTTATAACCAAGTGTGCTCTTCTCTCTCCATCCCCTCCCCTCCCCACCTTCTGAGTAGCCATCTTCAGAGAATACAAAGGTCACAGATTCTTTTAGAAAAGCAGGTTTATTGGTCGGGCTGTCATAGGCCCAGCAACAGGAGCAGCTGCTCACGCCACAGCTCAGGCCCCTTCAGCCCCTCAGCACCAGGGGACCACGTCCCTGCCCTCCAACCACTCAGGGCCAAGAAAGAAAAACAAGAAAAAACAAAAACAAAGCTAAGCTCCATGTATATAAAAGGTTCGTGTCCCCAGCACCCTCCCTCTCCCCAGCAATCAGCTGTGACCCAAAAAAGCAGGGCGGGAAGGGACAGGAGGGGCTTGGCCCTCCCTGGGGGTCTTGCCTTCCCACAGGCCTTTGCGGCTGAGACTGAGGGGCTGAGGGCTGCAGACAGCACCCACCCCAAGTTTCTGGAAAGGCACCCCAAGTGCACAGATGTCCTCGAGGCCTGCAGCTTTAGGGTGCAAGCTCTGGGAAGGCTCTCCACACCGTGGCCAGGAAGGTCCGGGTCACGGGTGTCTCCCTCTGTCCTGGGCTAGCCCGACCCCCTTTTCTGCCCTTCTCCCATCCTCCCTGCTGTCCCCTCAGGCTGGGCTTCCCGTCGAGGTCGTCCCTTCCTCATACGGTCCTCCCACTGCCTCCAAAACACTCACTGTCCTGAGAACCCCGACAGGCAGGGCTTCTCTCCCGAGTTTCTCACATCTGTCCTCATCCAGCCCACCTTCTCCTCTTCCTTCTCCTGCTCCATGGGCACGTGTCCCCACCTCCGGGGATCCAGGTCCCCAGAGACCCTCGGCCTTGGGGACGGGAAGGAGGCCAAGTGAGGACCCGCTGGGGAGAACAAGGCCGAGGACTGCTCCCTTCTCCATTCCACCCAGCTGCGCCCACACAGGGGCTCTTTCTTCCTTTTATTTTTTGGTGCTGTATGGGAGACTGAACCCAGGGCCTTCCCACTGCGTTCCATCCCTAGCCCTTTATATTTTGTATTTTGAGACAAGGCCTCGCTAAGTCACTACGTTGCTCAGGCTGCGCTGGAACTCGGCGATCGTCCTGCCTCAGCCTCCCAGGGGAGGTGTTTTAGAAACATCTCAGCCAGGTCGGGAGCGGGCAGAGAAAGAGAGAATGCGACAGAGAGAGCAAGCGGGCAGGAGACAGTGGGCAGGGTTCAGTCGCTGTCGCTTCTGTCCACCAGCACGGCGTCCGACTCCTCGATGATCTCCAGCAGCGCGTGCACGTCGGGGCTGCTGGCGCGCAGCAGGTCGCCAGCATCGTCGCGCTCGGGCCCGGGCTCGTCGTCGGCGGCATCCACCGGCACCATCTCGGTGACACGGGCCGGCTCGGCCGCACCCTCGCGGATCTTCTTGACGTGGAAGGTGAAAGGCGGCACCTTGTAGACCGCCGTCTTTGAGCGCGCGTACACCACGTGGTCGGGCGTGAACGACTTGCGCAGCTTCTCGCGAGAGGACCGCAGCTTTTCCCGGCGCTCGGCTGGCACGAGGCGCGCGCCCAGCGTGGTCACGCGCCGCTCCAGCGAGTGTCGCGTCTTCTCCAGGTTCTCGCGCGTGCGCACGCGCGTCTTCTCCAGGTTCTCCTTGGTGCGCAGGCGCGTGCGCTCCATCTTCTCGCGCGAGAAGGCCTTGCGCAGGTCGTCCACGCGCCGCATGCCGCTGCGCCGGATCCGCTCCGCGCGCGACTCCTCGATCACCTCCTCCACCTCCACCGCCTCATCGGAGGACAGCTCGGGCGCCGCCGCGTCCTCCTCGTCCTCGGGCCGCGCGCCCTCACCCGCATCCTCGCCCTCGGGCAGCGCCTCCGCCTCCTTGAGCGATTTGCTCACACTCAGCTTGGCCGGCAGTTTCACCTCGTCCTGGGGGAAGAGAGGGCAGAGCAGGTTAGAGGGGGCTCGGAAATCAGCCTGACCTGCGCCGCGGGGACTGAGCTCAGGGCCTTGGCATGGAGCTGTACCCCTAGTCATCATCAGCAGTTGCCCAAGCTGGGCTGGAACTTGCGACCTTCCAGGCTCTGCCTCCCAGGCGTGCGTGACCATGCCGCTGAATAAGCACGGTCGTCGGGTGGACAGCGAGCGGAGGTAGGAAACCCGGACCGCAGTACCACTGCGCCTGGACCAGGTCTCCCCGCGCCCTCCAACCCTATCCCTGAGCCCTGTCGTCGGCCTCGGGAGACTCAGCCTCACTTCGGCGGTGGCAGAGCGCCCCCTGGTGTCCGGATCGCACACCGCCCAAACCAAGCCAAAGGCAAGCCGGCTGCCGAGTAGGTCTGGGTTGGGGGTTAGCGCGTGGCGACCAGGGGGGCCCCCCCGCGCAGGATGACTTGGAAAGGAAGGAGGCGTTTCTCAGACTCCATCGTCCCGAAACCCCACCGTCGACCTCCTGGCTTTGGCTCCAGCCCGGCCCCCCACGTAGACACTGAGGAAAGAGGGCGACGCCTGGGCTTCTGGGCTTCCCGCCCGCTTGTAAGGGCCGGATGACCGCTCCTCCTCCCAGGGCTGGGGCAGGGTAGTCCCCATCGATCACCTTGACCCTGGGGTGCAGAGCTAACCGCTGCTTCTCTTATCCTGAGGATCCAGCACCACCCCTTTTCCATCTCGGAAAATGTTCGAGGACCCTCACTCACGTCAGGATCCCCCACCACCCCCCCGAAAACGAGAGGCGCCCGGGGCAGAGGGGGAGCCAAGAGAACTGACTCAACAAGAGGAAACGAACAGGAGGCCAACGTGGCACTGCGTGGAGGCTGAGGCAGGAGAATCACGAGTTCAAGCCCAGCCTGGGCACTGCAGAAGGAAAGAGTGGGTTTTGTGAACATCATTTCCCGAAATTGTAAGAAAATCCCATCTCCCGAGAAAATAGAGCAACGTAAAATGGTGCCCCAGGCGCACGTGCACACACGTACACACACCCCAGTCACAGGCGACTCGGACGTAAACACACCTACAGAAATCCCGTCCCCACCCCACCTCCTTCCTCTTCCTCCCACTCAATCCCCCAGGGTTTCCGGGTTTATATTGGAAGCTGGGAAACACCCCCCCCCTTCCTTTCCTTCCTGTCAACAGCCTTAGCAGGGACAAGGGGACTGCTGACCCTCCCCTCCGCGACCCTCCGGGCACGGGCTCTGCAGGGCACCCAGCCGCCTGCTCAGGACTACATCTCCCAGCGGCCCCGATACCTGGCCCCAAAGCATGCTGGGACTTGTAGTCTCCACCTGCCGTGAGCGGCTCAGGGTTGTCGGGTGTGGGCAATGGCTCTGCCCCTCTGCCTCTTATTCCCCGAGGCTTTGCAGGCTTTGCGCGGTGTTTCCCTGTACTGAAGGTGGAGAGGGCTGGCCCCTCTGAGTTCCATCTGATTTTAGGCGCACCCTTGGGTGTTCTCCCGACACCCTCGCCCGCCTGCTACTGGAGACTGACCATCAGTACTTGGGCACCATTTTTGGACTCTTTGGAATCTAAACTCTACTCCTCTTTATCCATCGACACCTCGAATCTACCTGTACCCCCAGTATCACAAAAGTTTCGTTTCTGACCCAGCTTGGTGGTGCACACCTATCATCCCAACACTGGAAGCTGAGGCAGGGGAGGATGACTGAGTTCAAGGTCAGCCTGCACTACATAGCAAGACCCTGTCTCAAGTAGTTTCATTTCTGACCCCAGCTTCACAGCCTCCCAAACTAAAGCCAGCCACTGCCCACCAGAGGGAGAGAGCCTGCCTCTCACTGGACTCAGAGGTGGACCGACTGGGGAGGGCCTGGGGGACAGCGGGGGAATATTCAGGAAGCAGCCCCAGCTGCTGGGAAGCAAATCCACATTGTCTCCCGCCCCGCCCCGCCCCAGCGCCCCCAGTCTCCCGGGCTCTGCAGCAGAGCTGGCTGGGTTTCCTGGCCTCGGCTTTGGAGGTAGTGCGGTCTGGGCCGGGGCTCCGGTGGGCTAAACCGTGGGGCTCAGGATGGGGGTCCCTGGGGGCGATGGCTGCCACCTGACCCGGGGCTTCCCGGCCAAGTAGGGAACAGGAGCAGCAGCTGGGCTGGGCCTCAGCCCTGCGCGGGCTGCCCAGAGTCCCCCTCTGCTAATGGCACTCTCGCCCCCCCCCCCCCAGGCGGGTTCCCCGTGACTCACAGCCCTGGAGCGTGCTATGGGCCCACCCACCCGGGCTGTCGGTTGCTAAAACAGCTGGGACCCGAGCCCCAGGGCAGGCACAGGGCCCACGCACCTCCGCCCCACCCCCAACCCCTACTTGCGCGGCTTGTTCTGTTTTCCTGTTTTTTATTCAACAAAACCACCACGCCAAGCAGGCTGGGTTTCCAGTTACCTTTAATGACCAGGTCTGGACAAGTCACACAGGCCCCACCACCAGCAAGCGCAAGGACCCCAGCCCAGCCAGGCACCCAGGGAGTCTCCTCACTTCCTCCACCCCAACCCTGAGCTTAGATCTATATAAGGTTACAACTTATGGGAAGTTGAGGCAGGAGGATTGCAAGTTTCAGCCTAGCCTGGGCAAATTTAGTGACTTAGGCCTTGTTTCAAAATTTAAAAAGGGATGGAGCTCAGTGAGAAGGCTTGGGGTTCAGTGTCGAGTAGTGCGCAATAATAGTTTAACTGAGCACCTACTATGTACCTGGCCCTCAGGAAGACTTCACATGTAAGGGACAAGGGCCACACCTGGGTTGGGGCCTCTCTTGACCTGGTGCATCAGTAGTGGCAGCAGGTCCTTCCTCCTGCTCCACTGCACATTCTCCACAAGGGACGCTCTCCCCAAGAAGGAGTGTGGATTGGGGGGTGAGGGGTGCGGAGACATCACAGTGGTGTGTGATGCTCCAAAGAGCACCCTGGGAGGCTGAGGCAGGAGAGTCTCAAGGTGAAGCCCCGGCTGGGCAATTCAGCAGCTCAGCAAGACGCCGTGCCAAAAATAAAGGTTGGGGATATAGCTGAGGGCCTGGCCCTGGATTCAATCCCCAATGCCTCTTTTAAAACGGTGGAAAAGGGGGCCTGGGATTTAGCTCAGTGGTTTCGCCGCCTGCTGCGCAAGTGCAAGGACCCGAGTTCGATCCCCGGTACCAAAAACAACACACACATACACACACAAAAAGAAAAATGGTGGGAATCCTGCTCAGGGAGGCAGGGAGGCTCAGCACCCAACAACAGGTCCCCTTCCGCCTCCGAGTTGGCAGTGTCAAGGGCCCCGCCCAGAGCAGGATCTGGCAAACACGGATCTCTTCGGAAAACAGTTTCTAAAGAAACTGGAAAAAACAAGCATAAATATTTTCCTCAGCTCTGGGGAGCGGGGGCAGCAGGGAAGAAGGGCCTCCAACCCTGTGCTGAGAAGCGGTGGGGGCTCCTGGCCGCTCCACTCTGCAGCCTGAGCCGCTGCCTTTAAAGCAGAAACCAGGGACCATGGGCTGGGGATTTAGCTCAGTGGTTCGGGTGCCTGCCTCACAATTGCAAGGTCCCAAGTTTGATCCCCGGTAGCAAAAAAATAAATAAAGAAAAATAAAGCAGAAACCAGGACCCGGGCCCAGCCTAGCACACGCGAGGACATAGCTCGAAGCAGACACCCCAAGACCAAGCCAAACAGCAGGAGGGAGCCCCAGCCCGGTGCACACACCTGCGCCACGGACCCGGGGACCCTAGACGTCCCCAGGCGCTGCGGGCTCCCCTGGGCCAGGCCGGGGCCCGGGCTCGGGGTAATGGGGCAGCGTCCTGGGCTCAGTCTCAGGCAGGAGGTCAAAGGGCACGGTCCTGGGCGAGGCCGGGTCGCAGGGGGCCTTTGGCTTCTTCTCGGGCTGAGACAGGAAAGGGGGTTTCAGCCGGGGGGACACAAAGAGACCTCTGCGGCCTGTGGGTCAGGCGCGGCCAGGGTGGAGAAGCCACACTGGAAACGCTACATGCAGAGGGTGCTACATGCAGAGGGCGCAGGGGACAGGAAGGCGGTGGGTGAACAAACGTAGCTCCTGGCCCCGGCCCAACCCAGCCAGCTGGTGGGGACCGGAGTCAGACAGGGGAAAGAGGAGCGCCCTGTCTTCAGCTTCTGCTGTTCCCCGGGGCAGAGTGGGCACCATGCCGCCGGATGAGCAGGCTGGCGGGGAGAGGGCCATCCTGGCTGCTCCCCTTTGGCCGAATCCGTGTCTCCTGTGCCCCGAGCTCCACCCAGGGCTCAGGTCTCAGCTGCGGAACAGCACAGGGAATCAAATCGGCTGTCTCTGGCAGCTGGGCCTGGGGCCTAAGCACCTACCTGCCCCCCAGGGGCTGTGACCCAGGCCACCAGGATGGAGCCAGGAGCGGGACAGAGGAGCCGGCAGATCAGACAACAGCAGGGTCCAACAAGTCCTACCATCCCCAAACCCAGAGCAGCAGGTCGGGCTGCCTGCACGTACAGGCAGGAGCCACGGGTGGCAGGGAGCTGGAGCTGAGCCCCAAACGGCCCTCTCGCCTGGCGTACTGGTGCTCGCCCGTGATCCTGGCACTGGAGAGGCCGAGGCAGTAGGATTGCCCTGAGTTCTGGGCCAGCCTGGCCTACATAGTGTGTGTAAGACCAGCCTGAAGTACATAGCGAAATCCTGCCTCAAAAACCTAAAAACAAAACAAAACCGAGTAACGGCCCTCTCCCAGGCTAAGCAGGGTCCATGCAGGGGACGGTCCTTACACCTCGACCTTGTCCTCGCCCTGGCCCTGCACCAGGGACCACACACTGCACGACAGCAGCACACGAGGCTGAGCAGCTCATGGACACAAAGGTTGGCCACTTGTACCCAACACAGCATGCTGTGCACATGTGCGTGCACACACTCACACACAGGTGTGCCCAGCAGCCCTCGTGCCAGAGAAGAAAGGAGCGAGGACAGCCTGGGTCCAGGCCCCTCTCCCTGTCCCTGCAGGGTCCAGGAATCGAGTGCAGCGGGGGCGGCGGCAATTCCAGCTCCGGCTCAATCCTGACTCGAGCCTCTAGTGCCATTCCAAGGGGGACCACGAGGCTGATGTCGTCGTGGTCCCGGACTCAGGGGTGGGAAGGTCAATGGCGGAGCAGTCACAATGTCGGTCCCAAGGCTCAGCTCCGAGGAGCGCTTTAGTGATCATTGCCCGCCCCTCTGTGCCACTGCTCCTCCTTCCTCACTCTGACCTTCACAAGGCTTAGATTTTACAAGAAAAAGAAAAGGGCCAGTGTAGTGCTGCATTCTTGTAACACAGCACTCTGGGAGACTGAGGCAGGAAGGCAGCACGTCCGACCTGGCCTGGGCAACTTAGCAACACAGCAAAGCCCTGTCTCAGAAAGGACGAAGTAAAAAAATCCCTGGGTTCCATCCCTACTACTGAAAAAAAGAGAAGAGAAGAGGGAACAGGCAGCCATCGAGATCCCTGTTAGTCTTGGGAATGCCCCCCAAAATACCCTTTCTGCCATTCAGTGACCAAGAAAAATAAGCCACTTTGGAGGGAGGGCGGGATGGGGACCCCCTCCCTGGCCACCAGGCTTGGGGGACGACGGCCACCAGAGCCTAAGCTGGGCGGACTCGTGGGCAAAGGCTTGGCCGGCCGAGATTCACCTGGTGTTGAGAAAGGAAGGGCTAACGGGTGGGCCGGGATTTGGGGAGAAGCCAGAAAGCCCTCAGCCTCCGCTTCAGTGCCCATGGCCACCTAATCCTTCCAGTGCTTCCCATCCTGTCACCAAGAGCTCAGAACAGGCCCGATGGGTCACCGCTGCTGCTCACCAACTCCGCTGCATCAAAACTACTCCAGAAAGGGCCACGGGCCATGCCAGCGCCCGGGATCCCAGCACTCTGGAGGCTGAGGCAGGCGGAGGGCAAGTGCAAGCCCAGCCTGGGTAATTTAGCGGTTCAGCAAGACCTGGTCTCAAAATGAAAAAGGGCTGGGGACATAGCTCAGTGTGAAGGCCCTGGGTTCGATCCCCAGTGCTGGAAAAACAAACATAAAACCCCAACTATTCCAGATAGCAAATATTTCCTCCTTTCTGGGTTCTAAAATAGCTAAAGTAACTAAAAATATCCCGAAGTTCTGGGAGACTCATCTGCGGCGCAGTCCCAGCTCCCTGGCAGCTGGGTGTTGCCCAGTGGGGGCGTCCACTTGCGTTACTCAGAGGACCTGGATCGGGATTCACTTCCCACGGCTGCAGCCCAGCTGAGGCCACCTGCTGGGACGCCTGGCAGCGGGCTCTGGCTGTGGCACTTGGGAATTCCCTCTGCTCCCCGGGAAGAGCCGGGTGGCAGATGTCCTGGCCCACACTGGAGCCTTCCGACCCCACCCTCGGCCAAGTGGCCTCCCTCGAGCCCACAGTGGGGAGTGGGGGAAAGTGCCCCTTCCTCCAGGCCCTGCCCCAGCCCCTTGCCCAGCCTGTCTCCCTGCCTCCCCTTCGCCTTCCCAGCAGATCCGCCTTCCCTATTAGGCCTGCAGAGCTCTGGCCACTCTGGCCTCATTCCAGTCTCAGGCCCCACAGCCTGGCAGACCTCGGGGTGGATGGGACACCCCACACGGCCCCCATCTGGACGAACTCCACCCCACCTCAGCACCCTCTTTCTGGCTGTCCCCTCTCCCAGGGCTTTGCCGTTTAGTTCTGGAGACCTCCCCGGGGGTGGGGGCTCAACTAAAACCACTCTCTTCCTCCTCCAACCCCCTTGGCCCTGCTTAGTACAGATGGGGTCAAACCTGCCCTGGGAGTGAACGCCCCCCTCCCCCAGCTAGCTTTATTTCCTCATATGGAACTATTTATAATTTTTGGTGCTTTTTTTTCTTTCTGAGACAGGGTCTCACTATGTTGCCCAAGCTGGCCTTGAGCTCCTGGCGATCCTCCTGCCTCAGCCTCCCAACTGCTTGAATCACAGGTGTGTGCCACCACATCTGGCAAAATGTCTCTCTGGCACAGGGACTTTACCTGCTGGGGGCTGAGAACTTCCCCAGGTCCCCCAGTCTGGGACCCTGAGGGTGAGGTCACCCATCCAAGCTCTTCAGGGAAACCTGTACCCCACCAGCTCTGGTGAGCTGTTCCCACACCTGTGTTCCCTACCCTGAAGCCCCTGGAGGAG
The DNA here is from genome assembly GCF_000247695.1 of Heterocephalus glaber. The sequence goes on along the minus strand of NW_004624795.1, from coordinate 1,626,418 downwards.
GCATGTCTGAAAACACCTCACAGCACTTGTGTGTGTGAGCACGTGCAAGCACACACATGTACAAAGGCACACACGCACACACATAGATACACATGATTATTCCGCTGCCACCAGGCAGTGAGATTAAGTGGAAGGAGTTCTGGGCAAACATTTTCCACCAGACAGTGCTGTACATGGGAGAAGCAAAGCTTTATAAAAGCTAAAATAAGGCCGGGGATTTAGCTCAATGGTTCCGCCGCCTGCCTCGAAAGCACAAGGACCCGAGTTTGATCCCCGGTACAAAAAAACCCAAAAAAACAAAACCTAAAATAGATGGGTGCAGTGGCACAACCTTGTAATCCTAGCAGTGGGGGAGGCTGAGGCAGGAGGGTCCCAAGTTCAAGTCCTCCCTGAAAGAGACCCTGTCTCAAAATAAAGAAGAGCCAGGGATATAGCTCAGTGTGAAGATCCTGGGTTCAACCCCCAGTACTGCAGGAGAGCGAGAGAGCGAGAGGGCGAGAGAGAGAGAGAGAGAGAGAGAGACAGAGAGACAGAGAGACAGAGAGACAGACAGAGAGACAGAGAGACAGACAGAGAGACAGACAGAGAGACAGACAGAGAGAGGGAGCAAATAAAAGGGGTGTGGGGCACAGCCCATAACCCCAAGAATCTCGGAGGCTGAGGCAGGACTGCAAGTCCCAGCCCAGCCTGTGTGTGGAAATCTAGTCTTCCTTTTCTTTCCATTCCCTTCCCTAGGGAGAGGAAAGGGAACAGAGCACAAAGGAGCCCTGCACCCAATGATTCCACAGGCGGAGGCGCTGAGATTCCCGGCTGCATTTGGGCTATGATGCAAAAACTGTACTTGTACCGGGCAGGGGGAACGGGGAGAGGGAGCTGCAAGGGAGGCAATAAAAGGTGTGGTGGGGCACGCCTGTGATCCCAGCACTCTGGGAGGCTGAGGCAGGAGGACTGCAAGTTCTAGCCGAGCCTGCGCAATTTAGACCTAGCAAGACCTTGCCTCAAAATACAAAAAGGACTGTGGACCGAGCTCAGTGCGAGCCCCTGTCCAATCCTCAGTACTAAACGGAAAGAGAGGCAACCAGCGGGCCGCCAGCGCCCCTGCCGCTCGGGCCGCCACCCCCGCAGGTATGCGGGTGATTCACGGCGACCTCCCGGCCCTCCCGCGCCCTCACGGCCCCGCCTCCCGCCCAAGCCGCTCCCCGAGACCACGGGGTCCCCAGGGCCCGCAGGCGGCGGGAGCGGATGCGGGGGCGCGGGTCAGGTGCGGGGCGGCGGGGCCCCCCGCCCGCGAGCGTGCCAGAGCCCTGAGTCACCGGCTATATCGGGGGCCCGGCCCGGAGCAGTGTCCGCTGACCGGGTCCCCGGCGCCCCGGACCCCGGCGCCCGGCGAGGCGCGCTCACCTGGTAGATCATGACTTTGAAGTTGCGGCGCCGCAGCAGCTCGGCCTCGTTGGCCTCCAGCCTCTTGATCTGCGCGGCCTGGCGCTCCAGGCTGCCGCGCACGGTCTTGACGTGCACGCTGACCTTGCGCACCTTGTCCAGCAGCTTCCCCACCGTGCCCCCGGCGGCGGCGTGTGCGCGGCCCAGCTTGGCCAGCTCGGCCTGGATGCTGTGCACCGCGCCCTCCATCTCCGCCTGCCGCTCCTCCAGCTGCGCCTGGGTCAGCTGGATCTGGTCCACGGCGCCGATGATCTTGTCCAGCAGGCTGAGCACCAGCACGCCGTTCACCTGGTCCGCCTTGATCAGCTCCTCCGCGCCGGACCCCGACGGCTCCTCGGCAGCCGGGGCGCCTGCGGCGGGGACCTCGGAGGCCTCGGCCGGGTCCGCGTACCCCGCGAACGGGGGCTCCACGATGTGCAGCGTGACGTCCTCCATGGCTGCCCGGGGCTGACCGGAGGCGGCGGGCGACGCGGAGCGGGCGGAGGCGGCGGCGGCGGCGGCGGCGCGGGGCAGGAGCGCGGGGAGCCGGGCGCGCAGGAAACGCGAGCCACGTCCGTGCGCCCCGGGACTGCGGCCAGCACTGCCCGCGCCGGGAGACCCGGCCGCGCCCATTGGCTGGCCGCGCCCAGAGAGGACGGGGCCTCGGGGGCCCCAGGGCCGCGCCCATTGGCTGGCCGCGCCTAGAGGTGGGGCCGCGAGGACCCATCGCCGCGCCCATTGGCTGTCCCCGCCCAGAGAGGGTGGGGCAGGGCGCCGCCCCGGCCTGGATGGTTGGGATGCTTGGAGCTCGGGGGCCCGGGCGGGGCGCAGGAATGCGGGCCGGGGAGGAGCCGGGCGCTGAGCCCGCTCCGCTTTCTTCGCGCTGCTTTGGGCTTTAGGTCCAGCGCGGAATCAGGAGGGGTCAGCGAGGCCCCGAGGTTCCCTACAGGCCAGTGTGGGCCCTGCCCCGCCTCGGTCAGTCCCGCCGCCGCCCTCGAACCCGGGGCGCTGGGGGCAAGGTCGCCGGCGTGGTTGTGGAAGAAGCTGCGGGGCGCCTCTAGGTTCCCCATTTCACCCGCCCTGCGCCCCCGCCCCAGAAGTGGGGCGACGCCAGCCTCGGCGGGTCCTTCTGTCTGTGGGTCTCCAGCCCAGAGGGTTAGCAATCCGGGGCACCGCGGAACCCCACCGGCTCTCTGCCAGGCGGGGAGCGGGGTCCTGGGGGGAGGCAACAGACGCGCCGGGGTCCACACACGGCCTTTCACCGGCTCGGGGAGGGGCGCCTGACGTCTCCCGGCCCGCCCGCCGAGCATGAACCGACGCAGGCCGCGCGGGTGCGGCGGCAGAGAGGGTCCTGAGCGGCCCCTGACCGGGCCCGGGCCTAGGCCCGCGCGTGCGCCCTGCGTCCTGCAGCGCCGCCCCCATTCGACTGAAACGCTGCGCACTTTTCCCTGCTTGGGAAACCGCGCTGGTTGGGGGGGGGGGCAGCGAGGCGCGCAGCCAGATATCGCTCCGGGCTGGCACCCATTGTCGCTGGGAGGAGAGGACGGAGAACCGAGCCAGAGGGACCGCCGCCCGGAAAAGAGGCAGGCTGGACACGGAACCCAGCCCCTTCCCCGACAGAGCTGCTTCCTCCGAGGAACAGGTGGTTTTCTCATTTGAAGTTCAAGGAGAGTTAACTTAGAAAAAACACATAGGGTATTTTCATACAGCGGCGGGAACTGGCACGTTGTCAACACAGCTAAGAATCTAAGAGAAATTGCTAGGCCTGGTGGCTCATGCCTGTCATCCCAGCAACTCTGGGAGGCTGAGGCAGGAGGATTGCAAGTTTGAACCCCGCCTGGAACATTGAGCGACTCAGCAAGGCCCTGTCTAGAAACGAAAAATAAAAATAGGGTTGGGATGTACCTCGGTTGAAGGCCCTGGGCTCGATCCTCAATACCACCAATAAAAAATTTTTCAAAGAAAAATATATTATAGAAATTTTAGTTCCTTCTATTGAAGGCTTAAAAAGCTTTGACAGCCGGGGATTTAGCTCAGTGGTTCCGCCTCCTGCCTCCTAAGTGCAAGGTCCCGAGTTCAATATTCGGTACCAAAAAAAAAAAAAGTTTACAAATAGAGACAGTGGAAGACTTTATTGGGCGTTCAGAATGTTTCTGCCTTAAAAATCAATGTGACTGGGCTGGGGATTTAGCTCAGTGGTTTCGCCGCCTGCTGCGCAAGCACAAGGACCTGAGTTCGATCCCCAGTACCAAAAAAAAAAAATTACTTATAGCCGATATGCCGCATGCAGGTAGCAAACGGTACACAAAGGAAAAGAAGTGTTATTTCCCTCCTTCCTGGGACATAATGCTAGGATTCTCTTGCTGAATCTTCTGCAGAAAATGCCTGCATATACGCATTTCAGTACTGCTTTCTTATTTTAGAGATTGCTCCACTATATCAGCACATGTAGAACTCCCTCGTATTTTTTTTTCTGAGACAGCATCTCACTCTGTAGTTCAGGCTGGGCTCAAACTCACTGTGTAGCCCAGGCTGGCCTCAAACTCGCAGTGATCCTCCTGCCTCGGCCTCCCGAGTGCTGGGACTGTAGGCGAGCACCATCATGCCTGGCTTAGAACTGCCCTGCCTTTAGGGAATGGTTCCACCACACTTATGAGGCAATTCCCTGCCCAGGGACGTGTCTGATTACATTGTGTTCACAGCGGGAATCGAGCAGGCCCCGTGGACTGAGGAGTCTTGTGGCTGCGGCGGAGCCCACCAGGCATGGATTCCAGTGTGGTCGATGGTTTCACGCTCGCTAAAGGGAACGGAGCCCAGGCCACGCGGGCTTTCTGCTCCAGCTCTGCGGAGAGGAATGTCGGCAGCGGTGGATGAGTCAGGTCCTGTCCAGGGCTGGCCGGCCAGCGCCGCTGACTCGCCCTCCTTGGCGGAGCTGCTGGAGAGGCCCTGTGCCGACCGACAGCCGCAGACCCGGCTGCGTCCGGCAGGGGGCGCTGAAAACGCGCGGCTGCTCTCTGGGCCTCCGCTCCCAGCCCGGGAACGCGACCGCGCTCTGGGCCCAGTAAACAAAGCCAGGCACCAGCTGCGACCTACCCCGTCGCGCCTTGTCCGTACGGGTGTGCAATGAGTGTGACAGTGGCCAGGAGCCCCGGGCAAGGCCCGCATGCACCCAAGGCCTCGTGCAGCACGGCGGGTGCTTGGTCCCGGGCTTCCATGCAGCAGCGGTGGGGTGCTTTGTCTTCACCCCAGAGGAGCACAGACCGGCCCTCAGTAGCTGTCGCACAGCTGCCACAGCAGAGTGACAGGTTTTCACCAGCTTTATAGGCAATGTTCTTATGTTTGCTTGAGACAGGGTCTCAGCATGTAGCCCAGGCTGCCCTTGAACTCACAGCGATCTTCCTGCCTCAGCCTCCTGAGTAGATGGGGTTACAGGTGTGCACCACCATGCCCGACACTCTCTTCTAAACCAGACAATTCTGTTAAACCAGACAATCATTTATTTTATTTATTTATTTGTTTGGCTTCTTTTTTTGTTTTTTTGTTTTTTTTGTTTTTTGGTTTTGGTACCAGGGATCGAACTTGGGACCTTGTGCTTTCCAGGCAGGCACCAGAACCACTGAGCTAAATCCCTGGCCCTATTTGTTTGTTTTTGAGACAGGGTCTCCCTTTGTAGTTCAGGCTGGCCTCGAACTCAGGCGATCCTCCTGCCTCAGCCTCCTGAATGCTGGGATCACAGGCATGTGCCACCACGCCCAGTTGATTGTCTTCTACAACAGCTATGGCCAGTCCCTGAGCCGCATTTCAGCCCTTAAATCCCTACTGTTTGTCCCAAAGTTGGCTTCCTTGGGCCTCAGAGCAGCCACTGAGGGCCAGGTGCAATGGCACATGCCTGCAGGCCCAGCTACCTGGGAGCTGAGGCAGGAGGCTCACAAGTTCAAGGCCAGCCCTGGCAACATAATGAGACCCTGTCTGGAAGGAAAAGAAAAAGAAAAACAGAATCACCAACAGACTGCATACCCCCGTCTCTCCTGTCTGATTTGATCTGGATACTGCACCATCTACACCACCAGTTTGGCCTTGGCCTTGGGACATCATAAGCTTTTTTGTTTCTTATCTCATTTGTTAGCTTATTTTTTCTTCCTTTCATTTTCTTTTTTAACACCTTCCTGCGGGCTTGAACCACCAGTGGAACACCCATGACTGTCCCCTTGGGTAGCTTGTACCACCCGCTGGAACTGTCCATGTGCCCGAGTGGACAGCCACGCGTGTGCCGTGGGTGGTTCAGAGCTGCCTGGAAGCCAGACATATGAATTCCGGCCTCCTCATGAACATGTCAGAACAGTAACTGCATGTGTGCTTGTGTGCTTGTGTGCATGTGTGTGCGCGCACACCCCCCCCTGGGGATTGAACCCAGGGTCTTCACACTGAGCGACATCCACAGCTCTTTTTATTTTTTGAGATAGGGTCTTGCTAAGTCACTAAGTTGCCCAGGCTGGACTTGAATTTGACATCCTCCTGTCTCAGCCTCCCAGAGTGCTGGATTTACTGGCCCATGCCACCACACTCAGCTCTAATAACAGCTTTTAAAACTTCTGAAAAGGAAAAAAAAAAGGCTGTTGTGGCTTTCCTGAAAATAGTATGCCCAGGATGTACTTTTATCTCATTTTTTCCTCTTTCACTTGGCCCGAGCTCTCTCTCCAGAGCCAGTTTCTCCCTCACTCTTTACTTTTACTTTTTCAAATAAACTTTGTCACTGCTTAAAAAATAAAATAAAGTGGAAGCCAGATGTAGTAGTGCACACCTATAATCCCAGCACCTGGGAGGCTGAGGCAGGAGGATCACTGTGAGTTGGAAGACAGAGCTGGACTACATAGTTCAAGGCCAGCCTGAACTACATAATGAGACCCTTTCTCCAAAAAGTAAACAAAAATTAAAAATAGAAAAAAAGCAGTTTTATGGAGACGTAATTCATGTCCCACTAAAAGTGTGTGGCACAAGTCAGGGTTTTAGTATATTCACAGGGTTGTGCAACTGCAGTTGATTTTAGAAGTTCTCATCACCCCAGAAGGAACTCTCATCAGATGAAAACAAACTCAGCTAAAGGGGAGAGAGATGTGACTCAAACCCTGTCTCACAGGCCGGTAGGTCGGCTGCCTTGGGGTGGGGAAGCAGAGACAGGCCGGCCTCACTGGAGGGGCTTGGCAGGAAGAGCTTTCCTTTCCCAGAGAGGGACCCAGCCCGCCAGAGAGACCCAGGTGGCAGACTGGGCGTGAGACGGCTGCCCTGCAGGAAGGGCCACCGGCCTGAGCAGCGAGCTGTGGAGGACAGCAGTGGGGTCACTGCACCCTGTGCCAGCGTCTGAGGGGACCCAATGCGCAGCTGTGGGCACAGGATGGGGACTGGAGGGGTCCGTGCTGTCCCTTAGCGGTCACTCTCTGTCCTCTGGTCCCTAGTCCCCAGCAACAGAGATTTTCCTATTCTGAGCACTTGGGGTAAACGGAGTCCTGATGCACACAGCTGCTCCTGCCAGCCCCTTCCTGTAGCAGACTGTTTCTGGGCCACGAAGCCAGCAAGGGCCAAGGCTGCGGCCCTGGGCTAAGGACCCAGCTCCACAGCAGAGTGCTTGCCTACCAGGCATGAGGCCCAAGCTTCGTCCCCAGCAATGCAAAACATCCAGGCATGGGGGTGCACACCTGACATCTTAGCCACAGGGAGACTGAGGCAGGAGGGTCGCAAGCTTGACCCCAGTCTGGATGATTTGGTAGGACCAAGACTCTGCCTCAAAATAAATAAATGAACAATTAAAGAACAGGGGTATGGCTTAGTAGGGAGGCCTTGGGTTCAATCCCCAGTACAGGGATTAAAAAAATAAAAACGCCTGCTGCGCAAGCACAAGGACTCACTCAAGTTCAATCCCCGGTACCAAAAAAAAGGGGGATGGTTATTCTGATGGCCGCCCAAGGACAATTCTCTAATTCCATTGCTCCTTTTTTTTTTTTTTTTTTTTTTTGGTACCAGGGATCGAACTCGGGTCACTGTGCTTGCTCAGGAGGCGGCGAAAGCACTGAAGTGAATTCCCGGCCCGCTCCTTCTATTTTGGACATCGGCATTCCATCTTGTCCTTCGTTTGTGCCAGTCTGAATGCTTGGGCGGGTTGTATTTCATGGCCTCTAACGGCCGTCACCACGGACTCCGATGCTCAGGCCTTCAGAACCCCTTCCAGCAGCTATCCAATCTTTGCCCTCTTTCTCACACTTCTGCAACTGTAGCTGGAAGTTTGAACACATTTCCTCAGCGCTCCACAGATTTAGATTAAAAATCAGCTCAGTGGTAGAGTGCTGGCTCTGCATGTGCAGGGCCCTGGGTTGGATCCGTTTCACACACTCACAGAATACCTGTTAAGGTACATAGCAATGAGAAGCCCGCCTCGATGGTGCTTGTAATCCCAGCACTCTGGAGCCTGAGGCAGGAGACGGGAGTTCAAGGCCAGCTGGGCTACATAGCAAAACTGTCTAAAAACGATAACAACATAACAACCCAAAACTAAAACAAAAGAAAAGAAGATACACAGTAACCCTTCCTTATCCAGGGGAGGACACTGTTTATTCTCCTGTGGATGTTACAAAATTCTATTTTTAGATTCTAGTTTTAAATTTGTACATATTCATGGTCATTTTTCCTTCTGATGAATTAACCCTTTTGTCCTTGTGAAATCCTCCTAGTCTTCATAGTCTGCCGCGAAGCCTACTTTTGATGTCACTATTTTTTTTTTTTTTTTTGGATGTCACTATTGCATGGTCTGTCTTTGCCTGTTTCAATCTATCTGTGTCTTTTTATCTAAAATGTCTATAGGGCTGGGGATTTAGCTCAGTGGTTCTGCCACCTTCCTCACAAGCGCAAGGACCGAGTTTGATCCCTGGTCCCGAAAAATGTCTGTAGACAGCATAGAGTTGGGGATTACTTATTTATTTTATTTTTGATACTGGGGATTGAACCTAGGGCTTTTGCACTGAGCTGCAACCCCAGCCCTTTTTGTTTGTTTTTGTTTGTTTTTTGGTACCAGGGATTGAACTCGGGTCCTTGTGCTTTCCAGGCAAGCGAGGGAACCACTGAGCTAAATCCCTGGCCCATCCCCCTTTTCTTGAGACAGGGTCTCACTATGTGGTCCAGGCTGGCCTCTGACTCGAAGTCCTCCTGCCTCAACCTCCTGAGTGCTGGGATCACAGGTGCGCGCCAGCATGTCCTGCTTCCTCAGTCCTTTTTTAAATTTTATTTTGGGACAGTGTCTCTCTAAGTTGCCCAGGCCGGCCTGGAACTCTCGACCTTCCCTCCTCAGCCTCCCAAGGGGCTGGGACTATGGGCCTGCACCACCGCACCTGGCTCCTGTAACGATCATGGAACTGTTTTGCGTTTGTGGAGAATAAACTCTGAAATTGCAGTCTGTCCTTTTCTCCTCGGCTAAAGGCTCCCCATGCATGCAGAGCCGGGGACGGAAAGCTGGTGCAGAACTTGGTCTCCTCGGTGGCTGTCCCTCTGGGGAGCCCCCCAACAATCCCATCTGCTGGAGCTGGGGCTGACTCACCCACACTAGCGAGACTAGGGATTCTGCTCAAGCTTTCATTGCGTTCTTTTCTTTTTTTTTTGAGACAGGGTCTTGGTATGTAGTCCAGGCTGGTGTTGAACTTGAGGCTGAACCCTTGAAGGAGGATGACTGAGGGTTCAAGGCCAACCTGGACCACATAGTGAGACTCTGTCTCCAAAAACATTTTTGTTTTTTTTTTTGTGCCGGAGATCGAACTTGGGTCCTTGCCCTTGTGAGGCAGGCGGCCAAACCACTGAGCTAAATCCCCGGCCCCCCAATTTTTGTTAATAAATAGAAAGAAACCTTTTCCTGATAAAGGAATAATGGTAGCCTACTAGATAGTTCTTGTAAAAGTGACACCTCTTAGGAAAAAACAACAACAACCCTATTCTCTAGCTTTTAGTAAAAGAATCAGATCTTTTCTTTCTTGCTACCTTGGAGTCTTAAAAACTGATTGCTAAGGTGAATTTCATGCCTAAGTATGCAGTTAAGTGCCTTTTGGAGGGTTTCTTCGAAGCGCGTTTAAAGAGATACTTAGGAAGATTGCAAAGATTTGAACAGTCTGTCTTTTTTGTTTTTTAATTTTTTGTTTTTTGTTTTTGAGACAGGGTCTTGCTGTGTAGTCCAGGCAGGCCTTGAATTTGTGGCAATCCTACTGCCTCAGCCTTCCAACGGCTGAGATTACAACCTTGCGACACCACACCCAGTAATCTGTCTTTTTAAGTAAGGGCAGAGTTTGGAGGCTGAGGCAGGAGGATGACTGCCAGTTTGATGCCAGCCTAGGATACATAGTGAGTTCAAGACCATCCCTAGGCCCGGGGATTTAGCTCAGTGGTTTCGCCCCCTGCTGCGCAAGCGCAAGGTCCCGAGTTCGATCCCCGGCACCAAAAGAAAAAAAAAAAAGACCATCCCGAACTGTACAGTGGCATATGGTCATTCCCCCAGTTTTTGTAAGGGCAGAAAGAAAGGTTGTCCAGGTTATACTGAACACCCCCACCAGCACCTTTCCTTATGTAATTGACTTTAAATTCTTACACTGTGGCTTTAATTTTATTTGTTTTGCTTTGTTTTTTAGGTACAGGGAATGGAACTTGGGATCTTGCATTTGCACAGCAGGCACTGGAACCACTGAGTTAAATCCCCGGCCCCTGTGGCTTTAATTTTAAATTCCCTTCACTTGTATCATACTGCGCTATTGTCAGAAAACTTTTCTTTACGGGAGCAGATTGACAATGGGACCTTTGAACTTGGGAGTTCCGGGGTCAGTCCAGGGGGTCTCCGTGGGGAAAGAGGTCACCACTCCACCACACTCTGCCCGCTCACTGTGGCTCCGAGGCCCCAGCATCCCCTCTGCACCCCGAAGCAGGTGGTTTACTGTACCGGGAGGGGGACCTGTGTGCCTTGCTGGCTTCACTCCGGAGCCATGAACTTACCTGAACATTCTGAGGTTTATGGCAGCTTTCTTGGCCAGGGGAGCCAGCCACAATGTGACAGAGACTGCGTTGGCCGGCTTCCTTCTGATGCACCACACAGCAGCTGTGTCTTCTGTCACTCAAATTGGCTGTGCTAAATAATTCTGTAAGTTTGTGTGTTTTGAGACAGGGTCTGTCTGCGTTGCCCAGGTGGGCCTTGGAATTGCGGGCTCAAGTGATCCTCCTGCCTCAGCCTTCTACGTGGCAGGGACCATAGATATATGCCACAATGCCCAGAGATTGCTACATTTTTATTTCTAAATAATTTTGTGGCTCTTTTTTTGAACTTGCTCTATCTTTTGATGTAACAGCTTTGATGAAATTCATATTTCATACAATTCACCCCCTTAAACACTTACAATTTGACATTTTTTTTTTTTGGTACTCAGGATCGAACTCGGGTCCTTGTGCTTGTGCAGCAGGCGGCGAAACCACTGAGCTAAATCCTTGGCCCAATTTGACTTTTTTTTTTTTGGTACCGGGGATCAAACTCGGGACCTTGCGCTTTCAAGGCAGGTGCTGGAACCACTGAGTTAAATCCCCGGGCCTGACATTTTTAATACCCACAGAATTCAGTACTTTTAGATGCCCACAGAGTTGAGCAACCACTTCCCATCCCTGTAGATTTGCTATTCTGGACATCTCACATCAGTGGAATTGTGCCTGTGTAGTTTTTTTGGTGGCCCATTTCTTTAGTTACTGTGCTTTCATGCCATTTCCAGTTTGGAGCTACTGTGAATAATGCTGTCATGAATTTCACGTATATATGTATGTATGTATGTATGAGATACGATCTACCTTGATAATCTAGGCTGGCTTTAAACTTTCGATGTTGCCCAGGCTAGCCTCAAACTTGCGATCCTCCTGCCTCAGCCTCCCTGGTGCCAGGATTGCAGGTGTGGGCCACTATGCTAGGACTTGTTACGAAGGTTTGTGTACAAGGTTTTTTGTGGGTTTTTTTGGTATTGGGGATCGAACTTGGGTTCTTGCTCTTATGCAGCAGGTGGCGAAACCACTGAGCTAAATCCCAGGCCTGTGGACATGTTCTCCTTCCTCTTGGATGTGCACCTAGGAAAGGAATCGTTGGGTTATACAGTCACTTCATGAGAAAACCTCACAAAGAACAATCACCACTTTTCCAAAGTGGCCACCCCAGATGCAACCTCATTAGTAACAAAAGTGAGTTTCAGGGCCAGGGATTTAGCTCAGTGGTTCAGGTGCCTGCCTCGCAAGCGCAAGGTTCTGAGTTCGATCCCCAGTACCAAAAAAGAAAAAAAAGAAATTTATATGAGATACACATACTTTAATAAACTTAATGGGAAAAAAAAGTGAGTTTCCATTTTTCCATATCTTCTCTGTGAATCTTTTTATTTTAAAAACCATTATTAGCCGGGTGGTGAGAGATGTCTGTCACCCCAGCACTCGGGAGGCTGAGGAAGGAGGATCGCAGAGAGGCAGCCTGGGCTACATAGTAAGGGCCTGTCTCAAAAAACCCAAAATTTAAAATAAATAAATAAATGAAATCCAAAATATAGAGCACTGCAGAAACCCAGGAAACTGCTTCTGTAAAACTGTCATACAGGGCCGAGGATTTAGCTCAGTGGTTCCAATGCCTGCCCTGTGAAGTGCAAGTACCAGAATTTGATTCCCGGTACCAAAAAAAAAAATCATACAAAAAGGGTTGGGGATGTAGCTCAGTGTCACCACACGTGCCTTGTAAGTGCAAGGTCCTGAGTTTATCCCTGGTACCAAAAACAAAGAAACAAACTAAATAAATAAATAAATAAAAACAAAGCCAAAACCTCAACTGTATCCAGCAATCTCCACTCTTAAATAAACCTCACCTATGCAGTTACACATGTAAGTAACCAGCAGGTGCGGTGGTACGCACCTGCAATCCTGGTGCTCAGGGGCCTGAGAGAGGAGGATTGAATGTAACAATTGGTTTTCTTGTATAAGGTGGCCATGGACGGTTCATTGTGAAGCCAAGTTATAGAACTGCACCTTCGAGTGAGTCCTGACATAAGGATTTAGAAGAGCCTGTCTCAAAATAAAGACAAAAAATTACTGGGGATGTAGTTTATGGCAAAGGCCCTGGGTTCAGTCCTAATCCTAGACCACACACACACACACACACACACACACACACAC
>NW_004624795.1:1454245-1613694 GCF_000247695.1 Heterocephalus glaber | reverse complement strand
ATATATATATATATATATACACACACACACACACACACACAAATACATATCTCCAGTTTGTTTGGTTTTTTTGAGACAGGGTCTTGCTATGTAGTTCAGGCTGGCTTTGAATTCACTATGTACCCTAGGCTGGCCTCAAACTTGCAGCCATCCTCCTGCCTCAGCCTCCCGAGTGCTGAGATCACAGGCATGTGCCACTATGCTGGGCTTGCATAGCGTTCTTAGCTCTAAATGAAAAGGCTGCTGCCACGTGTGCCTGGTACAGGAGTCATGAGGGTGGCATAAAATGTCACATGCCGAAGGCTCATTCGTATGTCCTCATCCCTAAAATCATTAGCAGAGCTAAGGAAATCCACTGTCTTTTAACTTCAAAGGAGGCCTCAGAACTTGATCTGAAGAGGCTTTTGTTTTTTACCAAGAGCTTTATAGTAAACATTCATGGGGTTTGCAAATAAAGCAGAAGTGTTATTCTGAGGAACTCAAGAGTGAAATTTTAACAGGCTTGAGTTCTGTGGAAAAAAAACTGCTGCTCAACATTTCAAGAACAAAGGTTCAAACAGGGAACCCAAAGGTTGTGACAGTCGGGTTCCTGGTAGAAGGATGGACAGTGTTTATAAAGTTATCAGACTAGAAACAGTCAGTGGCCGAGCTGATTCACATCATTGCAAAGAATGCAGACAGAAGTAAATGTTTAAACCAAAAACTAGCTTAAAAAAAAAAGGCCCGGGGATTTACCTCAGTGGTTTCTCCGCCTGCTGCGCAAGCACAAGGACCTAAGTTCAATCCCCAGTACCAAAAAACCCCCCCAAAACAAAAAAGCCCTGTTGCTGCTGCCGCGTTTGCGGGAACACCCGGAGAATCTCTCACTGAGCTGTGTCCTCCCCACACTGCTAGGCGGCGAGCACCGGTTTGGACAGCGCACCCTGAAATTGTGTCCAGATGGAGCCCGTGAACAGTGAATGGGACCTCAGCTGGACAGGGCTCTTCGTAGGCGGCTGTCACCCTGCAGCTGGTGCCCCCGTGAGAGGGGGGACGCTGGACACAGACCCGGTCACATAAAGGCTGCAGCCCGTTGGCTCACAGCGACCTGTCCGACCAGCCAAGGAATTTGGTGCCCAGGGCTCCCACCAGCCTGAACACCTAGAGAAAGGCAAGAAGGTTCCTTCCTGGAGCAGTGGGAAGCACCACCGCCCTGCAGACACCCCAGGTTCAGACTTCTAGCTTCCAGAATTGCAGAGAACACATTTTGGGTTGTTTGCTTGTTTGTTTGTTGAGACAGGGTCTCACTGTGTAGTCCAGGCTGGCCTTGAACTCACTGTGTAGCTCAGGCTGTTTCAAACTTGCAGCGATCCTCCTGCCTCAGCCTCCTGAGGGCTGGAATGAAATGACAGGTGTGTGCTACCATGCTCGGTTGATTTCTGCTGTTGGAAGCCATGCAGACTGTGGTAATTATGGCAGCCCTGGGAAGCCAATCTGGGATGAGTCTGACTAAGGGAACATGAGCAAATATGCATTCCAGAACCCTTGTTCTGACTACTGATCTCCTCCGGGGCCTTCTAACACAGCACTGATAGAAATTCAGACAATTGGGCCAGGGATTTAGCTCAGTGGTTCTGCCACCTGCCTTGAAAGGAGAAGGACCTGAGTTCAATCCCCAGTACCAAAAAATAAAAATAAAAATAACAAGAAAGAAAAATAGAAAAAACCACACTTATTTTTGCAATTCCACTAGAGATAATTCTTGTAATTTTTTTGAGATGCTTGTGAGAGCCGTGTCTGTCTCTACTCTATCGTGGCAGTGAGAAACAAATCTTCACAACAGTTGCTAAGATATTCTCACAAATGCTAAAAATCAGCTGCATGGAGACACTATGTTACTGGCTAAGCCTCACATGGAACTGTTCACAGCTTCTAGGGCTGTAGGTGGTCAACACCATTTTATTTTATTTTTTGAGATTTCTTATTCTTTTCTGTTTATTTTTATTTATTTTTATTTTTTATTTTTTTGGTACCGGGGATCGAACTCAGGTCCTTGCGCTTGCACAGCAGGCGGGAAAACCACTGAGCTAAATCTCCCGCCCCTTGTTTTGTTTTTTGAGACAGGGTCTCCCTATGTAGTTCATCCTGGCCTTGAACTTACTATGTAGTCCAGGCTGGACTCAAACTGGCAATGACCCTCCTGCCTCAGCCTCCCCAGTGCTGGGATGAGAGAGGTGCACTACACCCTGCTGACCGGGTGTCTCAGCCTCTTAGGGTTGTGGTAAGGATTAAGTGAGTTCCTGTTTAGCCAACACAGAGAAAGCTGCGTGGCACACAGCGGTCGGAGTCCTTGCCCAGCCGTCTCGCCCGAGGTAACCAGAGCGTCCTTTCCCACGATCCGTGAGCCCGCCTTGCGAGTTGGCTGCGGATCTCTGCTGTTGCACTGGGCATGTGCGGTTGGCAAAGATGCTCCCCTGGTGCTTCTGGCTGCAGCTCTGGTTGCCAGGGCTTCCCAGCCCTTATTTCCGCAGCATGGGCCTCGAGTGCCATCGGCCCTTGGCTCCTCGTGTCACAGCCCTGGCTGTCGCAGTTCTGTGTCTCAGCCGTGGTGGCTTCTAACCACCCTGCTCAGCGCCACCACAGCTGAGGCTGCGGTCCCTCAGTGGCTTCCTGGAGCCTCGACAGCCACTCCTGCTGCCTCTTGGGTCCTGTGCTGTGCAGAGCTCAGACCTCGCCTCCTCCCTCCCAGCCTCAGTCCAGGTGGCCTGGGCCGCAGGACTCAGCCTCGGCTTTGGCCTCCACAGACCTGGGGTCCCTGCTGTCCTTGGAGCTCCTGAAGGGTCACAGCCCCTGGTGTCACATGCCCTTGGGGCGCATGGCCTGCTCAAATCCTGCCTGAGAGAGACACAGTCCCCTGCAAGGACACACTCTGGAGGGAGGCTTCATTCACCAGGCCCGGGCTGCTACCGAGGGGCAGCTGGGCTCGGGCACAGACTCCCTGCTCAGGGAGGTGGGTCACGGGGAGGCCTGGGGACCACAGTCCTTTCCCAGCTGTAGCAGCTGGCTGCATCCTCCAGAAGGCCCTAGGGCAGAAGCTCGGGAGACAGTCCCTGCACTTCCAGGAAAGGGGCAGAGCTGAGGCAATGGCGGCAGCAGCTCTGGTGTCTTTTCCAGGAGGAGCTGGGGTGCTGATCACGGCCCACTGGGGTTGAGGGGTTTGGGGACTAGTCCTGGGCCCTGGTGTCTTTCTGTGCTGCCCTGTGAGAGGTGGCAGCAGAGTCCTGGGGTGGGGACAGTATGACAGCCGCTGGTCACACCCAGCCCCTTTCTGGCTGTGTGTGGGGGGCTCAGGCTCCTTCTGTCCATAATGGTTCATTTTCCTCCCCCCAGGACCTGGCACAGAGCAGGGCCTCAGTGAGCATCTGTTGCCAACAAGGCCTTAGCCAGCAGGGACTTAGAGACCCCACTTCTCAGCCGTGCAGGTGGGCAGTGTGTGGAAAAACCTATTTGAACCCCACCCCTGGTCCATACTAGGGGTTGAACCCAGGGCCTTCGTCCACACAGAGCTCCACCCCCAGCTCTTTGTACAATTGCTTTTTCATTTTGAGATAACATCTCACTAAATTATTAAACTACCCAGGCTGGGCTTGAGCTTTCAACCCTCCTGCCTCAGCCTCCTAGAGTGTTGCAGTTACAGATGGGCCCACCATGCCTGACTCCTGAAATAGGCAGGAAGGCCAGAAAGGGAGCAGGAAGGGAATGGAAGCAATGGGGAAAGAGGCAAAGGATCTTGGGAGATTTGCTTTCCAGGAACCCAGGAAAGTTAAAGGGGACCGAGGCAAGTCCGGAGGGGAAGGCTGTGTCACAATTGCAGTGTGACAATCTGTGGTTTGCAGGCAGCTGACTCTGAGGTTACTTTCTTTTAAGTCTGGGAGGAAGGAAGTGACATTTTGTTACAGGTTTCTACAACTTGGCAGGTTTTCAAAAGTGGGTCCCGGGCCTGGGGATTTAGCTCAGTGGTTCCGCCGCCTGCTTCGCAAGTGCAAGGACCCGAGTTCAAACCCTGGCACCAAAAAAAGAAAAACAAAAAAGTGGGTCCCCATCAGCCTTGCTAATGAATGATAAAGTTTGGAGAGAGGACAGGAGGCAGGGACGAGGAACCGTCCAGGTTTCTTCTTGCTTCTGAAGAAAACTATGACAAAGTCTTTTTAGTTTCATAGATGATATGAGATAGAACATAAAAATAAAATGTCAGAAATAGGCATGGTGGTGCGTACCTGTAATCCCAGTACTCTGGGAGGCTGAGGCAGAAAGACTGCAAGTTCCAGACCAACAAGGAAAATTGTTTTTTACCATATATAAATATCTATATATATTTTTTTTTTGTATCAGGGATCGTACTCAGGACCCTGCGCTTTTGAGGCAGGCACGGTACCACTGAGCTAAACCCCCGGCCACTTTCTTTTATTTTCTTTTAGACAAGGTCTTGCTGTGTAGCCCAGGCTGTCATTAAACTTATGGCAGTTTTCTTGCCTCAGCCTCCCAAGTGCTGGTATCACAGGTGTGCACCACCTCGCCTGGTGCCAGCCAGGATAATTCAGAAACTTAGCAGAGACTTTGTCTCAAAAGAAACCAACAAAAACAAAACAGGGAAGGAAGGGAGTGCAGCTCAGTTTGAAGGTCTGGGGTTTAATCCTTAGTACTGCAGTGGGAGGAGCCCCCTTTATTATTTCATTTAGGCAGACAAAATTATTAGAATCAATGATCTGAACCATGTCCTTCATTATACTTAAACCTCAATGGGATTCCACCACCCAGTGAAACTGAATAACCAGTTTCCCAAGTTCTTCCTGCTAGGATTCAAATATTACAAACTTCACCTGGGATCTCTTTCCCTTGCACCCATACTTAGAACCGAGCCCAGGGCCTTGGTACTGAGCTGGATCTCCAGCCCTTTCTTTTCTTATTTTTACCTTGGGACAGGTTTTTGCTAGGTTGCCTAGGCTGGGATTCAACTAGTGATCCTCCTGTCCCAGACTCCCAGATGCTGTAATTACAGGCCTGTGGCTGTAATTCTTCACCCTAATCTTTAACAGAAGGGCTAGAAAAGGAAATCATTATTAATATCTGAGAAATATTTTTTTGGTACTGGGGATTGAACTAGGGTCCTTGCACTTGTTAGGCAAGTGGGGGAACCACTGAGCTAAATCCCTGGCCCCTCTGAGAAACATTTTTTAAAATAACAAGTAGGCATCGCTTTGCTTTGGAAAGTTTTTCAACAATTTTGAGGAACTGAAAACCCTTACGCGGTCATATGGATGCAGAAGAATCTTCTAAACAAGAGAAAAAATTGCTTTCACCACATAGGGTTCACGAGGGTTTTCCTAATACTTGGACAAAAATAAACCTTGGGTAGTTGCTTCAGGGAATTTTTTTTTTTTTTTTGGTACCGGGGATCAAACTTGGGTCCTTGAGCTTGCTCAGCAGGCAGCAAAACCACTGAGTTAAATCCCTGGCCCTGCTTTGGGGACTTTTAAAAGAGGGGCTTTCCATACTTAAGCCAAGGAGACCCTTCTAAGGCTCTCTCTTGCCTGGAGGATAAAGGTTAGGGAAAGGGGTTTTCAAATTTTTTAAGTTTTATTTTATTTATTATATTTTTTGCAGTACTGTACAGGGATGAACCCAGGGCCTTTGCACTGAACTACATACCCAGCCCTCTTTATTTTTTATTTTCAGACAAGACCTCGATAAATTGCTAAACTGCCCAGGCAAGGCTCGAATTTGTAATCTTCCTGCTTCAGTCAGAGTGCCGGGATCAAGGTGTGCGCCCCCACCGCCAGCGGCAAAGGTCCCAAGGACTCAGCGACCCCTGCCGCTCTGCACCTGCCGCCCCTCCCCCACCGGGCGCCCTGCCGTGGATCGGATGACGTCATCACGCAGGGTCTCAGTCCCCGCACTGCGGCACGGGGCGAGGCCGCGCTCGATTGGTCCGCGGCGGTGAGGTCATCGGGGTGGGGCCTGTGGCGGCGCAGGGGGCGGGGGCTGTGACGTTCTGCGTGTGGGGGGGCTGAGGGCCGGCACCCGGCGCTGAGGGCTCGAGCTGAGCTGCTGCAGCAGGTGAACCGGGCCTGGGGTCGCGCGTGGGGACGGGGTCTGGGGGGCCCCGCCGTCAGTCACCGGCGTTGGCAGGGACTCTGGGTCTCAGAGAACACGGGTCCCGCGGCGCTGTGCACCCTTCCTGGCCACGCCCGCGAGGCCCGAGACCCCTCCCCTGAGGAGGGCCTGGGGTCGTCGGGCAGGCGGAGGAACCGGGCCTCACGGGGCCCCAGGGCGAGCTCCTCTCTCCCGCGCCTGGGCCCGAGAGCGCGGCAGGGGCCGAGGAGCGCCCGGCTCAGGATCGGCCCCGCCAGAACCGGGCTCGGGGCGACGCTGGGTCCGGGCCCCCTGCACGGTCGCTGTTTCTGGTCGCTTCAGTTCGCGCCCCCGGAAGCCGCTCCGGCCTGACTCGCCTTCTCTTGGGCTGCTGCGGGTGGGATAGGCCCGGGGACCCGGGGAGCCGTAGGTGGCTCCGAACCGGGCGGCTGCCAGGCTGTGGGCTCTGCCCTCGCCGGCCGGGCGGGGCGGGCTGAGCGGCTGGTGTGGGTGACTCAGGTTGTCACTATCTTCAGGTCAGCCCGCATCAGCTCTGGAGAAATCCTGGCTTATTCCTGCCTTGAGCATCAAAGCCAGAAAGGCTGTGCTGTTCAGATTTCTCAAAATGTCTCCCAGCCTCCCCCCGGGCTAACCCTCCCTCTGATGACAGCTCCCCTATTCCTTTGGAATGTGGGTGGCCCTGGGACGCTAAAAGTCGTCTCTTATTTTGGCTGCGGTTAGGTGCTGTCCAGGTTACACCCTCAGGCTCACGTTATCTGATTGAGAATAAATAATTGCTGTTTCAGGACCACTGATAGCGCCAATTGTTTTTCCTACCCGGTAACCGCTTTACTTAAAAAACGAAACCTCTGTTGCCTCCTGCGTGTGAGGACCTGGCGGGGAGGCATGTCATTATCTTGAAGATGAGCTGGAGAAATGGAAGACTGCAGAGGTGGAAAGGGCTGTTGCCCTGGCTGTTAAAACTGCTTTGTCATTACCAGTGTGTTCTTGTCACGCTTGGTTTGAAGTTGAGCTTCCTATGCAAGCTGGCTCCTTTTTGTTAGATAATGATTATTTGTTTGGATTCCTTATGGGGGAAATGGTGTTTTCTGAGGAGACTGGAAGCTCAAACACTGCAATGTAGCTGTAGCTTTAGGGCAGTGCTGTTGGAAATAGGCAGGGGAGAAAACCAGTCAGGATGCTGACATCTTTTATAAGAGGGTCGTCAGCATCTCTGTTTTTCCTGCTCAAGAAAACAAAATAAAAACTGGACCCTGAATATCACTGTCTCATAATACTGTGTCCAGGGTTTTAAAAGAGATATATGGGGTTTCCAATTCCTGTCTTTCTTAAATCTGGATACGTTCTTAGGCATTAAGTTGCCCAAAATATTGTCATTCTGTCCTCACGTTGACTGCAGAGGAAGTGACTTCATCTTATCCTCTGCAATCCAGGAGTCAGTCAATGCTTTTGCAATTTCTCCTCTCCCATCTTTCTAAGCAACTGTTATGGATATGTCGGCACGGACTGGGTGAAACAAGATGAAATAAGATGCAAAGTAAAAGGGTCTCGCTGCCGTGTCTTTGCTCTCAGCCCTCAGCTGACTGCCAGTGTTGTTCTTGCTTCAGATTGCAGTGAAAGCCAGACACTCAGCCAACCCCTTTCTGCCACCATGGGTGAGCTCTTCCGGAGTGAGGAGATGACGCTGGCGCAGCTCTTTCTACAGTCGGAAGCCGCTTATTGTTGCGTCAGTGAACTCGGAGAACTCGGAAAGGTTCAGTTTCGTGATGTAAGTAGTCTCAGGCTGCTTCCTGATTACCAGTGTCCTCAGCGTTTCTTTCCACAGCCAATGGCTTTGTCATGAGTGTTTTGGTTTTCATGTGCAAACAGAACATGGTAGTCCTGTGTGCTGTCGGTAGAATGTATGATATGTGTTTCCACCTGTCTAGAGGTGAGAATGCTCCGCATCGGTCCTTCCATGCCTTGCTCATTCCCCCTTTGAAAACTGTGGAGACGGCCTCAGGGGAATTGCTTGGCGTGCCAGAGGAGGAACGCAGACTACCTCATCGAAGCCTTTTGCTTTGTTTTTGGGCTCCTTTACACAGATAGCATGGCATTTAAAATATTTATTGAAGTTTTTCCATACAGTGGACTTTATTTTGTATAAAATCTGAGGCATTCAGCTACAGATATTAGTATATTAGTAAGCATGTATTGATAATCTACTATTTTGGCTACTTGGAGAAGATACCAGAAGAAAAGGCACAGGGCTGGGATGTAGCTCAGAGGTAGAGTGCTGCCTAGTAAGCATGAGGTTCTGGGTTAGATCCCCAGCACTGCAAAACAAAAAACCAAACAGAGTAAAGAAGTGTGTGTGTGGGGCTTCTAATGTGATCAGGAGGCAGGGTACACACTGCTGAAAGGAGGGGCCCTTAACAGTTCAGCACCCCTAACTGAGCTCCTGCTAGGCTATCTCAGAGTTCCATACACCTCAGCATTCATCTCAGTCATGATTTTACATTTATCAGCTGATAAAGTGTCTCGTGCTACGATCTAAGCACCATGAGGAGGGGCATTCTTGGGGTCTGCTTGTTGCATCTTCAGTGCCTACAGATAAGGTCCTCAGTCAGTTATTTGTTGAAATGAACAGATGAATGCAAGAGGAGTGACCAGGAGGACTGGGATTAACTAGTACAAGCTCCTTGGAATTGGCAGGTTTCGAGGAGTTGGGCCTGAGCTAATCTGATCATATGAATTTCCAGTTCTCTTTGAGCCGGTTCACGCTGAGCTCCTCATGTATTCTCCTCCCTGACTGAGTCCTGTCCCCACCCTTCTGATGGTCTCACTGTCTTCTGCTGCCTGTCAGCGTCCCCAAGGCCTGTCTGCTCTGCTCCCTGGGGATCTCCATCCCGTATCTTCCTTCACTTCCTGGTCTGGTGACCTGTCCTGTCTCAGATCGCTCATCTTTATCCAGGGAGTCCCATAATCCGTAGCTCGGGCCCTGCCTCTGACTGCCCCTGTGCTTACAGCTCTCTGCCGTCGCCTCCCTGACCCACCCCAAAGTTGTGGCCCTGGAGCTCAGAATGAGCCTGAGTCCTGACACTTAGCCTTCTCACAAGGTGTTTCACCTCTGTGACTTCCTAAGCCTGAGCTACTGCATCCATATTCTTCCAGTTTCCCTGGCTTGAAACCTAAGCCAGACAGCCAGACTCTTAATTTGCAGTTCCTTATTTAGTCATATGGAGTCTGTCACTCTCTGTCTCTCTCAGTCTTTTTTTTTTCTTTTGGTAGTATTGGGGATTGAACCCAGGGAGCGCTGTGCTACATCCTTGGCCCTTTTTATTTTGAGACAGGGTCTTGCTAAGTTTCCTCTAAGATCCTCTTGCCTCAGCCTCCCCATCAGCTGGGATTACAGACCTTTGCCACCACACCAGACTGTCTCCCTTTTTAACATCACTTGTCAGCCCTCTTTACTTTTACTTATGCTGTGTTTTAGTGGTACAAAAAAAATGTAAGGAGTATAAAATGCACACTTTCGCTTCTACTGTCTACTTAGGAGATAAACCTTCCCGACACAGGTGAAACCAGCTGGGTGTGGTGGCACATGCCTGAGATCCCAGCATTTGGGAGGCTGACGCAGGAGGACTGTGAGTTTGAGTCCCGCCTAGGCAATTTAGAGAGTTTCTGTCTCAAAAAGGGCTGGGGATGTAGTGTGAAGACTCCGGGTTCAATCCCCAGTACCACAGGCACCAAAAAAAGATAAATCTGCCAGTCTGGGTAGTCTTCTCCCTCCTTGCCTACCAGGAAGCCCGAGTCGCTTTGCTTTTGTTGTTCCTGTGTGTCTCTTTTTTCTTCTGATCTGTGTCACTGAGTGATGATCACCGTCTAGTGTTACAGGCTTCAGAACCCTGCACCTGGTGCCACACTGCCCTTCGAGGCCAGGCTCTGCCCAACTGCATGTCCAGCCTGGCATATGCTGTTCCAGCCCAGTGGTGTTCTGAGTTCCAGTCATGTTGGCATGGGCACATGCAGTTTATCAACTCTTCCTGCGCCCAAGCCTTCAGGCTGCTGCTGATTCTCCTTCTGTGGTATAGACCCTTGTGTGGGCCTCCTCCTGTGCCTGGGTGACAGTTTCCCTGACACTGGTTCTGAACCACTTTGGTCTCAGAATCGCTTTACTCTTTTTTTTTCTTGGTACTGGAGATCGAACTCAGGACCTTGGACTTGCAAGGCAGGCATGGTGCCACTGAGCTAAATCCCCAGCCCATTGGTTTTTTTTTAATTTTGTATTTTTTATTTTTTTTTGGTACCGGGGATGGAACTCGGGTCCTTGCGCTTGCTCAGCAGGCGGCGAAACCACTGAGCTAAATCCCCAGCCTGTTTTTGTTTTTTGTTTTTTTTTTTGGTACCAGGGATTGAACTTGGGACCTTGCGCTTTCGAGGCAGGCACCGGAACCACTGAGCTAAATCCCTGGCCCCTGTTTTTGTTTTTTTGAGACAGGGTCTCCCTGTGCAGCCCAGGCTGGGCTTGAACTTACTGTGATTCTCCTGCCTCAGCCTCCCGAGTGCTGGGATCACAGGTGTGCACCCTTTCTTGTCTGAGTGGGAGGTGGCTCGGTCTCTGCCTACAGTCTGTTGGGGGCCACACGGCTGAGCCTCTGGAAACCTCCCCTGGTGAGGTGGGGAGGAAACGGGAGTCTCAGCCTAGGGTGATCTCCTGGAGCGTCTGGCTGCTGAGCAGTGTTGCCGGGAGGGCGGTGCGGAGTGTGATGTCTATGCCTTTGTCCCACGCAGCCTCCTCAGCCCTTGCTTTATATTTTATGTACATATATACATTTATTTATTTATTTATTTATTTATTTATTTATTTATTTATTTATTTATTGTTGTACTGGAGATTGAAGTATATCCTCAGCCTTTTTTAAAATTTTACTTTTTTGAGATGGAGTCTCACTAAGTTGCCCAGGCTGGGTCAAACTTGTGATCGTCCTGCCCAGTCTCCCAGGGTGCTGGGATTACAGGCTCATTTTCTATTATTTTACTGTACTATTAGAGGGTGAGCTGTGGCCTTTGTCACATTTTGTTCCTATATATTCACACTTCAGGGTGAAGGAACATTTCTTCTTCAGCTATAGTCCAATAATCATATTAAAGAATTTTAGCATTGATTATATAACATATAGTCAATATTCTAATTTCCCCAGTTGTTTCAAATGATGCCCTGTAACACTAGGTCTGAGGCACTGTTCTTTGTTTTTGTTTCATCTGTGTCAAGGGAGGAGCTGGTGGAATTATCAGTAAAGAGCCACTGAGCGGGTGTCGGGTGTCATGGGGGCCAGGGAGGAACCAGTCTGCTTCTCAGTTCTTTGGGAGTGTAGCGTAGTGCTTGCTCATTTAATGCTGATATTTCCGAGGAGTCTAGCCCCTTTGTTTTGCAAAGGTCCCTCAATCTGGAGCTGGTTGTTTCTTGGTGATCTGTTTTGGGTTAAGCACTTCTATGCACATGCTAGTGTGCCCTGGGTGTGACCCATTAGAAGACACATGGTGTCCTTTGTTCTGTTGTTAATGAAGACGCATTTGAGCAGTTGATGAAGGCACTGTTCGGTAGATTTCTCCGGTGGAGGTGTCTTTTCTCTTTGTGATTAATAAGTAATGTAGGTGATACTTACAGACTGAATACCTTTTTATCCAATAGCTTTTGTGTTTCTTGACTGAGCCTGCCTCAGTGACTGCAGTGGTTCTTACAAAATTATTTTCTAATTCTGTTAATTCTGCATTTATGAGTTACCTCTTTGCTTTAATAAAGTGCTTTTTCTTCTTCCATCCTATTTTTTTCTCTGAGTGCTGTGAATTCACTGATTTGTTGTTTATTAGATGTATTATAATCCTTTACTGTCACTGTTCTTTTGGATGCTCAAGTTGTCCCAAATGTGGCCGTGAACATAAGTAAGTTTCAAGGATTTTCTTTGTTTGTTTGTTTTTGGTACCGGGGATCGAACTCATGGAACTCCTGTTGCTATGTAGCCAAGGCCGCCTTGAACTCTCATCCTCCTGCCTCAGCCTCCCAAGTGCTGCCTATAGTGTGCACCACCAGGCCTGGCCAGCTTTTAGTGTAGCAGCACGTGTCCATCTTTTTTTTTAATGGCTTGTGCTTTTTGTATCTTTTTTTTTCTTTTTAAATTTTATTTTTTGTATCTTTTTGTTTGTTTTGGTTTAGTTAATTAATTTCTTGGGGGTTTTTTTGGTACCGGGGATTGAACTTGGAACCTTGGCTTGGAAAGCAGGTGGCAAGAACCACTGAGCCACATCCCCAGCCCCAATTTCTTGGTTTTTTGAAACAGGTTCTCACTATGTGGTTCAGGCTGGCCTCGGACTCTCAATAATCCTCCTGTCTCAGCCTCCTGAGTGCTGGGATAACAGGAGGGCGACACCATACCTGGCTCATGGCTTGCTTTTTGTAACTTAATTAAGAAATCTTCCTGGGCTGGGGATGTAGCTCAGTGGTGCTGCGCCTGCTTGGCAAGCACAAGGTCCCGAGTTTGATTCCTGGTACTGAGAGAAAGAAAGAAAAGAAATCTTTCCTATCCTAATATGATGACTACATTTTTGTATATTTTCTTGCAAAATTTAAAAAGGTATTTATTTAGATTTTGATCCACTTGGGGTTCCTAAAAGACTAGGTTATTTTTCCCCATGTGAATAAACCGACTCAGAACAACTTTTTGAATAATGTATTCTTATTTTGTGATTTGTGACCTTATTTCTGAGTACCAAGTTGTCCTGCATCTTTGGGTCTGTTCTGGGTTCTCTTCTGGACCACAGGCTTGTTTATCTCTATGCTTTCAGGATAATAACTTAATTGTCACAATTTAGTGCTAAGGTTTGATGTTTTATAGGGGACAGGTTCTCCCATCTGGTGTATCAGGATTGTCTTAACTATTCTGTTCTCTGTGTTCTTCCACTTAAATGTAGAATTTAGAATCAGTTTGCTGAATTTTATGAAATAGTGGTGGATTTATTTCCCCCAAAACCCCTTTTTTTTTTTTTCCCCCAAAACCTCTTTCACATTTTTATTTAGGCTTATGCTGAGTCACTTTCTATTTTTCCTGTTATAATAGGCATCATTTTGAAATTTCACTTTTCTGGTTGTGGTTGATAGAAAAAATACAGTTGATTTTTGCATATTATTCACATATCCAGCACTCTCAATGAATTTTTCTGTTTTTTTTCTTTTTTTCCTCATGAGATCTCACTCTGTATTGCCCAGGCTGACCTCAAAATCCTGTACTCAAGTGCTCCTCCTGTCCCAGCCTCCTGAGATGGGGACTATAGACATGCTACACTGCTGCAACTTAAATTGTCTTTTTTGTAAAGTTCTAATAGATTCTTATAGAGATCTTTTATTTTTCCATATATTCAATTTATTATCTGCAACTCTTTTCCTTTCAAATCTTTATCTCTTTCTATTTCACCATTTGCTTCAGTACCACATTGAAGAGTAATTGTCAGTTCAGATTGTATTTATTGCTGAATAAGCAGGAAGCCCTAATGTTAAGGTTTACTTTTCTGAAGGAACATGAGAAAACTGTAGGCCAATCATTTTAATGAACATAGATGTAAAAATCCTCAACAAGATACTGGCAAACAGAATGCAACAAATCAGTAAAAAGAGTATAAATAATAAATAAATACAATAAATAAATAAATTAAAAGATCATACATCATGACCAAATAAGACTTCACCCTAGGGATGCAGGGGTGGTTCGACATGCACAAATCAACAAATGCAATTCATCATGTGAACAGAAGCAAGGACAAAAATCACATGATCATCTTAATAGACACAGAAAAAGCCTTTGACAAAATCCAACATCTGAGCATGATAAAAACCCTGAAGAAAATAAGTATAGAAGAACGTTATACCAATCTGATAAAAGCTACTTATGACAAAACATCAGCCAACATTACATTAAGTACAGAAAAACTGAAAGCTTTCCCTCTAAAATCAGGAACAAGACAAGGATGTCCAGTATCACCACTCCTGTTCCATACAGTACTCAAAACTTAGCCAGAGCAATCAAGCAAGAGAAAGAAAAGGGATGCGTTTAGGAAAGGAAGGTATCAAATTATCATTAATTATAGATGACATGATTCTTTACATAAGACCCAGAAAATTCCACCAAAAGACTTTTAGAATTAATAACCCAATTCAGTAATGTAAAAGGATACAAAATCAACACACAAAAATTAATAGCATTCTTGTACACCAATAATGAATTCACTGAGAAAGAAATTAGGAAAATAATACCATTCACAATAGCTTCAAGAAAAAATACCTAAGGGGCCAGAGATTTAGCTCAGCAGCACCACGCCTTCCTTGCAAGCACAAGATTCTGAGTTTGATCCCCAGTACAAAAAAAGAGAAAAATACCTAGGAATTAACCTAATGAAGTGAAAGACTTCTATAATGAAAATTATAGTAGTCTAAAAAGGGAGATCAAAGAGTACACCAGAAAATGGAAAGAAAAAAAAGAGAAAAATAAAAAACAAAAAGAAAATGGAAAAAAGCAGGATGTGGTGTCACACACCTGTAATCCCAGCACTTGAGAGGCTGAGGCAGAAGGATCATGAGTTCAAGGCCATCCTGGGTTACCTAGTGAGTTCAAGGCTACCTCTGAACCACATAGTGAGATCCTGTCTTAAAAAAAAAAGAAAGAAAAAAGAAAATGGAAAGATATCCCCTGTTCCTGGATAGGCAGGACCAATACTGTCAGAAAGGTCATATTACCAGATCTGATACATAGATTTAATACAACAATCCCAGTCTACCAATAGCATTCCTAGAACTAGAAAAAAGCATCATAAAATTCATTTGAAACCAGAAGAGACTCAGAGTAGCAAAACAATCCTGAGCAGCAAGAGCAAAGCAGGAGCCACCATAGTGCTGGATTTGAAGTTGTATTACAAAGTATTGTGATCAAAACAGCATGGTATTGGCACAAAAACAGACATGCAGATCAGTGGAACAGGACAGAGCAGTGATGACGAACGTTCTAGGGCTTTCAGTGCTACAAACAGCCTACTGTGGCACTTGTGCTGTAGGTCTGCCAGCACTGAAATAGAGGATGCAGAACAACTCCAGGCATATTCTGCCATCTGATCTATGACAAAGGGGCCAAAAATATATGCTGAAGGAAAGTTAGCCTCTGTACTAACAAATGGTGCAGGGGAAGCTGGCCATCCACATGTAGAAGACTGAACCCGTGTCTCTCATGATGTACTAAACTAAAATCAGAATGGCCAGGGATTTAGCTCAGTGGTTCCAGCGCCTGCCTCAAAAGTGCTAGGTCCCGAGTTCAATCCTTGGTACCAAAAAAAAAAAAAAAAAAAAAAAATCAGAATGGATCAAAGATCTAAATATTGAGACAGAAACACTGAATCTGCTGGAAGATAAAACAGGTAAAACTGTTGAAGACATAGGCATAGGCAAGGTGTTTCTGAACAGAACCTCAGTTGTACAAGAATAATGTCAAGAATCAACAAGGGGGTTGCATCAAATTAAAAAGCTTCTGTATAGCCAAAGAAACAACAGAGTGAAGAGACAGCCTACAGAATGAGAAAAAATTTGGCTAGGTATTCCTTAGAGGACTAATATCTGGAATATACAAAGAACTCAAAAAAATCAGACCCCCTCCCAAATAAAAGATCCCATCAAAAAATGGGGAACTGGTAGCCAGACACCTATAATCTCAGCTCTTGGGAGGCTGAGGCAGGAGGATCACTGTGAGTTTGAGGCAGCCTGGAAAACACAGCGAGACCCTGTCATAAAACAAAACAAAATGGGCAACTGAAGTGAATTGACACTTCTCAGAAGAAGTATAAATGGCCAATAATTACATGAAAAAAATGTTCAACATCACTGGCCATTAGAGAAATGCAAATTAAAACCACCGAGGTTCTATCTTACTCCAGAAAGAATGGCTATCATCAAGAAATCAAATCATGGGGCTGGGGATTTAGCTCAGTGGTTTCCGACGCCTACCTTGAAAGTGCAAGGTCCCAAGTTTGATCCCTGGTACCAAAACCAAACAAACAAAAATCAAATCAAAATGAATGCTGGAGAGGCTGCAGGGGAGAAATTGTAGGTGGGAACTTAAACTGGTATAGCCACTATGGAAACCAGCATGGAGATTCCTCCGAACACTGAAGCTAGAAACAGCATCCCCCTTCTAGGTTCCTGCCCACTACGGCCTCCTGGTGCTATCCAGCCCAACGGGACTGGCTCTTCAAGCTGAGTGTTACCAGGGCCGTGGCTCCTGCGCCCCAGCATGCGGTGCAGAGCCGAGGGTAACCTCTGATGAAGGGGAATCCATCTTTCTTGTCTCCTGGCGCAGGCCTGCTTACTCCTCGGGACCCGCAGTTGCATTTTCAGCCTCGGCAGCCCTTGCTAGGACAGCACCCTTCAGTTGCTCTGTCATCCGCCCCCTCCTGGGATCGGGCTTCGTTCTCAGCTCCAGATCCTCTTGCCCTCCACACACTCTGCCCTTCTCGGCCTCACTCTCTCCCTCGCCTTCACCCTGATTCCCAGGACCTTTCTGCCTTCATTGGCATGGACCCGGGCTTGGGCCACTCAGCTGTCCTGACAGTCATCCCTCCAGGCTGTGGGGGCAGTCTCCACCTGCAGCCCCTCCCGAGACTGTCCTCCTCCATGTGGCGACCTGACCTTCCGTTCAGCACCGGGCTCCACGTCCCCCACCTTGGGCCACCCCGCCCATCTCGGAGCTCTCGAAGTCTTTCCCTCCCCGCAGACAGACCCTCAGCCTGCAGCTTCTCCACCTCTAGGTTCCCAGTTTGGGCCTCAAAGCCAGGCCCCTTCATGATGACTCCCAAACCCACACCCTCCACCAGGACAGGTGACATTCCTGCTCTTTGGCCCAGAACTCGCCCCACCCAGGCCGGCCTGCCGGCCCCTCACCACGGACCTGCATCTTAGCTCTGGTGATGCTGGAGCAGACACGGTGGCAATTTGCTTTTGATGCTGGTTTCAGTTCCCCTGGATATTTTATACCTGGAAGGTAGCTGGCTGGATCACACGGTCACTCAGCTCCTAGTGTTTGTGTCTGTGTTTCTGTCTGGGCTGTTCCCGGGAAGGAGCCAGGGCCTGGTGCATGTGGGGCGAGCGCATACCCTGATCTGTAGTGGCAGTTGCTCTGGCTCCTGTCGCCACCAGCAGAGTACAGGCATCCTGCACAGCGCTCAGCCTCGTCTGTAACACAGCTGTTTTACAAGTGTGAGTGAGGTGGCTGTGTGCCTTCACTTGGCCTTTTCCTGACGACTGTGACGTCTCGGGTCCTGCTCAGGGCTCCGAGAGTGTGGCTCCTGGGACGTGGCTGTGTCTTCACACCAGCGTTTCCACTGCTCCTAAGCAGATGCCAAATTGGGCGCTTGCTCAGTCCGTGGGCAGGTGCGGGTTCAACTCCACACCACACTGCCAGTGGTTTCCAAATCTTTTGTCTACTTTTTTTTTCTGGTGCTAAGGATTGATTTTACTTGCTTTTTTTTTTTGTGATACTGGGGATGGAACTCAGGACCTTACACTTGAGAGGTAGGTGCGGTACCACTGAGCTAAATCCCCAGCTGATTTTACTTACTTTAAAAAAAAAAAAATTGTTTGGGGCTGGGGATTTAGCTCAGTGGTTTCGTTGCCTGCTGTGCAAGCGCAAGGACCCGAGTTCCATCCCCCGTACCAAAAAAAACCAAAACTGTTTGGGTTTTTTTTGTTGTTGTTGTTACGATCGAACTTGGGTCCTTGCACTTGTGCAGTAGGCGGCGAAACCACTGAAGTAAATCCACAGCCCCCCAAGGTTTTTTTAGAGCTCTCAGGAAGCCTATTTTAATGATTAGGAAGTATTACTGAACTGTAGCACGCAGGTTTAGTGTTAGTTGTTTGACAACGTAATGATTTCACTTACTTTTTAACACCATTTTTCACAACAGATTGTAATTCCTGCTTTGTGTCTGTCCATGGAGCTGAATACCAGGGTGTGGCTTATTTTTAGTGGTTCTCTTAATTACTAATCTTGCTTTTTTACCTTAGATCCCATCTGTCTAATATCAACATACCGAGTTTTAGAAGACAGAACCATTGAATACAGGAATATATATGTACATATATACATATATGTGTGTATATAATGTACACATGTGTCACACGGTTATTTTATGTGTCATCTGTATATACACGGGTAGTTATGATTATAACATTTGTGTATGTACACATGTGTGCATATGAGATACATGTAACCAAAGAGCCAGCATGTGATAAACTGTGTAGCATAATACAGTGCATATATGACGTGCACACATCCATGTGTGCTTAAGCTCATTGATCGTGGTGTTCACCGTCTCCAAGCTGGGACAAAGCTGATGCTTGGTATTTTCTCAGAGCCTAGTACACTGTCTGGCACACATGTGGTGCTGGGTAACAATAGCTCTTCACTTGCGTGACTGTTATGAAGTTTGTCATATGCTGTCTACTGGTTGTGTTTCCATCTTTTTTGCTATTAGAGAGCAAGCTTCCCCATTTTATTTGTGTATCCCAGAAAGTCTGTCCCCTTGCTTTGAAAATTGCGTGTGGTGTGTGAGTGAACAAAGCAGTAGCCACTGAGGCCGGGGCCACACGTGAGGGGAGTTCGCCTTCTGTCCCCTCAGCTTGTCAGACAGAGCTGCTGCAGCTGTGCCAGGCTCCAGGAGGTGCAGATTTGGCTTTCCCAGGTGCCATGCCCCACAGCAGGGGCCTGGCCTGGGGGTGGTCACAGAGCCATTTCTAGGGACCAGTGGATAGTTTTGATGAGTGTTGCATTGCACGTTGACCCAAAGGGAGGTTTTCACCTTGTAAGATGTGTTGCTTGTGAAACAGGAAGTACATGCAGGATTTGCAGGTTTGTACTGTGTTTTTTTTTTTTTTTTGGTACCAGGGATCTAACTCAGGACCTTGTGCTTGTGAGGCAGGGGGTGGCACCACTGAGCTAAATCCCCGGTCCCTATGTTCTTATTTTTCAGCTAAATCCAGATGTGAATGTTTTCCAGCGGAAATTTGTGAATGAAGTCCGAAGATGTGAAGAAATGGATCGAAAGCTTCGTATGTGCATTTTGGTCTTGTGTGATGTTCCTCCTGTGGGGCCTCATTTGTCTCAGGGGAGACAGTGTTCTCTTGGTGTGAGAGGAAAATACTGCAAGTGAAGAGGAAGGAAAGCTCTGCAGTCGTGATGTTAAGGATGGGTTTGTGCCCCCAAGTAGATCTTGTGGTGTCTGGACGAGGTGGTGCTTTGTGGGAACCTTGCTAAACAACAGGCTTCGAGCTGACAGCACTGTGGTCGTAGAACTGCTTTACAGAGTTCTGACGAATTGACTCAAAGCAACATCAATTGTACATGTCAGCAGAACCACTTTTTTTTTCTGTACTGGGGATGGAACCAAGGGGTGGTTTACCACTGAGCTATACCCCCAACCCTTTTTTAGTTTTTATTTAAAGACAGGTTCATGCTAACTTGCCCAGGCAGGGCTGGAACTTGTGATCCTCCTGCCTCAGCTTCCTGAGTGCTAGGATTACAGGCCTGTGCCACCATGCCTGGCTATAGCCACATTTCTATTTGAGCTATGATAAAGGAAGTCCTGTTCAGGGCTGGGGTACTTAGCAATGAATGAATGAATATATGAATGTTTTTTTCTTTTCCATACCATTCCTTCACATGGGTGCTACTCATTTAACAGTTGAGAGTCTAAAAATCAGCGTGTTTTAGTGACTTACCAGGAATGTAAGCAGCCGTGACGGGCCCCTCGTTTGCGGCGGTGCTGGCTGGCCCCGAGCCCCACTGTCTTGCCGCTGTACTGAGCCAGCTTCCAGTTAGCTAACTGATAGGAGAGCTGCGCCCCACTCTAAAAGAAGTCAGTCAGCATTTGCCACCCAAAATACTTTTCTGGTGATTTGAGTCCTTATCCCATACTCTACTTCATAGTTCTTATTTTCTAGACTTTAAACTAGCCCAAGGGGCTGGATAGAGCCCTGGCCTGGCACACAGGAGGCCTTGGGCTCCATCCCCAGCACCCAGAACCCCACACAGAAACTGCTGCCTGGCTGCGTGCGGGTGGAAAGAGGCCCGGGGATCTGGAGCTCTTTCCCCAGTGCTGTGTGCTGGCCAGCTTCGTCTGAAAGGGAAAGAGGGCCGTGGTGGCGGATCCTCTGCTTCAGGCTCGCTTGAGAGTGTGGGGGGCACCATGAGGATGTGGAGAAAAGGCTGCTGCTCTTCTAGGAAAGTCCCTTCGTTCTTAGGATGAAGGCTTTTCTTCTACATTGCAGTACTAGAGGCTGGGCCAGGGCCTCACGCTGAGCTGTGTCCCCTCCCTGAATGTGGCTCTGGCTGAGGTGCTGACTTGCCCAGGCTGAGCCTGGACTCGGAATCCCGATGGCTCGGCCCCCCTAGTGCTGGCGTTACAGGTGTCTGCCACCAGGCCCCACTCGAATGAAACTGTAGAGCTAGGTTTTGGGTCTTTCTTTTTTTCCCCTCAAATAATAGTGATTCCAGGCACGTACAGCTAGCCCTGAATGTTCTGCTTCGATCGTTTTAGGGTTTGTTGAGAAAGAGATAAGAAAAGCCAACATCCCGATTATGGACACTGGTGAAAACCCAGAGGTGCCCTTCCCCCGGGACATGATCGACCTGGAGGTAAACAAGTCTGGAAAGCTGGGTCGGTTTCTCCCACAGAAATGCAGAGGCCACATTCTTGGGTGGGTGGGGAGTGGAGCCAGCCTTGCTAACCTCCAAGTGCTGGGATTGGAGTGTGTTCCCTCTTTGCGGCACCAAACAGTATCTCAAGCAGTATCCTGTCTTCTAAGTAAAGGAGCCCTGCCTGGACTCCTTTGACTTATCCAGTAGTCTGTTAGTCTCAAGGACTAAGGGAATTGTCACTGGGCTCTTTTTTTTTTTTGTAGTACTGCAGATTGAACTCATGGGATTTTCCCTGAGCCACATCCCCAGCTTTTTTAATATTTTGAGACAGGGCCTTGCTGAGTCACTAAGTTGCTCAGTCTGGGCTTGAATTTGCAATCCTCCTGCCTCAGCCACCCAGAGAGCTGGGATTACACATATGCGCCACTGGCTTTTGGTACTATTTTATCCATCTGAAATCCCTGGTGAAATTTACAGAGTGTACCATAGAATCCATAGACAAAGAAAGACTATTATTATTTTTTTTTTTTTTTTGGTACCGGGCATCGAACTTGGGTCGTTGTGCTTGCGCAGCAGGCGGCGAAACCACTGAGCTAAATCCCGGCCCAAGAAAGACTATTATTAAGCCGAAAAACTGTATAAAGAAAATTGCTCAGGGGGATTTAGTTCAGTGGTTCTGCCGTCTGCCTCACAAGTGCAAGGACCCGAGTTCCATCCCCAGTACAAAAAAAAGAAAACTGCTCTGGTAAAGTCACAGCAGTTGTGGGGTGGCTGCAGTGACTGACCTTTCAGGATGACTGCCGTTCATGGGTGACATCTTTCGGAGTGAGTGTTCTGAGCCTGAGTTTCGATATTTTCTTTAGGCCAATTTTGAGAAGATTGAAAATGAGCTGAAAGAAATCAACACAAACCAGGAAGCCCTGAAGAGAAACTTCCTGGAACTGACTGAACTCAAATTCATTCTTCGAAAAACTCAGCAGTTTTTTGATGAGGTCAGCCTATTGTTTCTTTTAGCATTCGAGCAGCTGATACTATACCTGCACAAGTGGGCCATATTTTTATTCCAGTAACTATTTTATTTTGCTAGTTTGGAAGCAGTACCATTTTTGCACTCCGTTTTCGTTGAAAAAAGTCAGATTATGTTCCATGTTTCACGCAATACACAGTCAGCCATGGTTTTGTATTTTTTCACATTTTCCACAATTTTTCATCTCAACATGGGGAAAGGAACCCTAAAGTCATTGTGTAAACATAGCTGAAATTTTTACGTTACATTTATATAAAATAAACATTATAAGGTAAGTATATGCTTAGGGTTAAAGTTGAAGAAACCAACACCCGGTTATACACAGAATTGTAACAAAGACTTCATCCACAAACCTTTTGACCTGACTCAGATTCTGCTTTCGTTCTCCGAGGGATTGCGGGTGAGCTGGGACTAAGGAGGTGGGTGTTGGAGGGGCCGGGTGACAGCGCACCTCGAAGGCCCCACGGAGAGGCCCCTCCTCACTATATCGGAGCTGCACCTTTCAGCCTGTGTCCCCCACCAAGGCCTAGAAGCTGGGCGGCCTGCTCTTCACGGGTCTTCGCCCCCAGGCTGGCTACGTTCGAGTTTACAGGACAGCTCTTAGCTGTCACTCTTCCTCGAGCCTCCCGTAGAGATTTTTATTTTATTTGCTCAACAACAGAAACAGACTTGAGGCCAAGTGTTAGAAATGGCTGGTGGGACTCTGAGTTGACCTCTGATGCTCTCAGTTTTGATTTTGTTTTCTGCCCTTGAGAAGAGACCAGGTCTCTGTAGTTCTCCAGCCAGAGCAGAGATTTCTAACCCGAGGGAGGGGCCTCACCTGGGATGGAGGCCGAACCCCCAATTAGGGCC
Organism: Heterocephalus glaber; assembly: GCF_000247695.1. The sequence continues at coordinate 1,590,975 of NW_004624795.1, read as the reverse complement.
CAGCCCAGACCTCTGAATCAGGCACCCCATGGGGGCCGGGCAGCCGCCTGCTTTGAACAAGATGCAGCTGAGGCCTGCTTGATTGAAACTGCTAGTCCGGGACACTGTGCTGCGGGTTCCACGCCCCTCAGCTCCAAGGACCCACCTGGAGAAGCCAAGCCAGACAGTGGCTCTGCAGAGGGAGCCCAGGCCCCGCCCCAGTTGCCTGGGCAGCAGTGGGGCGATGGGAACCTGCAGTCTGCACAGCAGTGGGGAATGTTGGACAGGCAGTGGTGCTCTCTCTCCGGCTGTTTAAGGCTGTTTGCTGCAGGCCGAGGCGTGTGGGCCACGTGGTTCTAACACAGAGTGCGGAGCCCCAGTCTGCTCACCGCCCCAACACCATGGTGCTCGTGATCACTGTTTCCCAAGAATAAAGCCTGTTCTTGATGAGGCACAAGTTGCGAGGCCCAGGACCTGGGTTCTTCAGGAACCATCCTGGGCACGGTGCTCCTGGTGCTCGAAGATGTGTGCTCCGCTTTGCTTTCTTTTGCGGTGCTGGGCGTGACCCGGGCCCTGGAGCAGGTGAGCACATGCCCCCCTGAGGTGCGTCCCCAGCCCAGGCCCTGCCTCTCTGAATGCTCCCCGCCCCTGCCCACAGTGCTGCTCACCAGGCCTTGTGCCCAGAGCGAGGCTCAGCATTGCCTGGAGCTCAGTTCTCGGCCCTTCAGGTGTCCTGGCTGCCTTTCCAGTGCCCTTTATTGTACTAGTGTGACCTTGAGAATGTCCTTGTGACCGAAGGCTGTGAGGTTGGAGTAGGCGCCCTGCTGTGGTCCTACTGAGAGATTCTGAGGACAGACCACACAGGGACCCCCGAAGGGAAATGGTTATTGAAATTATTCATGCTGGGCTCGGGATTTAGCTCAGTGGTTTCCACGCCTGCCGCGCAAGCGGAAGGACCCAAGTTCGATCCCCAGTACCAAAAAATAAATAAATAAATAAAAGTAAACTATTCATGCTTGGCATAAAGGAGGCCTGGGGTTCAATCCCCCACATCAAAATAGATAATACAAGAACAAAACAAGCCCCTGATTTTCTAAGATGAAACTAAAAATAAAATAAGAGGAACCACTTACAAAGATGAGACATAATTTTCAAATCCCGAGTTAGGGGTTTAGGGGTTTCATTTTGTGATTACTGAGCCTGAACAGTAAATGCCAAGTCTCGTCCAATCTCGGGAAGCCTTGGGAGCACGAGGCCAGGTTGTGCCTTTGTTCCCCGTCTCGTTCCCAGCCTCCAGCTGCAGCCTTGCCCGTTCTTGCCACCATCGCACCCCTGCACCGCTGTGCTGCCTAACGGCACGGCCAGAGCCCAGGCCTCACAGGGCCACACGTGTGCAAGTGCGCATGTGAACAGTGTGAGACGTGAGCAGACTCGGGACCCTCAGTGTCAAAAACAAGAGTTTTTCATGAGAATTTCTTCGATGCCTGCAATTGTAATGTTTGCAAACAGCCTTACACGCTACCGATTTTAAACTGCTGGTCTTTTTTACGCTTTGGTGAATGTAATCAATAATCTACAGTAATGAGCAAGCAGGAAATGGGTAAATGGGAACATGATTCCATACTTAGGCATGGGGTTGTGATCCGCAGGGGAAAAGGAGACAGGTATTGCATAGTCTCATGATTTAGCTGATTGCAGATTCAGCATAGCCCTTCTTATCTGAGCACTTAAGATGACTTGTTAATGATTGCCCTTTTCTCAGTCTTCTTGCTTATGAAGAGCTGTCAGAGCTGGAGAGATTTCTCTGCATCTTTTCCATAAGCACCATGACATGAAAGCATAAAGAAGACTGGAAAAGTAATGGTTAATGGCATGCAGACCCCTGCCTTCCTTTCCTTCTGAGTTTTCCATCCATCTGCTTTCTATCTTTTCTTTCCCATCAGCCATGTCCTTTGGGCCAGGTGCACGCTGTGGTGGTGAATGGTCTCCCTCTTGGTGCAGGTGCAGGTGCAGGTGGGCACTGTTGCCTGACGGGCCTGGGGCTTGGACCTGGACACGAGCACTGCTGTGCTTCCCTCAGCAGGTTTGGCGCTTGGTGTCCACCGAGTGGTTAGGGTCAGATGAGTATGCAGTCAGGTGCTGCTCTGAAGGCCTTGGCGGGCAGCTCCGGGCACCGAGTCTCCATTAGGCACTAGCTACCATTTTTCAGCTTTCCTCTCTTATACTGGGATTCTTAAATGTGAAGCAGTGGAATCAGTAGTGCGTAGTTAGGATATTGCTTGATGTTAAGTCTGCAGCTTGTAACTGTGAGAGTCCTTGGAGTCCTTGTGAGACAGCCTTGGAGCTGTCTGGCTGTGGGTGCTGCCCCCATCCCTCCGCAGTGCCCTCAGGGCACCTCCATTAGGCCAGTGTTGAGCATGATGTTGAGGTTGGCGGAGCCAGGGCCTGTAGGCTGCTTGGGCGGGTAGGACAGGGTCCACTGGTCCCACTCTGCTTGCTGAGATGAGGTGGTCATCTGGTCCACAGAGCTGGCTGCTGCAGCTAGCTGAGCGGAAGGAGAATCCAGAAGAGCCCTATTGTGCTGGGCGGGTGGGGGGGGGCAGGTGTAACCGCTGTCATAGTGACGGCACGATGAGCCTGCCAGTCCTGGCCACAGTTTCTCTGGGCTTCTTACTTTTTTTTTGGTACTGGGAATTGAACTGGGGACCTTGGACTTGCAAGGCAGGTGGTGGAACCACTGAGCTAAATCCCCGGGCCTGTTTTCACTCCTTTGGAGCAGCCTGATTCTCACTTCCAAACCAGTAGCTTTCCCTCTCTCGGGCCTCGAGCCCTCGCTGGTTACCAGCTTCGCCCTGGCTGATGCAGGTCTGGTCCGGTGATGATCAGTGAGGCCCTCCTGTGGCATTTTTTTGACAATGTGGTTGACAGGAATAGATTCAAATTGGAATTTGGAATGAAAATGATAGAGAAAAAGGTTTTCTGACCTCTGTTCAGTTTTGCTTTTGAGAAGGCAGGTTTTTCATGGTCTTTGGGCACGTGGACAGTTAAACTGGGGAGCCAGGCAGCAGAGAAGCGGACTGGGTTTGGTCTGGCAGGATAGAGCGGCGCCGAGGCCTCCATGTGCCCCTCCTCCGTGCTGCGGTCTGTGAACCGTCCCAGTGGAAACCGTTCCGACCCCTCCGGTCAGGCCAGCCCGCTCTGGACGTTGATCATCTGCTGCTTTTCCTGCTCCGCTGGTTCTGGAGCTCTGTTCTCAGGAGCCCTTCCGCTGTAAAGGCTGCAGACAGGTTAGAAATCCTTCCAGACTCCTACCGGAAAGTAGGCCATTCAGGCACGCTTTCGCTGGTCTTCCTGCACGGACGGACGCAGCGAGGCGCAAGGCGCTGGCTGCTGTGCTCCTTCCGCTGAGGGAGGAGGGGCTGCACTCTCAGTCCCACCGTGCCGGCCAGCCTCCCCCGCGGCCGTGGGCAAAGTTCTTGTGTCCTGAGTTTCTGTGGCCGGGAGACCCGGGTCCCTAGAGCGGCCCCTCATCCTCCTGTCCCCCAGCGTGCAGTGACGGCGCCCTGGGCTCTCCAGGGAGACTCGAGGCCTGCTTTGTAGCAGCTTCCTGTCTGCGTGCAGGAGAGCGCTCCATGTGCTCACGGTTCACTCAGGAACGGGAGAGAACGGCTTCCACTGGGAGCAGCTTTCTCCGCCTCCCATCACTTCCTGTGTTTTCTCCGTATTTCCGAGCCACTCTTCCACACGCTTCGCTGGTGCACTTAACGCTTTCTTTCCCTTGTCTTTCCGCCTTCGTTTCCTTCCCCCGCTCTTCCTGTCTTCTCTCTGTGGGTATATCTTGGCTTTCAGTGGTTTGCTTTCGTTTTTTTCCATCTATCTTTTCCGAACCTATCTCCTGGTTCCTCGTTCCCTGCATGCCACTAACTATTTTCATTAGATATTAATTGATTTGTGAATTCAGGCTGAATTGCATCATCAGCAGATGGCGGATCCAGACCTGTTGGAAGAGTCCTCATCGCTCCTGGAGCCCAGCGAGATGGGGAGAGGCACACCGCTGCGGCTCGGGTAAGCCGGCCTGGGGCTCGCGTGCTACAGTCTGGTCCAGTGCCGCACGGGGCAGCAAGGCCAGGGGCTCGATGGCTTCAGGGCAGTGTCCTGCGCTGTCTGGCAGCTCTTGGCCATGATGATGCGTGGCCTGTGTGGACAGTGGCCCCTTCTCCTCTCTTCTCCTGTGTCCGGACCCTGCCCGAGCTCCCAACCTGCTCTTCTCCTGTAGATTCGTGGCTGGCGTGATTAACCGGGAGCGCATCCCCACCTTTGAACGCATGCTGTGGCGTGTGTGCCGAGGGAACGTGTTCCTGCGACAGGCTGAGATTGAGAACCCCCTGGAGGACCCTGTGACTGTAAGACAAGGACATTGCGCCCCCACAAGTAGGCCTTACAGAGGGACCCTAGCCCAGGACCCTGCGAGGCACCAGCGGCATCCACTTCCACTACCGCCTTCCTGCCCCCTGGGGGAGGACGGAAGGCTGCCCTGCCCCTCGACATCGCGTCCAGTGCGCACGGCCTGGATGAATTTTCAGCTTCACCTCAGTGGGTCATGTTTGGATTGGAAATAAGGGGTTTTCCAGTTACGTAACACTTTAGCTTAAGCTTTCTCTAACTAATTTGGAACTGAAGGAAAAATTGCTTCTCATGAAAATTAACTTAGAGCAAGGCATTAGGTTCCAGGGCCAGGGATTTAGCTCAGTGGTTTTGCCGCCTGCTGGGCAAGCGCAAGGACCCGAGTTCAATCCCCAGTACCAAAAAAAACAAAAACAAAGACAAAAAGAAAATTAACTTAGAGCAAGACAGCAGGTTCCAGGGCCGGGGATTTAGCTCAGTGGTTTTGCCGCCTGCCTCGGAAGCGCAAGGACCCGAGTTCGTTCCCCCGTACCAAAAAAAAAAAAAAAGACATCAGGTTCCACGTGTGATAATAGTCACGTGAAAAAAGAGGAGTGACTGCCGGGTATGGTGGCGCACATCTGTAATGCCAGCACTCTGGAGGCTGAGGCAGGAGGATCACCATGAGTTCGAAGCCAGCCTGGGCTACATAGCGAGACCTTGTCTCAAAAAAAAGAGGAGTCACCTCCCAACCTGGGCTTTATGAGCTGCTGATGGTTTGCTTGGTAAGATTTTATTGCCACCTTGTTTGTTGGGAGAATCAGAATCCATGAATAGCTATTCTGCAAGACAGGAGGCCCTCCCATCCCGCGCTCTGGAAAGCGGCAGCAGCCTCGCATTCTGATCCAGGAATTATAAGCAGAGCTTCAGTGTGCTGCAGAAACTTACTTCCCTGTCACCTTAGCACTGTTAGAATCCCAAAGTTTGAGTTTTGTGACTTTCTTAAATTAGTCTTCCTTGTCCACCTAAGAAGAGAGATTGAATCGCAAGGCTCCTCAGATTGGGGGGTAAGGCAGCGACTGTGCACTGGGGATGGGGGGACACGGGGACACTGAAGGTGAACCCCTTACTTGGAGTGCAGTTCGCAGCCTTGCTGGGCTGTCAGGGCAGTGGGAACGCTGTGTCCATAGCCGCACCCAACGCAGAGTGGTTCTGTGGCCATTGATCCAGCTTCCTTCTGGCCGCAGAGGGGCGGACTTAGCAGCAGACCCAGGAAAGGGCCGGTCTGTAGCAGGGCCTGCAGCATAGCCAGGAGGGCCAGGGCTGAGAGTCCCGAGTCTCACATTCCTCACTCCCAGCCTTTACCCTTCTAAGGGTGTGTGTGTCTGTTTTCTTCTCATAAAGCCGTATGTCCTTTGTTTGAATATGAGCAATTACAGCCACCAGACACAACTGGGCCAGCACACTGTCCCTCGTTTGCTCTGTCCGGTCTTTCTGGTCTTTGCTTGTACCCCGGGTGTGAACTTGGCCTTTGGAGCCGCTCTTCTCCTACTGCACAGTCTGAGTTAGCAGATCCTGGGTTCTCTGTCACAGTCTTCCCGGGACTCAGTTCCTTGTGGCTCTCTGGCCCTTACCTGGGCCTTTCTAAGCCCAGTGACAGACAGAAAAGGCTTCCTCCTCCTCTTCTCTGTGGCCTTCATCCTGCAGCTAATAGAAGATTTAAAGTTGAGCTGGAAGCTGGGCAATGTGGCCACGTCTGTCATCCCAGCACTTGGGAGGCTGAGGCAGAAGGATCATGGAGTTCAAAGCCAGCCTGGGCTACCTAGCTAGTGAGACCCTGTCTCAACCAAACCAATAAAATAAAGTAAAGTAAAGTTAAGCTGGAAAGTAAGACTCAGAGAAACAAAACCTTAGCTCCTGGGCGTGTCTGAAAGCCGACTTTGTGCCCTAGAGATTGCAGGCTTGTCCTTGTCCTGCAGCTTCAGAAGTGGAGTGGGTGAAGTGCCTGCAGCGCAGGTGGCCGCATCCTCACCACCCAGAACAGACTGTCTGAGGGTGTTTTCCAGACCGGGGTCTGAAGCCCTGCTTTTTGCTTCTGGGGCCTAGGGTGACTACGTGCACAAGTCCGTGTTTATCATTTTCTTCCAAGGTGATCAGCTGAAGAACAGAGTGAAGAAGATCTGTGAGGGGTAAGAGACCCCAGCGCCCCTAGGGCCCCACCTGGACCACTCGCTGTGGAGCCAGAGCTGAGGGGCCGTAGTGAATGTGTATTCTGCAGCACCACACGTAGCCCAGCCCTGGCGTGGTGAGGTGCACCTGTCATCCCAGCACTTGGGCGGCTGAGGCAGGAGGATCATTGTGAGTTCGAGGCCAGCCTGGGGTACATAGTAAGGCCCTGCCTGAAAAACAAACAGAAACATAAAGAAGGCAGGGAGTGCAGCTCAGTGAGAGTGCCCCTGGGTTCATCAGGTGTACCCCAGAGAAGGAAAAAGGTCTGAGCCCCTCCTCTCGGAACTCTCCCGCACCCTCTACTCCACGGCCGTGGGCCTGGGCTGTGCTGCGAAGGCCATGTCCTCACTCTCAGTAATTATAATGCAGCCTCTTTTCCTTTTCTGCGAGATTGCAAGGGTATCTCATAGCTGCAGAGAAGGTCGAGATAGTCCAGAGGTTCTTGTTCTGTTTGCAGGCCTCGCCACAGGCATAGTGTGAGCACGCCAGTCTAACCTAGCCTTGCTTAGGTCCTGCTCAGTGAGTCATTTTCTGAGATTATTTAAGTTGGACCTGTCAAGAAACTTAAAGCTTGGCATGGTACTGCATTCCAGTAATCCTGGCACTTGGGAGGCTGAGGCAGGAGGATGACACATTTGAGGTCAGCCTGGGTTGTGTAGCAAATTCGAGGGCAGGTTGGACTACAGAAAAACCCTGCCTCAAAAACACAACCACCAGGCCGGGGATTTAGCTCAGTGGTGCCGCCACCTGCCTCGCAAGCGCAAGGACCTGAGTTTGATCCCTGGTACCAAAAAAAAGAAAACACAACCACCAAAAATAAGAAAGCAACCAACACGGAAGGGTGTTCCTCAGGCCATGTCTGTGCATTTCAGGTTCCGGGCTTCGCTCTATCCCTGTCCCGAGACACCACAGGAGAGGAAGGAGATGGCTTCTGGAGTCAATACCAGGATCGATGACCTGCAGATGGTATGCAAGCATCTGGGGCAGGACGGCTGCAAACGCATTCATCCCCCAAGAGCAACGTGGCGGGGTTGTGCATTCAGTTCTCCTCCACCTCATGTGGCAGAGATACTATTTATTTAAAAAGAGGTGTTCCGGGCTGGGGATTTAGCTTAGTGGTTTCGCCGCCTGCTGCGCAAGCACAAGGACCCAAGTTCGATCCCCGGTACCAAAAAACAAAAACAAAAACAAAAAACCAGGTGTTCAGTTAGGCAAAGTGAATGAAAGCCGTGTCCCCTAGGGCGAGTCCTGCCCACTGCACCACGCCAGGCGGGCCCTGCACAGCCCCCAGACCCGCAAGTCACCTTTGATCTCAGCCACATGGGCCAGCCCGACAGCCAGGGACTGTGGTGTGCACGTGCAGTCCATGCACAGCCATCAGGGAGGAAGGGAAGGGCGGCCGCAGGACGAGGCCCTTGGAAGGATGGCACGTGATGATTGTGCCTTGGGCAGGAGCAGCAGGCACGTGGTCTGGGGTGCCCCTTCCGGGCAGCAGTAGGGTCCCTCCTGGCTCCCACCCTGGCCTGTGCCTTGCGGCTGAGGGATGCTAGTGCCTTAGGCTGAGGGCAGAGTTACCACGCAGTGTGGTCGTTAAAAATAACTGGCATTTGATTTTTTAAAAATCCAGCTGTAGGAACTGAGTCTTTCAAAAGAGATTAAATACCAGGGAGTAAGGAGGAGAAACAAGCGAGTGTACCACGGTGGCACATGTACTGAGTACCCTTCCTGAGGAGGTGACTGTAACCTCGAGATGACAGGAAGTGACTCTCCTGTGGTGACACGAGTTTCCCTGACACATAAGGCCTTTGATTTTTTTTTTGTTTGCTTGTTTATCTATTTGGTTGTTTTTTTTGGTTTTTTTTTGGTACCGGGGATCAAACTCAGGTCCTTGCGCTTGCGCAGCAGGCAGCGAAACCACTGAGCTAAATCCCCGGCCCCTGTTTGGTTTTTTAAGACAGGATCTCACTATAGCTCAAACTGTCCTTGAACTCACTGTGTAGCCCAGGCTGGCCTTGAACTGACTGCGACTCTCCTTCCTCAGCTTCCCGAGTGCTGGGGTGACAGGCGTGTGCCGCCATGCCTGGCTTGGCCTTTGCTTCTAACCTTTCTGAAGTGGTCTTGCAGGACAGCTTTTCAGGGCCTCGTTGCTGCTCCAGTCTGGGCCAGGCTGGGAGCTTTAGCATGGGTGGTATGAAGCCTCTTCCCTGAGAGGAAGGTGAGGCGTGGGTGGCTACTCCTGCAGGACCATGGGGGCCTCCCCGGCTAGTTCCTGCAGATGGAGAGTAGGAGGCTTCCTTCTGCTCCAGCCTCTGAGAGCTGATGCCATGGCCTTGGGCTGCGAAATCCCGCTGCCTGCCTAGAGCAGCTCTGTCCCAGCTGGGGCCTCAGCAGGAAGGAACCACTCTCCTCCCTCTGCTGGCAGCGTGGGTGTGGCCGCGCAGCCCCGGGGACTGTGGTGTTCCTGGTGCTCAGTGTCCCCCTCCCCAGCGGTCCTCCCTCCCCGTCCGCCGCGGCAGGGTGCTGTCCAAGGCCAGTCCCATGCAGGGAAGAGCGGCACCTCTGTTGGGTCCTGGGTGGGCAAAGAGTGAGTGTGGTGAGAGAAGCCAAAATCCATCTCTGAACACTGTAGCTTGAAGCTAAGTGAAAGTGAACATTAGTAATTAGAGCCCATATTCCTTGTAATTTGACCAAAAAATAAAAAGGTCTACTCTCAGGAGAAGCCCCCCAGCAGCCCCTTTTAGAGGGCTGCACCTCTACTTGGGCACCCCGAGGATGCACCTGGTGTAGAAGGGCCCAGCTTCCGCCCCTCTCCCCGAAAGGTTCTGAACCAAACTGAGGATCACCGCCAGCGGGTCCTGCAGGCCGCTGCCAAGAACATCCGGGTGTGGTTCATCAAGGTGCGCAAGATGAAGGCCATCTACCACACCCTGAACCTCTGCAACATCGACGTCACCCAGAAGTGCCTGATCGCCGAGGTCTGGTGCCCCGTCACCGACCTGGACTCTATCCAGTTTGCGCTCCGGAGGGGCACGGTGAGTCCCAGGCTCCGTGGCCAGGGCCGAGGCCCCATCAGCAGGGGCAGCAGTTGCTGCGGTCCCCGGTCTCTACTGCGTCCCCATAGTGGTCTCGAGGGGGCACAGTGTCCTGTGGGGAGTGTGGCCCAGCGAGGGGAGCAGCTGGCCACGCGCTCGGGCCCTACGTGGCCATGAGCCCCCTCTGTGGCTGTTCTGTGTGGTGGTTCATTGAGTGGCTGCTGTCTCAGCCACTGCCTAGGGCCCTGGGGGACAAGGATGGAGGCAGCAACCTCCATGACCACACAGCTCAGGGGACGATGTGCCGGCATGCAAAGTCCCTGCCAGCCAGTGTGGGAGATGGGGCCCAGCGACCAGAGGGGCTCCACGGAGGTGGTCCTGGGTGTCGCCAAGTGCACCTCTGTGCTGGAGTGTTGCCTGGCACGGATGCGGCCCAGCTCTGCACCCCCCCCCCCCCCCCCCCCCAAAACCAATAAAAGCAGTGGCATGGATGCATCCTCTGAGGACCGGACGTGTCAAGAAGGCAGGAAGTGAGGGGCAGCAGCACATCCTGGGCCTGCCTAGGACTTTGGTTTTTTTTGTGGTACCGGGAATCGAACTCAGGACCTTGGCACTTGTGAGGCAGGCAGCAGAACCACTGAGCTAAATCCCCAGCCCAGCTCAGAGTTTTTTGAGACAGACTCTTTCTGTGCTTCAGTTTCCGGTGCTTGGGCCTCGTAGCTGCACCCAACCCAGCCTTCTCCAGCTCACCTTGGTTGGGGCTGATTCCAGCAAAACAGTTTTCCAACTTTTGAGTCTTAAACTTGTGGGTTTGAGTGATTCTCCTGCCTCAGTCTCCTGAGTGCTAGACTACGGGCATGCACTGCTATTCCTGGCTTCAGGATAATATTTTTTCACAGTCATGATGTACTGTACTTCCCGAGACTGAATCGAAATCTTACATTGTAAATGTCATGCCTTGTGGCTTTTCCAAAACCTGGGAAAGATGACCCATGACCTTTTGTCCTTTGGTTTTGTTGAGGTGATTTGGACAAAGGGCCTGTTTGTGTGCGCCCTGACCTCGGCGTGTGCTGTCTTCCCCAGGAGCACAGTGGCTCCACCGTGCCCTCCATTCTGAACAGGATGCAGACGAACCAGACGCCACCAACCTACAACAGGACCAACAAGTTCACGTCCGGCTTCCAGAACATTGTGGATGCCTACGGGATCGGGACTTACCGGGAGATCAACCCAGGTACGCTGCTGCGGCTATGCTGTGGCGCTGTCGCCAGGGCCTTTGAACGCCTCATCCCCCCCCACCCAGGTGCTCCGGGGTCCCAGGTCCAGGATCACCTGGCCGCCTGGCCCCTCCACTGCACCCGCCTGGCCTCCTGTACACCTTTGGTGGGCGCTGCTTCCTGCAAAGGATTTTCCAAGGCACCTGATATTTTCCCAGCTTCTTCCTGGCTTGCATCTCCCAGGGTGCACAGGGCACCCGCAGCAGCTGTTGGCCATTTCTGGCACAGGTCTCTCTCCCCTCTGGAGAGCTCACTGTTAGATGGGCTGAGGGCTGGGAAGTGGCTCAGCAGTAGAGGAGGTGCAGCTGCTTGATGCACTGCCGCTTCTCTCGGTGAGGGTGGGCCCGATGCCTGATGCGAGTGGGCTCAGCTGGGAGCTGCTTCTCCCACGCACTCGTGCCCTGTGGCCTCTCCCCAGCTCCATACACCATCATCACCTTCCCGTTCCTGTTCGCCGTGATGTTTGGGGACTTCGGCCACGGCATCCTGATGACTGTCTTTGCGGTGTGGATGGTGCTGAGGGAGAGCCGCATCCTTTCGCAGAAGAATGAGAATGAGGTGGCCTGGGGTTCCCTCTGCTGGGTGCAGGGTCTGTGGGGCCGGAGGCGGGGAGGGCAGGGTCAAGCCCGGCCGCGTGACTTAGCAAGGTCCCCTCTCAATACAAAGTGCACAGATGAGAAGGGCTGGGACTGGGACGCAGCTCAGTGGGGAGGCCCTGATTCCACCCCTGCTATGGCTGGGCAACAAAGTTCTGTCTGCATGGGACAGAAACTGTGTCATTTCTTGTGCATTGATATGAAAATTACATCGGGAATCCTACCATGAAACCATCAAAGGGAACAGAGACATTCTCTTCACCTTGGCACAAGAGAGGCCCCGTGCGTGCAGTGCAGGGTGTGTCCCCTCCCGACTGGGTAGGTGAGGTGGGGCTGTGTGTTCGAGCGCCACCGCTGCCTCTGCTTGCAGATGTTCAGCACAGTGTTCAGCGGGCGCTACATCATCCTGCTGATGGGCGTCTTCTCCACCTACACTGGCCTCATCTACAACGACTGCTTCTCCAAGTCCCTGAACATCTTTGGCTCATCCTGGAGTGTGCGGCCGATGTTCACCATCTATAACTGGACGTAAGTCGCAGGGGAGCCAGGAGCTGCGGGGTGCTGGTTTTAGGAAGGAGTGAGGCAGCGTCCCGGCCTCCACACTGCTCAGCACCTCCTGTCCCCGTGGAGTGTGTGCATTACTATTAGCACACGGAGAGCAGGCCCCCGGTCCCCGCTTGGTTGTGTGTCCTTGTGGCTGACCCCTTCCGGCCCCCGGCTCCAGCCCCTCTGCCTGCTGAAGAGACAGCGTGGCTGTGGGGCCTCCTGTGGGCTGTCCTGGGCCCTGCTGCTCCCACTCCCTCCCTCTCTGGCAGGGAGGAGACGCTCCGGGGGAACCCGGCGCTGCAGTTGAACCCAGCCGTGCCTGGCGTCTTTGGTGGCCCGTACCCTTTTGGCATCGATCCGGTGAGACTCCTGCCTGTGTCCCACCTTGAAGCCCAGCTGTCATCCTGAAGGAAGGGCAGTGAAATCAAGTACCTCTGTCCTTCCTAGCTGACGTGTTGTGTTCAATTTGGTTCCAAGCCATGCGAGACCCAGTGTGGTGGGAGCCACATATTTTCCCAACACTGCTTGTTTGTTTGTTTGTTTGTTTTTGTTTTTGAGATGTGGGGGCTTGCTTTGTGGCCCAGGCTGGCCTTGACTTCACCGCAATCCTCCTTCCTCAGCCTCCTGAGAGCTGGGTTTATAGGCTCCAACAGTGCATATTTCTGAAGTAGCTAAAAATATTGGCTCTGGGAATATTGATTTTCAAGACACTCCTTCCCAGTTCTCAATTCATTTCTACTCACTTCATTTTTAAAAATTTTTTTCAGATGGTTTGACGAAGTAGAAGTATCTCTTGCAGTGGATTTCAGATTTTCATTCTTTATAAACTTGCAGAAACTTACTTTTTTTTTTTTTGCTACCGGGGAGCGAACTTGAAACCTTGCCCTGCTTTCAAAGCAGGCTCTGGAACCACTGAGCTAAATCCCCGGCCCCTTTTTTTTGTTTTTTGAGAAGACAGGGTCTCACTATATAGTTTAGGCTGACCTTGAACTCACTATATAGGGTGACCTTGGACTCACTGGAGGCTGGCCTTGAACTCTCAGCAATCCTCCTGCCTCAGCCTCCTGAGTGCTGGGATTTGTGAAGCTACTTGGAGACAGGCTTTGTGAGAAAAAAAGGTTTATTCCAGTCCAGATGTAAGCAAAGACTAAAATCAGGAGATTTCAGCAGCTAGCTGGGAAGGGAATTAGGGTTAATATGTATTGAAAGCCCTAAGGAATCTGGGGTGAAATGTTTATGACTGCGGGTGCAAGGACGGCCAGTGCGGGTGTCCAGTCACTGGACTTCTCAGTGCCCAGGAGATTGTATACTCCGTCCTGAATTTTCTTTTCTTTTTTGGTACCGGGGATGGGCAAGCAGCGGAACCACTGAGCTAAATCCATGGCCCAGCAAGTCGTTTTTTTATGCAGAGGCCAATTAATTGTTGTATGTTTCTGCCGATGAAGGATTTTATTCCATTTTGTCGCTGTTGATTTGCTCCCTTCAGTCAAAGGTGAGTGGCAGGTAGGGCCCGCCCCTCCACAGGCAGCAGTGTCCGTGCTGGGAGCTCCCAGGTGAGCGACTCGGCCTGAGGGAGATGGGATGCAGCAGGGAGAAGCTGTGGGCCTTTCTGGGTGAAGTCTGGGTCCCATCACAGCGCCCCTGCAGCCCCCGGGGCTCCCCCTCAGAGGCGTCACACTTGGGTCCTCGCCAGCTGCAGGGCCTCACTGTGTCCCCAGTCAGAGAGCAGTGAGCACTGCCCCCGGGGCAGCCTGCCCACCTCACCCTGCAGCAGAGCCCCACGGGGACGCAGCACTCATTCTCTCCGCTCTGTGCCTGTGCACGTGCCTGTGGTGGGGGATTGAGCCCTGGGCATTCACACTAAGCTCTGTCCCTAGCCCTTTCTTTTTCATTTTGAGACAGGGTCTCACTAAGTTTCCCAGGCTGGGATCCACTTTTGAGCGGCCTGCCTCAGCCTCCCAGAGTGGTGGGATCATAATGTGCAGCACCATACCCTGCTTTGAATATTTCTGATCTGCTGGGGTTGAGTCCTCTGATGTGGAGCTGTGGATGTGGAGGCTGAGGCTGACTGTGTTTCATTGTAACAGCAGCTTCACCTGCTGGAATGCATGGATGGCAAGCTGATGTCACTGAGTCGCTTACTGTGGACCTGGTGCCAGGCAGACCTTGGCAGATCCAACTGAATCCTGGGTTCTCTGAGGGAGACACTGTGCTCCCGAACATACACCGGGAACAGGTTTGCCGGGCTCAGGAATGCTTCCCAGACTCACTGGGCAGACATTTCGGGACGGCCTTGGTCTGCAAGGCCCAGCGTCTGCTGCACAAGCGGGTCTGAGCCCCAGCTCCTGCCATGTAGCGGGGAGTGTGAGAGTGCTGCTGTGGCCTGGGTGTGCGCGGAGGTCCCGGGTGCACAGGGAGGTGCTAGAAGGACCGGGGCACCAAGCGCACATGTCCCAGCCGTTCAGAGCCGTGGAACTGAGAGAACAGTGACGCGCTTTCACGCAGGCCGGAGCTGTGCCGGGGGCCGGGACACAAGTGGTGCTGCTCCCTCAGCCCGGCAGCGGGGCCTTGGAAGGTGCTGGCGCAGGGCACAGTTGTGGCTCAGGCGAGGTGGCTGGGGCTGAGCGGGGCAGAGAATGTCAGGCTGGCAGAGTGGGCACCCGGCCTGAGGGGACAAGAGTGAATGTGGGCGGCTGCGGCACAGCCATGGCCCTGGCTGAGCACCTGTGGCACCTAGCAGCAGGGCACAGGCTGGGGAGGGCCGCACAGAGCCCTGGGCCGCAGCAGAGGTGGTGGGGACCAAGGCGAGGTGGGTAGGGGAGGCGTGGTGCACAGGTTGCTGATCACGAAGCCCAGACATGCAGGAGTCTGCATGCAGACCGCTGTCTGTGAGCCTGAAGAACGGCCGCTGGGCCTGGCATTCCTTGGTGGCAGGACTCACACTCAGCGTGCATGAGGCCTGGGGTCTGTCCCCGGCGCCAAGAGAGAAACGTCACTTCGAACATGAGCACCTCCTGGGTGACACCGCCCTATGGTCAGGTCTCAAAACCAACTTCTTGCCTTTTCTCCAACCTCACTGGCTGGTCACGGGCGGGCGGAGTGACGCCTGTTGGCCTCGCTCCCCAGGGGCCCCGGTCGTGGCAGGCGGGGCCCTGCATTGCTGGTGCTGCTGCTGCTCCTGGTATTTAAGTGCGTGTTCGGGATTTCCTGAACTGAAACAAGTCTCTTCTAAACAGATGAATGGTGTCTGCCCACGTGAGCGTTCTTTGTGTGATGCTTTGTCTTTGCTTGGGTTTGAAAGATCTGGAACATTGCCACCAACAAGTTGACCTTCCTCAACTCCTTCAAGATGAAGATGTCGGTGGTCCTGGGCATCATCCACATGCTGTTCGGGGTCAGCCTGAGCCTCTTCAACCACATGTGAGTCTGGCGGCAGGGCTGGGGAGGGGAGGTATGTGCTGGGGAGGAGGCTTCTTCCCAAAGACATCACTGTGGTTTGCGGGAGGGTTAATGACTCAGAGCCTGAGCCTGCACTGCAGGTGGCATTCTGTAAAAACTCATGGCCTTTGTTTCTTTGAGACCAGTCTCACTCTGTAGCCCAGGCCTTGAACTAGAAGCTCTCCTGACTCAGCCTCCTGAGTGCTGGGATTACAGGCTTGCACCACCATGCCTAGCTATAAAAATCCCATGGTCTAGCTGGATGTGGTGATGCCCACCTGTGATGTCAGCACTCGGGAAGCTGGTCTTGAAGTTCAAGACCAGCCAGGGCTAGAGTTCAAGGCCAGACTGAATTGCATAGCAATATCTGGTCTCAAAAAAGCAAAGACAAACACATACACACACATACGCACACGCACATGCACACAGAAAACCTCGTGGTCTGAAATGAAACTTACTATTAGTCCTTTGCAATTTATGGTTGTAATAAAGATCTTTGAAAAAAGCTTCAGGCATTTTCTCTACCAGATTGAGTGAATTCCTTTTCTTTCTTGATGTGTAAAATTACAAGCTGCGAGCATGGTTGCTGCAGACCCGTAATCTCAGCACTCTGGGAGGTGAGACAGGAGGATTGCCAGTCTCAGTGACTTTGTGAGCTCCTGTCTCAAAAATAAAAGGATAATAATCATTTAAAAAGGGCCCAGAATGTAGCTCAGTGCAAAGGCGCCAGGCTCAGTCCCCAGGTCTGCAGGGCTATATGGCGGGTTGGCTCAGAGCCCTCCTGCCCGAGGTCCCCGGTCTGTGGGCCTCGCACTCCGCACCCTGGCCTTTGCTGGACCCTTCTCTCCGAACACTTCCCTTCTTCTTTTAGCTACTTCAAGAAGCCCCTCAATATCTACTTCGGGTTCATCCCAGAGATCATCTTCATGTCCTCCCTGTTCGGCTACCTGGTCATACTCATCTTCTACAAGTGGACGGCCTACAGTGCGCGCACATCGGAGACTGCGCCCAGCCTTCTGATCCACTTCATCAACATGTTCCTCTTCTCCTACCCCGAGTCGGGCAGTGCCATGCTGTACTCTGGGCAGGTGCGTGGGCTGGCGGGGCGTGGGCTGGCGGGGCGCGGAGCTGCTCCCTCACGAGGGAGGCCAGACCTTTCTTTGTTCCCAGCCCTGGAGTGCAGATCTGGGTCCAGGCCGCCCCTCAGCCCCAGTGGGTCACTGTGTCTGGACCTGAATGAGGGCAGTGAGAGCTGCGGCTGCTGGGCAGCTCCCGTGCCACCCCGAGTAGTTAGCCAAGCAGCTAGAAGTGCTCTGGCAGATGCCCAGGGTGCTGTCCGGGGACCGGCACAGGCCACTCCGTGATGTGCTGCCCTCCTGGCCCGCAGAAGGGAATCCAGTGCTTCCTTGTGGTCGTCGCGCTGCTGTGTGTGCCCTGGATGCTGCTGCTGAAGCCACTGGTCCTGCGTCACCAGTATCTGAGGCGGAAGCACTTGGTGAGTGTCTGGGGTCTGAGTTTCTAGGCTGCATGGCAGCTCCCCGAGTCGTGGACCACCGCACGGCATGAACCCAGGTCTCTGAGAAACACTGGTGCCGCAACCAGCCCGACTGCTGGGCACTGCCGGCACAGATTCCGCAGCCACTCTGAGGGCTGGGTGCAGACCGGGCCACAGCTCAGCCTGGGCCTGTGGGATGCGGCCTGAGCCCCAGCAGCCTGAGCCCCAGCCCGGATCAGGGCTGCAGGCGGGCCCCTCACCTGGCTGATCTGGCCTGACACTGAGACTCCGCCTTTTAAAGCCAAACTCCGACCAGAGTGTCAGGGCAAAGGTTTGTTTTAAAGCATATTGGTATTTTTCTTCTCAAAAAGCAATGTACATACGTAGCTGTGCTTGCACATGCGTGTGCACTGGAATTCTGGGAACAGTGCAGTGGGCCCGGCTGCCGGTAGCGCACCGAGCTGCACTGTGCATGCCCCGCGTGTGTGTGTGACACCTGGCTGTCAGAGAGCAGTGAGTTACAAGACTCTCCTCTCCCTCTCCTGACCATCCTCATCCTTCCATGTGCCCCCATTCGCTTGCCCTTCCCGCCCTCCTTCCCTCTTCTGTTTTCTTCTCCCTCCTTCTTTTCTCCCATCACCATCAGGAAGGGCAACCCGAGGAGGCCCCAGTCAGCCCAGCCCCGAGCCAGCAGGGACTAGAGGCAGCAGCGGCTGCACCAGTGAGTGAATCCAGCTCCGCCAGCAGCACGCTGTGTTTAGGAGTGCAAACAGTGCGGCAGGCTTCCTTGTCATGGCGTTCAGTGTGGGCCGTGTGTCCCTTGGGAAGTGTGTCCTGTCCCTCTCTGAGACGATGGCAGAAGAGCTCACCACCTCTTGAGAGTAGACTGGTGTTGGTTCCCATTGTCCACAAGTCCCTTTTCGGAAGTAAGTACAGCACTGTCCCTGTCCCTGGGGCCGAGGGCTGCCGTGAGCTCTCGCTCCCATCATCGTCCCACCCAAGATGGCGGCTCTCCGGCTTAGCCGCCTTGTGTCCTGCTCCATGACCATGGTGGGCGATTTCTCACCACGGAAGTGCGGGCATCTGATTCTTGACTCAGTTTCCCTGTACTTCGGGTTCCGCTTCAGAGCGATGCTTGGACATGTGGTGCTTGTTAGCAGTGGCTCCTCTCAAGACCGCGAGTGCAGAGGGTCTCCTCTCCGGGAGGGGCTCAGGAGTCTCACGGGCTGAGCTGTTTGCCGAGCCCTCTACTCCCGCAGGGTCTCCTGTGTGGTGACCAGGTCGCCTTCTGTCTTGATCTTCCCTTTCGAGACACTAACTGTGGTTCAGTAACAGCACACAGAATGTTAAGCATTTGGATTTTTGTCCCTAAAAACCCTTTTAACCCGTCTTCTAAGGCACTACCATCAGAGTAGCCCAAGACCTTCGGGCTATGACTCTCAGTTCTCTAAGCCTCCCTGGCAGCGATTACCTGTGTGTTCTGTGTCCTGGTAGGACATGCATACACACAAGGGGGATGGCCGTGCCTCCCGGGAGGGGTCCTGGCCATCCTGAGCACGGAAGCCCACAGCCAGCCTCTGGAGCTAGTCTGGAAGGACTGATACTGTGGGGCACAGGATGTTTCCCTCCTCCTGCTTGACACTGTTTTCAGGTAGGGCCTCTCTCCTTCTCTGTGAAAAGGAGACCCTTGATGTGCGCTCGTTGCTAGTGTTCTTCCACAGTCTTCTCTCCACTGCTCTGAGCACCTAAGGTGCTTCTGAGAAGCTCTTGATGCCTTAAGATCTGGACTGTCTTCTGGGGTGAACTCAAGTGGAAGTGCCATCTGGAGCCCTCGAGCCCACAGGGGCTCCCTCCCCGCTCCTCTGCAGCGCAGGGTCTGCTTCTGGGCCGGGCCGCAGCCCAGATGACAGCACCACAGGAAGAGCCCTAGAACCTCAGCCCCGAAGGGCGAGGCTGTGGCCTCTCAGCTGTCTCGGGCCTGTGTTCGCCCTGTTGCCTGTGAGTGGCGTCATGGCACAGTCTTCCTTCTCTTCTCTGTGCTGACTGTCCCCCCTTCCTGTGCTGCGGCCCTGCATGCTGACGTGGGGCTCCTTTGTGTCCCTCGAGGCAGCCCCTGCCTGGGACGCTGCTCAGACAGGCTCTGCTGTGGGACACCCTGGGGCCCACTGTGGCCTCTTAGCCCTCCCTTAGGGTAGGCATGTGCCCATCAGGGGGGCCCAGCTTTCAGTACTTCTAAAAGCTGACAGCGCGTTACAATAAGCTTTGAACTGACAGTGGGTAAATAAAGTGTGTGTTTAAAAAAAAATTACCACAGTAGCTGGATGTGGTGCCGCACACCTGTAATCCCAGCACTCGAGAGGCTGAGGCAGGAGGATCACCACAACTTTGAGGCCAGCCTGGGCTACATAGTGAGTTCAAAGCCAGCCTGGACTACAAAGCAAGACTTTGTCTCAAATAAAAAAATTATCACAGTAAAAGACATCCTGTCGTGCATTCCTCTCAGAACGCTGCCCTTACCCCAGCATCTTGCGCCTTTCTGGAGTAGCTCTGCAGGCCTCTTGTGAGCGTCTGCATAAGGTGCCACTGCCACGCACCATCCAACAGAAAGGCGGCTCATAAAAACACAGCGCGGTGTCCTCATCCACCTTACTTGCTAGATCCAGTGCCGTGCAGCTTCTGGCTCCCCCCAAAGTCAAAATGACCATGAAAGGTTAGCATTTTGAATGGACTCAGGGCAGCGCAGCCGCAGACATGGGCGGCTTCTGTACCTGCCTCGGGAAGTGCTGGGGGCCATAAGCCTGTTGGACTTGAGGAGGGGGACTTGAGCACGACTCGTGACAGCATGTATTTTACTGTAGTAAGTTTTTAAAAACTTATCATAATGTTATTGCACCTCATATTTCTTAGAATATTAAAACAAAACAGATAAGTAGAAGAAAAACATAAAAGTGGCCCATAATCCCATAACCCAGACAGGCCTCCACTGACATTAAAAAGACAAACAAGCAGCCGGTGCCTCAGCCTGAAGGAATGCAGTGCCGACCCAGACGCCCCTGCGGTGGTGGCCATTGTCCTCCTCCTCCCCCTCCTCCTCCTCCTGCTCCTCCCTCTTCCTCCTCCTCCTCCCTCTTCCTCCCCCCCCTTCCTCCTCCCTCTTCCTCTTCCTCCTTCTCCCCCCCACTCGGAGGGCGCCAGCAGTGGGGCTTTGCTTATCAGCACCAGTGCCCGTGCGAAAATGGCCGCCCCAGCAGGAGCTGTGTTTTAAACGCAGCACTGTGTCCACAGTTTGTTAGCCGTCTCCGTAGTGTTTCATCCTGGTGATTGTTCCGTTTCCTGTAGCTTTGCATCCCACAGGACATTCCACTGGATAGGCCAAAATTATGTGGTCACTCTGGTTTGTGGACATGTTGGTTGTTCCCCGTTCTTCGCCACTACAAACTGCAGCCTGGGAATATCCAGTCTGTGTGTCGTCTTAAAGTTCAGCTGCACTGGAGTCCCAGCAGGGGTTGCCAACTCTTGAGGGTGCAGTGTTTATCGTCAGCGGAGCCTTGACAGTGTTACAAGTCAGGCTCGCTGTGCCGGTCCCAGCCCTCCTGAGGCGACCACTGCGGGCACAGGACCAGAGACCCTGTGTACTTGGCAGCTGCCAAAGTGCTCTGGGGGCCCCGCGGCCGGGCAGCGAGTCTGCAGACTCAGGCTCGGTCACGGTCATGGAGTGGCAGAGGTGACACCAGGGAGAGGGGCAGGAGCAGGGAGCGGGCGGCAGAGGCCGGTGAGGCCGCCCCGGGCTCCTCACAGGGCCACCATAACCGAGCACTGGCATCTGTCTGATTCTCCCCAGTTCTGCCCAGGGCTCCTTTTGTTTTGTTTTTTTTGGTACCAGGGATTGAACTGGGGTCCTTGGGCCTGCGGGCAGGCGGCAGAACCACTGAGCTAAATCTCTGGCCCCCTAGGCTCCTTTTGACTCAGTAAATCCCGATTTTTCAAATGAAGTTGACTTTAAAATTCTGTGTATGGAGCTGGGTGTGGTGGTGCACACCTATAATCCCAGCAGTCTGGGAGGCTAAGGCGGGAGGATCACAAGGTCCAGCCCAGTTTGGGCGATATAGTGAATTTAATGAAGGCCCTAGGTTCAGTCCCAAGTGCCAGAAAAACCCCACAAAAAAAAACCCCCTGGCCATGGACCTCCGCTGCAGACTCCCTGGGGAGACAGAGGCTGCAGTGCCAGGCCAGAGCCCGTGGGGAGGCAGCACCCTGAGGGCCCCCTTTGATTTCTTTCCCATTTTTTAACTAGGTTCTTTGTAGTCATAAATTTGTGGACAAGCTTGTTTCTGTCCTCAGCCCAGGGAGCTCTTGTTCCTGGGCACAGCCCAGCCTTTCCAGGACACCTAGGCCCCTGTTGGGCCCCTGGGGAAAGCTCACACACTGCAGGCTGTTCAGGGGTGCTGCCCTGGGAAGGGTCTGTCTCTGACAGGGGTCTCGGTCAGCGCTGCCCGGCGAGCCCAGTGCCTCTGGGTACCGCAGATGGAGTTGTGGATCCGAGTGCAGCCAGGGCAGTGGTTTGTAGGCAGTGTCAGATCAGTGGGTCCCATGGCTGTGGCTGGCGCCTCCTGAAGTTTGTGTGCACCGGCCACGCCCTTCCCACCTCCAGAACCTAGCTCACCTAAAGCCCAGGCAAATTCCACTCTTTCTGTTCGCCCGTGTAGGGAACTCTCAACTTTGGTGGGATCAGGGTGGGCAACGGACCAACAGAGGAGGATGCTGAGATTATTCAGCATGACCAGCTCTCCACCCACTCGGAGGACGCGGAAGAGGTAAGCTTGATGGCGGGGCTCCTCTCCGCTCGGGTCACCCCAGGCTCGCTTTCCTAGGGGCTCACGCCTGTCTCCTTGCACACTGAACGTACTAACAGTCGGCTCCTCCTGGGCGCACTTTCCCGTGGGCCTCCCTCCACACCAGCTGGGAGCCTGCCACAGCCTCTCTCTGCTGGCCCCGAGGTCGCACGCAGCTCTTCTGCTCCCCACAGAACACAGGCCCTGCGGGTGGCTTCTCCTCCCTCGCCCTTCTCAGAATGGTTGCAGCTGCTCTGCCCCAGGCTGGGCGCTTGCCCAGTGTGCGCATGTGTGGGGCCCTGGGTTCAACCTGAATCCCCAGCAAACCAACCAACCAACTTACCACGCTGCTCACCAGCGGCCCCCGCTGGCACTCTCAGGTCCAGCCCATGGGTGCGTTCTCCCTGCAGATGTTTTCTTTGAGATTTTTTTGTTATTTGCCTGTTTTATACAGGGACAGTGGGCAGGAGTGTGGCCACACCAGCCTTTCCCTTAAGGCTTCTTCCAGGCTCAGCCAGTTAGGTCCCCCACAGCCCCAGCTGAGCTGTGCGGGTTATCTGCTCACTGAAGCACAGCACTCACTGTCTGGCAGAGTGGCCAGCAGCAGAGGACCCGCCTGCACTCCACTGACTGCTCCCAGCGCGTGTGGCACGGTTTCTTGGAAACAGCCTCACTGCGGCCCCACTGCCGATTGTGCCTTGGCTGTTGCCGAGGAGGCACCCCCAGCACGCGAACCCCACTGCATGTTCACAGCCCCGCCCCAGGAGCAGGTGTAGTGAGGATGTCTTAACTGAGCCTGCATGGCATGGCGTGCTCCCCACTAAGTGTGAATTTGTGTTTTCAAGCCTGCCGAGGATGCAGTGGTAAGACAAAGCTGTCTGTTCTCCGGGCCTCTCCTCTCCCATCTGTGAGCGCTCTGCTGACCCCACCCACCACCCTGGGCCCGCACGCCCGCATCCCACTGCCATCCCCGCTGCGCCTGTGTTGTGCTCCGCTCATCTCCATCACTGCCTCTCTGTCATCACCCGTCTCTGTGTCATGGGTTTGCTGGTCTAACACCTCTGAGTCTGCCCGCACTCTCAGCCAGGGCTCCATCCTGGCCTCCACCTCCTGTCCCAGGAGCCTCGGGTGGCTGTGTGCGTCCTGCCCTCTGTGAGCTGAGCACACCCGCCCTCCACTGCTTAATGCTCTGGCCGGCCCTGCCATGGGCCAGGTCGGTACAAGGGAGGCAGCATTCAGGGGGAGGCCTCACCCATTGGGTGCATGCAGGGTGCAGGAAAGCCAGCCGGAGGCAGGCTGAGTCTAGAGCGAGGGCCTCCTAGCTTGGCAGGGGTCTGTTGAGGGCCGCGTGTTTTGAGCTGGGTCTAAAAGGCCTTTCTGCGCTGTTTGTATCTTCCTGCAGAACTTCTCTCTGACACACCTGCCCCGTGAGCCCGCCCTTCCTTCCTTCCTTCCTTCCTTCCTTCTCCTCCCTTGCCTCCCCTCCCTGGCCTGAGCAGTGGCCGCCTCTGCTGTTCTGATGGAGATGGAGCACCGGGTCCCCAAGGCTGAAAAGGGCCTTGCTGGCTTCCTGGCACCCTGTGCCCAGGCCACCGTCAGAGGTGCAGCCAACTGTGTGGTGCCAGGGTCCCCCTTGCAGCCCTGCCCAGGCTGGGACATGCGGGAGAGGCCCACTTAGCCTCCCCGGCTTGGCGCTGCTCCTGGCTGCGGGCTGCCTGGCCTCACAGGTTCCACCTTATCAGCCTGGTGCCGGGTGGGCAGGTAACTGTGGTGGCCTCTAGCAGAGCAGCCCTGTTCAGCTCCCACAGGCCGGCCGCAGCACCTGGCCTCCCTGCCAGCTATTGTCCTCCTCTCCGAGAGGTGCTGTATCCAGCTGGGGGGGCAGCTGGGGTCCCCTGAGGACAGCAGCCTGGCAGCCAGGGCCACGTGCAGTCACCAGCCCGCCTGGTGGGCTCTTCAGCTCTGGGTCGGCTGCAGAAACCGAGGAGGAAGCAGCCCGCCTCTGAGGGGCCCCCAGAGCAGTGGGGCGCTCAGCCAAGAAGCACTGTGATGGGGGTGGCCAGGTACTGCGTGACTTGGGCGAGACCTGGAGAGTGTCCCCAGAGTCTCCCTGAGCTGGGCCCTAGCAGCAGTCCTCGGAGGGTGCAGGCCCAGCACAGCATGAGCAGGGACGGGGAGAGGTGAACCCAGGCTGCAGAGCTGGCCACACACGGGTGTAGGCCACGTTGGGCCAGGCCCTCAGGAGCAGGAGAGATGGTGCCCAGGTGCAGTGCCATGCTGAGATGCCCCTCCTGGCAAGGGACAGCAGGGCAGGTAGGGACCAGCAGCCTGAAGCTGTGGGAGGTGGAAGCTAGGCCTGGAGGAAGGGGCACAGGGTCAGGGCCCCTGGACTTGGGCAATGACAAGTCAGTCCAGCCCAGTGTGGGCAGAAGAGCATGGCTGACAGTGTGGGGCGTGGAGTCCCTGGGGGCTGCACCTGAGAGGGGCTGGCAGGGATAGAGCTGGAGGAGGGTCTGGAGATGCAGGGGAGCCCGGCTATCGCAACAGCCCATGCCGCAAAGTGGCTCTGAGACTCAGCTCCTAGGAAGTAAGAAGGGACTGAGGGCAGAGCAGAAGGCCTAGCTGGGGAAACTGAGGTAGAGGAGGCTGGGGTGCTGAGTGACAGCCCTCATCTCCTCACCTTGGGAGCCTGAGCCCAGGGCTGCAGAGCAGGGCGCACAGGTGGGGAGGGCAGGCGAGGGCTGTGCTGAAGGAGGCTGCCCCTCCTGTCCTCACGCCGGCCGAAGCTGGGGCTGGGAACTTGGGATGCCTGGGTCACTGCGGCTTTGGGCGAGGAGGCGGCCTGGGGGAGCTGCTCTGTGAGAAGCTGGAAGTGCAGGGGGTGCAGAGTCATGGTGAGGGGCAATGAGCCCCCTTCCTCTCTGGCCACGCCCTGTAGCTCCACCCATCCAGACCCTCAATTGGGCAGAAATGGGAGTGAAGACCAAACCCTGACCTGGGGCTGGGGCAGCTGCTGAGTCTCAGGAGGAGCCCAGAGGACTGGCCCGGCCTGGGGGAGCTCGGTGAGGGCCTCCTGGTGTGGATGGCTGCTGGGCCCTTTCAGAAGAAGCCTTCTGAACCCAGACGCGCCCCCCCACGCCTAAGCAGACCCAGAAGTGCTCCCCGAGAGAGTGCAGTGTAGGCCCCAGAAGACGAGGTGTGGGAGGCAGAACCCCAGGACTGTTGCTCCTGGGATCCCTCAGAAGTCAGGGGAAGGAGACCACCGTGACCCCAAAGGCTGCAAATAGAGCAGAGGCTGAGGAGGCTTCACACTGAGCAGGCAGCCTGGGCCCCTCCCCAGCCCTCGGGACCAGCCGGCCAGGCGCACGGCCCCTCTGAAGTGCCCTGATAGGCCTCTGCTCTGGAGCTTGCAGCCGGCTGGGAGACAGTGCTGAGAAGAAATGCACTAAGATAGGGTATGAGCCAGCCATGGGGCCGCACGCCTGTCTTCCCAGCTCTCTGGGAGGCTGAGGCAGGAGCCTCACAAGTTCAAGCCCAGCCTGGGCAACTTAGTGACTTAGCAAGACCCTGTCTGCTGGGGATGGAGCTCAGTGCCCAGCCCTGCTCAGCTGGCCCAGGCTTCTGCAGAGCCCCCTCCTGGTCTGATGGCCTCTCTCTGGCTTCCTCCACCACAGTTTGACTTCGGGGACACCATGGTCCACCAGGCTATCCACACCATCGAGTACTGCCTAGGTTGCATCTCCAACACCGCCTCCTACCTGCGGCTCTGGGCTCTCAGCCTGGCCCACGCACGTGAGTGTGTCCGGACTACGGGTCCCTGACCCAGGGAGACGGGGCCCAGCCTGGCCCCAGGCTGACGGGATCCGCTGTCTGTTCCCCAGAGCTCTCTGAGGTGCTGTGGACCATGGTCATCCACATCGGCCTGAGTGTGAAGAGCCTGGCGGGCAGCCTAGTGCTCTTCTTCATCTTCGCCTCCTTCGCCACACTCACCGTGGCCATCCTGCTGATCATGGAGGGGCTGTCAGCCTTCCTGCATGCCCTGCGGCTGCACTGGTGAGTGGCGGGCAGGGGCCCGGGCTGGCCCCCCCAGAACCCCCAGAACGGGATTGGGGCCGGCGTCTCCATGGGCCCGGGCAGCACATGGAGGGAGCCCAGGAAAGGCCCACTTGTCTTGCCCTGGGCTCCTGGGAGTCCCAGCCATGGGCACCCTTCAGCACTCTGTTTTATTTAGTTTCATTTTTTTGGGACAGGGACTTGCTGTGCAGTCTAGGGCAGCCTTAAACTCAGGATCCTCCTGTCTCAGCCTCCCCCGTGGGAGGTCTCAGGTTGGCACCGCCACACCCAGCCTGCTGCACACTCACAGGCCTTGCATGGAGAGGGCGTAGGGAAGGAGAGCTGGGGTCCGGGCTGCGCTGCGCTGGGATGGTGGCCTCAGTGGAGGTCGCCAGACATAATGAGGAACCCAGGGCCCTTGAGTAAGTCTGATTCTAGTAGGAGCCTGTCCCAGTGCTTGGAGCTAGCACTTCCTTCTTCGCGTTGTGCCGTATCCCCTCCTCCTCTCCTTGTGCACTGGGGACTGAGCCCAGGGGTGCTCCGCCACTGAGCTCAGTCAAGGTCCCACTTTGTTGCCCAGCAGGGCTTGAACTTGCAACCCTTCTGCCTCAGCTTCCCTCTGTGCTGAAGTTATAATCGCCCAGCTCCATGTTGTGATTCTCCTGTTTTGGGGTCTCCAACCCCGGAGCCTCTGGGACTCTAGACACGGTTCCCAGAGGTCACTCACACCCCACCATGTCCTGCAGGGAAAAGGCCACAGACTCGCTGAGCCCCCCACCCCCCCCAGGCCGACGCGAAGTCACCTCGGTGCCACTGAGCTCAAGACCTGGGCAGTGCCCCAACCTGAGGGACCCCACTATTGTGGCGTCCCCCGAGCACCTCACAGGACCCCGCATGGCTGTGCAGATTGCGGGGAGCCAGGCTTGCAGGGTGGTGCAGGCCACTTGCTCCCTGGGGGCCTGGCCGGCCCTCCCCCCTTATCAGCCAGCGCCACACTTCCTCCGCGCCCTGGTGACTCACGCTTTCCTGCCCTCCCCGCCTTCCTTTCCTGCCCTCTGCCTGGCTCCTGGCCCCTGGCCGGGTGGCACTGTCCCCCAGCTGTGCTGCAGGAAGGTCTCTTGCTGGCACCCAGGACCCCTGCACCAGGCTAAGGGCCGAAGCAGTTGCCTAGGCAGGCGTGGCCACCTCAGAGAGGGCGCCAGGGGAAACTACCCGAGCCTGTGTGGGAGCGGGAGCCCCTCAAGGCTCACGATGCCATCTGTGGGCCTGGGGTAGTGGGCAAGGAGCCACTCCCCACATGCAGGGCACTTTGTCAGGCCCCGGAGTGCCCTCGAGGAGGGAAAACACAGGAACCCCGCCTGGCCTGCGCGGTGGCTGCGACTCCTGCTGGCTGACACGGGCATCCTCCCGCCTCTGCCTCCTCCCTGGGGTTTCCTGACTTAACTGGAGGAGCTGTCCCAGGAGTTCTGGGTCTTTCTGGGGCAAGAGGAAAACATTTGATTTGATAACAGAAAACCATATTCTGAGATTTTTAAAAAATTATAAGAAGGTGGCTGACATGGCTTGGTGGCCCATATCTGAGTCCCAGCTCCTCGGCAGGCTGAGGCAGGAGGATCACAAGTACAAGGCCAGCCTGGGCAACTTAGCAAGACCCTGTCTCCGAATAAAATCAGAAGGGCTGGGGTTTGGCTCAGCACTCTGGTTCAATCCCCGCTGCTGCGGGAGGGAGGGAACAAAGGACAGGGATGCGGTGCCCACGCAGGTGAGCTGGTCGGCCACTGACCTGCCAGGGTCTCCGAGCTGTGACCCCTCCATCGCCTAGCTGCCTCGCCCACCGCGGGCCATGTCTCCTCTCCTCTCGGAGAAGGGAGGCATCTAACGGCTCAGACTGCAGCTGAGGTGAACACAAGACCCCACTCCTCGCCTCCCTTCCCAGGAAGCCGAGCCCCTCGGGTCTCAGCTCCCACGCGTGTGGGGAGCTCTCCGGTTACTCAGCTCCGGCGCGTGGCGGGAGGAGCGAGAGCCCTGGGTGCAGCTCCAGACTGCAGCCCAGTGCGGGCGGACCCTGCACCCCCTCTGGACGCCCTCTGGGAGGAAGGGCGTGGGTGTGGCAGAAGAGGACAGCAGCTCTCAGGGAAGAGGGGAAGCCACTTTCTGCCCCTGGCCCTGGCCTTGGGGTGAGGGGGGCGGTCAGGCTGACCCTGGACGGACCCAAGAGGTTGGTAGGGCTCCGTGTGCCCTAGAACGCCTGCCTGGCCAGCGTGAGGGCTGGCACGGCCGAGACAGAAGGACAAGCACCGGGTGTCCGGGTGCCGCACCCCCTCTCCAGCTCCCTCAGCAGGGCGGAAGGGTGGCCTGGGCCGGTACAGGGAGGAAGCAGAGGGGCCCGAGAGGGTGACCCCAGCCACCTGGGAGGGCACCTCTGCCCCTGCCTCCCACCCGGAAATTAGGGTAAATTCAGGCGGTGGTGTGATCCCAGGCCCAGGCCGGAAGTCAGGACGGGTGGGCGGCCCCCCACGGGAGCGGGGGCTGTGGCACCACCTGCATTACCCGCAGGGGTTGCAGTGAAAGCCGAAGTGGAAGCTGCGTCCAGCCTCTGGGACACACTTCCTCGAGACAGCCTCGGGGAGAAGCAACCTGGGGAGCTGGGCTGTTGGGAAAGATTTTGAGGGTGTGGGGGGAGTGACCCGGACCCCCAGGCTGCCCCGCCCTGCCCGGTGCCGGTGGAAACTGCAGGGCCCCGCCTGGCCTCGCCTGCGCAGCGCGTTTTTCTGCCCATATTTGGCGGTTTGCTGGCCGCGGGGCGGGCGCCGGGCCTGCTTTCCCCTCAGTCCCAGGAGAAGAGTTCTCACAGATGTTTGTGTGGTCGCAGCGTGTTTGCCTGGGGTTGAGGACTCCCCGCCGACTTCCCCGTGTCCCTGGGAATTTCCCCCCTCACTGTAGGCTTCAGAGTTCACTTCCCACCCACTGCTTTCTCCGGGGAGCCAGTCTGGGGTCCCTGCAGGGGGCTCCCTTTGAGAGGCTGTACTCCGAGTGCCGCGCACCCAGCAGCTCCAGAGCCCGCCAGACCCTGCGGCGGCTCCTGACGTGGGGGGCGCGCTGAGAGCCGTGGGCTTCGGGGAGAAGGGCTCAGAGGCACCTGGGAGTCCCAGAAAGGTTCAGGAGCTTTCTGTGGTCAGGTGTGGCGGCGCCCACCTGTGGTGTCAGCGACTGGGACTCTGAGGCGGGAGGCTTGTGAGTCCCCGCCCGGCTTGGGGAACTCAGTGACTTAGCCAGACCTTGTCTGAAATTTTAAACTGAAATAGGCTGGGGATATAGCTCAGTGCAAATGCCCTGGGATCAACTCCCAGTACTTTTTTTCTTTCTTTCTGAGATCGGGTTTCCCTGTATAGTTCAGGGTAGCCTTGAACTCACTGTAGCACAGGCTGGCGAACTCACAGTGATCCTCCTGCCTCAGCCTCCGGAGTACTGCGATCACAGGCGTGCAACTACACCCGGCTTTCCCAGTATGATTTTAAAGGGAAAAGAAAGCTTCTGCAGGTCGACAGCTTCCCCTTCCCTCTTCCCAGGGTCGAGTTCCAGAATAAATTCTACAGTGGGACCGGCTTCAAGTTCGTGCCCTTCTCTTTCGAGCACATCCGGGAAGGGAAGCTGGATGAGTGAGCCGCTGGACGGCGTGAGCCTGCCCCGTCCCCTCCGTGATGAATTGTGCCCCCGTGTCTGTGACTCCGCCACCTCCCCCGCGTGTCCCTGGATGAGCACAGAGGTCGCCTGCTGCCGCCTAGGCCGGGCTGGGGCGGGAGGCTCTGTCCAGAGGGGGCGCTGGTGTTTCCCACATCCGGGACCCCAGCCCCGCTTCCTCCTGGCTCGGGCGCCCGGTCCTGGGGCCCCGGCCCCGACTCCCCGGATGCCTGGGCCTGAGGCGGGGCAGGGAAGGTGGCGCCCCGCCCGCAGAGGGCCACCCCGCGCCCCCTTGTCCCTACCCGAGCTCAATAAAGTGTCCGCACCCCGACCCTGCTGTCCCACCTGCCGCGCCGCTTTCCGGGTGCCGGGCTGGGGGCTGGGGGCTGGGGGCTGGGCGCTGGGCTCTGGGCTCTGGGCTCTGGGCTCTCCCTCTCCCCCTCCCCCACACTCCCTCGGCAGGGCCGGCAGCTCCCTCGCCCACGCCCTGCTCGGCTCCCAGCTGGGCTATTTTGAGCCAGGGTGCCGTTGGCCTCACGCGGGAGGCCCGGGGAGGCTCAGACACTGGGGGGGGGGGGGCTGTCCACACGCAGCGCCCGCCCTGAGTCCCGGCGGACACAAAACGGCTCCCCAAGCCTCTGCCCGCGGCCTCGGGACCCAAGCCGCCTCCGCACTGCGCACCGGACGAGCTGAACACCAAAGGCAGCCTGGTTTCCACAGAGACCGCGGTGCTGTGGGGAGAGGACGCTTCCCCAAGGGTCTGAGCCGCACCCTGTCCGGTCACCCCCCCTCGCAAACGCAAACCCGAGGGGAGTCGCCGACATGGCCAGGGAGTGAGTGACCCCCAGCCTGCACACGGCCGCGGATGCGCCATTCTCGACACAACTGAGAATTTGCACCCGCTGAGGTCAGAACTAGGACACGGAAGACAGCCCCG
This sequence comes from Heterocephalus glaber, assembly GCF_000247695.1. The sequence goes on along the minus strand of NW_004624795.1, from coordinate 1,560,497 downwards.
AGGTAGATGTGTGCAGGTCTTGACCCGATATCAGGAACAGATAAACAGCCCAGAATAATGATGGCTTTTTGTGACCTATGACCGGCAGTGGATTTGAGCAGGCATTTCTCCAAATAAGTTACACGAGTGATTACGAAACTGTGACGAGATGCCCAACATTATTAGTCATTACAAAAATGCAGATCGAGTTGGGTGTAGTGGCCCACGCCTGTCACCCCAGCACTCAGGCTGAGGCAGGAGGATCGCCACTCCTTAGGGGCCTGCCTGCGCTACACAGTGAGTTCAGGCCAGCTTCAGTTACATAGGGAGACCCTGTCTCAAAAACAAAACGCAAATCAAAACCACAGCAAAGAGCCAGGTGTGGTGAGGCAGCCTGTACTCCCAGCACTCAGGGAGGCAGAGGCAGGAGGATCAAGAGTTCAAGACCAGCCCAGGCTACAAGGTGAGACTGTCTCAAAACACGAGACACACACACACTCTGAAGTAGGAAGTAAGCGCAGCATGTGCTGGTGGCAGCCAGACACCTCGTTCCCTGCGTGTAAATGGCGTGGTTCCGGGAAACGTTAAACATGGAGCCAACATAGGGCCCAGCCGTTCCCAGAAACATGAAAACGTGCGTGCAACACCTGTACAAAGCTCCTCTAACAGCTTTATTCGCTGTGGCGCTCAGGCGAGAGGCCCAGGCGGCGCATGCGCGGGTCCCCTGCGACGCAGGAGGGGCTCTCTACCACGGAAGGATGAGGTCCAGGCGTCCCCTGGTGGCCCTGCGGGGAAGCGCTCGACCCGCCCGCCCCCTGGTCTAGGCCCGCTGGAAGAGGGAGGAGCAATCAGCTCACGGCCGGCCCAGGGCCACGGGCCTGAGCTCAAGGAGTATCACGGCGCATCGCGTCACAGGGAGAGAGGGTCAGGCCGACCAAAAGGGATCTTACAGAAGTAAGCGTGATCTAACAGTCAAGTTCTCCACCGGCTGCACCACTGTTTACAGAGGGCTTTTTTGTTTTATAAATACAAACTTAAACGCCCCGTTTTTTTGAGCTGGGCTGCCCCAGGCTCGGCTCATGTTCCAAGGCTCAGGCGACCTCGAGCCTCACCCTGCCTGGCAGCTGGGGCCTCAGCACACAACCCTTCCCAGCTTGGCTTTCCACAAACACACAGCTTGCAGAACGTGGGGTCAGCCCACCACGTTCCAGCTGCTGCTTCCCCACGGCAAACTGTAACAAAAGACAGATGGACAAGAGAAAGAGTCGGGGGGGTTGTGTGTGTGTTTGTTGTTTTTTGTGATGGGGGGTCTCTGTGTAGTCCAGGCTGGCCTCGAACTCACCATCCTGCTTTATCTTCCCGAGTGCTGGGTTACAGGCATGAGCTGCCACACTGGGCTATGTTTTTTGTGTTTGGTTTTTGTTTTTTTTTCTTTTTTCAGCACTAGGGATTGAACCTATGGCCTGCACACTGAGCTACACCGGCCCCCCCCCCCAGTAATCTTTTTTATTTTGAGACAGGGTCTTACTAATGTTGGGCTCAAACTTGCAGTTCTGCCTCAGCCTCATGAGTGCTGGGACTGCAGCAGGCACACCCCAGGCTCATGGGTGTCATTTTTTGAGCCTCATTAACATCTTCCTCATTTTCCTTTCTTATTGTTTCTGGGGGGCCAGGGATTTAGCTCAGTGGTGCCACCGCCTGCCTCACAAGCACAAGGTCCTGAATTCAATCACCAGTACCAAAAAAAGACCAAAAAAAATGCTTTAAAAAGCTTAATATTTTATAGCGTAGATAAATCTTAATTTATTCAGCCAAGTACCCCCAGATAAGGATCGGGGTCTGCTGCCTTTCACCAGCAGCCCAACAGCCATGGCAGCGCCTGACACAAAATCAAGTAGGGCCCACAGCTGTCATCCAGCACTCTGGGAGGCTGGGGTAGAACTGCAAGTTGGAAACCAGCCGCGGCAATTTAGTGACTTAGAGCCAAAATATAAAATACAGGGCCGGGGATGTATCTCAGTGGCGCCGCGCCTGCCTGGCAAGTCCAAGGTCCTGAGTTCGATCCTTGGTACCAGAAAAAAATATATATAAAATGAAAAAGTGCTAGGGATGTAGCACAGTGCAAAGGCCCTGGGTACACACACCCCCCCCGCCCCACGTACGACCAAAACACCAAAAAGTTCAAATATGTATGTACTGGGTGGGGGAGATTCAGGAAAAAAAGCACCTGCCCTTAAGGAACGGTGGGAGATGGAAGACAGCGATGGGCGGGAAAGGCTCGTGACCGAGGGCGCCCCAGAAGCCCCGCCGGGCCAGCCGGCCGGGAAGCGGAGTCTCTAGCCCAGGCTAGGCTTCACGGTCACGTGACCCGCGGTCAGCAGCTGATTGGCGGCGGTCTCCCCGCCCCGCCCCGCCCCTCCTGGCAGTCTTGGGCCCCCTGCCGGGGCTGCGAGCATGGGGACTGCGCCACAGCTCCTGCTGCTCCTGGGGCTCCTGGGACTCCTGCTACTGGCCAGGGCCGGGGCCTGGGGCGCGGCCGGCGACGAGTCCCGGGAGACGGCGGCCGTGCGTGCGCTCGCGGCCCGCCTGCTGGGGCCCGGGCCCGCAGCCGCCTTCGCGCTGTCGGTGGAGCGCACCCTGGCGGCCGGGCCGGGCACCGACGTCTTCGTGCTCAGCGGCGGCGGCGCGCGAGTGCGCGTGCGCGGCTCCTCGGGCGTGGCGGCGGCCGCTGGGCTGCACCGCTATCTGCGCGACTTCTGCGGCTGCCACGTGGCCTGGTCGGGTGCCCAGCTGCGCCTGCCGCGCCCGCTGCCCGCGGTGCCCGGTGAGCTGACAGAGGCCTCGCCCTACAGGTACGGGGCGCCGCACTCCTTTCCCGGGGCCGAGGGTCCCCGACCCGGGAGCCCAGAGAAGGGGGCCGCGTGCATGTGTCGACGGGCGGGCGAGAAGCCCCAGGTGCGAAGCTGTGACCCGTGCATTTCCTGTCCCACCCCTTGATGGTGCTGCCCCCCTCACTCACCGGGTTCCCATCAGACCGAGGGGAGGGAGCCGTCTTCCTTCCAGGACAGGGACCAACCTGGCCAACGGGGTTCTGTCACCCACACATAATTGTGCTCTCCTGTCAACCCAGCACTCGGGAGGCAGAGGCAGGAGGATCACCGTGAGTTCAAGGCCAGGCTGAGCTACATAGTGAGACCCAATCTCAAAAAATATATATAATAAAATATTATATATAATTACATAGCACCAAGTTGCCGCCTACCCTCAGGTACCGCTACTACCAGAATGTGTGCACGCACAGCTACTCCTTCGTGTGGTGGGACTGGGCACGCTGGGAGCGGGAGATCGACTGGATGGCGTTGCACGGCATCAACTTGGCACTGGCTTGGAGCGGCCAGGAGGCCATCTGGCAGCGGGTTCGTGTCCACTTGCCCTTCCCCCCCCTGCCCCGCCCCGCCCTGCCTACCCGACACCCAGGCCTGGCTGGGCGTGTGGCATCTGGCACGCTGAGCAAAGGCTCCGGAAGCCTTAGTGAACGAGCCTGCCTGGCCCTGTCTCCCAGAGCTGGGCGGGCCCTCGGAGGCAGGCGGTGAGTTCACTGGGTGCATAGAGACTGCCACCCCGTGACATGCTGGCTCCCCAGGTGTACCTGGCCCTGGGCCTGACGCAGGCAGAGATCGACCAGCACTTCACGGGCCCAGCCTTCCTGGCCTGGGGCCGCATGGGCAACCTGCATGGCTGGGGCGGACCCCTGCCCCACGCCTGGCACCTCAAGCAGCTCTACCTGCAGGTAGCAGGCGGGAGGAATGGGCAGGGTCCCGGCCCCGTGGCCGTGGGCCTGGGTCCTGCTCACTGGCCCCTCCTCCTCCCAGCACCGGGTCCTGGACCGGATGCGTGCGCTGGGCATGACGCCCGTGTTGCCTGCCTTCGCAGGGCATGTCCCTAAAGCTGTCACCAGGTGAGCTCCCGGGACACTGGCCCCTCGAAGCCATGAGTTAGGAAATCTGGGCTCCGTGTGTGGGTCCAAGCTTGGTTCCTGGCCATTCCCAACCTGCCTGTGAGTGCAGATTCCATGGCGGCTCTGAGCCTCGGTTGCCTTGCATAGCTACTTCGCTCTGTGAGACTCAGCATGGGGCCTTAGCACGTGGCCACTTTACTACTGGCCACAGGGGGCACATGGGTCTCTGTCCCTCAGCTGCACGCCCTCCTCTCTCCCAAGGTGGGAGACCTTGGCAGCTCCCCCAGGAGCCACCTTCATGCCTGGGAGTCTTGGTCCCTGCCCCAGTCCCTGGGCTTAGCCTGTGCCAGGGCCTTGCTGGCTGTCCCTGCAGGACCCTCATTTGGTTACTCAGTGAAAGCTTTTCTAGCTACCTCAGGCTGCCAGACCCAGCTCAGACAGGGAAGGAGAGTGGCTCCCTTGAGCTGGCCAGAGGGGCAGAGCTAGCAGAAGCTTTTTAGACAGGTGATTCTCAGAGGACAGTGTGGAAGACCCAAGTAGATAAGCAAGGTGGGCATGGCACATGCAAAGGCTCTGGGGCACGAGGACCTGGACGCATCTAGGACCTGTACATGGGCCTGTGAGACTGCTGGGGTCACGGGCCACGATGTAACCTGAGTGTTTGCTCCCTGCTAGGGTGTTCCCACAGGTCAATGTCACCCAGCTGGGCAGCTGGGGACACTTCAACTGCTCCTACTCCTGCTCCTTCCTTCTGGCTCCGGGAGACCCCCTCTTCCCCCTCATTGGGAGCCTCTTCCTGCGGGAGCTAAACAGGGAGTTCGGCACAGACCACTTCTACGGGGCTGACACTTTCAATGAGATGCAGCCGCCCTCCTCTGAGCCTGCCTACCTGGCCGCAGCCACTGCCGCCGTGTACGAAGCCATGACTGCAGGTGCGGTGCCCGGGTGGTTGGGAGGGCCCAGGTCTGCAAGGGCGCAAGTGCTGGCTCCCTGGAAGCTTTCCGGGCTGGGTCCCGAAGTGGGTGGTGCAGGCTGGGGCTGGGGTCAGGCCACAGCCTGAGGGTCTCCACCCTCAGCTCAGGCTCAAGCCCACAGCACGGTGCAGTCCACAGGGCTGGGCGGGGGCCTTGGGGTCCCCCACCTGCCCACGTCTCACTGCCGTGATGAAGTGGGGCCGGGGACCACACGGCAGAGTAGAGGTCAAGGCTGCATGTGGGACAGCATCCGCGGGCAGAGCCCGGAGGCAGCACAGGGACCATCACCGCTGTACTCGCTGCTCCCCACTTCTCTCATCATGCCAGAGTTCAGTCAGGATGCCACCCAAGGACCCATCTAACCCTGAGCGGCTCCCAAAGGGCTCTCCTCTCAACACCATGGTCATATCAAGTTCCCAGCCGGGGCTGGAACTTGCAATCCTCCTGCCTCAGCCTCCCAGAGTGCTGGGGTTGCAGGTGTTAACCAGCCCTCTGGGTGGCTCACATGTTCGCAGGGCTGGCGTTGTGCTGGTGACCTTTGCTTCCTTCTGTGGATTGGGGTGCTTCACCCTCTTTCTCCCCTCTTCTCCCTGTAGTGGACCCTGATGCTGTGTGGCTGCTCCAAGGCTGGCTCTTTCAGCACCAGCCTGAGTTCTGGGGCCCGGCCCAGGTGGGGGCAGTGCTGGGGGCCGTGCCACAGGGCCGCCTGCTGGTTCTGGACCTGTTTGCCGAGAACCAGCCCGTCTACACCCGCACGGCCTCCTTCGGGGGCCAGCCCTTCATCTGGTGCATGCTGCACAACTTTGGTGGCAACCACGGCCTCTTCGGAGCCCTGGAGGCTGTGAACCGGGGCCCTGCAGCCGCCCGCCTCTTCCCCAACTCCACCGTGGTGGGCACGGGCATTGCACCGGAGGGCATCGGCCAGAATGAGGTGGTCTACGCGCTCATGGCGGAGCTGGGCTGGCGGAAAGACCCGGTGCCCGATCTGTCGGCCTGGGTGGCCCGCTTCGCAGAGCAGCGGTATGGGGTGGCCCAGCCAGATGCGGTGTTGGCCTGGAGACTCCTGCTGCACAGCGTCTACAACTGCTCAGGCGAGGCCTGCCGTGGCCACAATCACAGCCCGCTGGTCCGGCGGCCATCCCTGCAGATGAACACCACTGTCTGGTACAACCGGTCCGACGTATTTGAGGCCTGGCGGCTGCTGCTCAAAGCCACACCCAACCTGACCGCCAGCCCGGCCTTCCGCTATGACCTGCTGGACGTCACCCGCCAGGGGCTGCAGGAGCTGGTCAGCTTGTACTACGAGGAGGCACGGGCTGCCTACATGCGCCAGGAGCTGGAGGGGCTGCTGAGGGCTGGGGGCGTCCTGGCCTACAAGCTCCTGCCCGCGCTGGACGAGGTGCTGGCCAGCGACCACCGCTTCCTGCTGGGCAGCTGGCTGGAGCAGGCCCGGGCGGTGGCCGTGAGCTCGGCGGAGGCCGATCTGTATGAGCAGAACAGCCGCTACCAGCTGACCCTGTGGGGGCCGGAAGGCAACATCCTGGACTACGCCAACAAGCAGCTGGCGGGCCTGGTGGCTGACTACTATGTGCCCCGCTGGCGGCTCTTTGTGGAGACGCTGGCCAGCAGCCTGGCCAGGGGTGTCCCCTTCCAGCAGCAGCAGTTCAACAGCGACGTTTTCCTGCTGGAGCAGGCTTTCGTGCTGAGCAGGAAGAGGTACCCCAGCCAGCCCCAGGGGGACACTGTGGAGCTGGCCAGGAGCACCTTCCTCAGGTTTGCCCCCCGGAAGGTGGCTGGCACCAGGTGACAGGGACGCTGCATGCCGTGTGCCCCAGACTTTGCTGGGGCAGGATCCAGAGCCTGGAGCTGGACCAGCATCTCAGGGACCTCAGTCCTGGGAAAACGGGCTGAGCTCTGGCTCAGGGGCGTGGGTGGCTTGCAGAGGAATGGGCTGCCTCCTCGGCCACCCCAATTTGGGATTAAAGTGATGTTTTCTGTCACTTGGTAACTGCAGTGGGCCTGGTCTGTCTGAAGGAGCTCACTGAGGGGCTTCTGAGGACCGGGCTGCTGCGTGGGCTCCGGGTGGGCGGTTCTCGCCTGTGCCTCAGTCTCCGCTTCTCCTGCTGACCCCTAGCGTCTGAACAGAGGGTACCCTTTCCCAGTGCGGCAGGGAGCCTGGGCCTAACTGTTCAGGACCAGAGCGCCCATGAGCTGGCTGCTGTGCCTGGGGGCCCCACGCTCCCTACACGGTGCTCCCACTCCCTCACTGCACCAGGGTCAGTTCCAGGCCAGTCAAGGGGGTTCCCTGACTTTGCCCCAGGGCTGGGTGGGCTGCCCTGACCAGGCGGGTGAGTGGCCTTGAGATTGCAGGCAGACACAACAAGGGGCGGGGACAGTGAGGGTATCAGGAGCCCCAGGCCAGCTGAGCCCCAGAGCGCTGCGCCATGCACCCTGCGGAGCGCACCGTGGTGCTCATCACCGGCTGCTCCTCGGGCATCGGCCTGCACCTGGCCGTCCGCCTGGCCTCGGATCCGTCCGGGAGCTTCAAAGGTATGGGTGGGGGCGCCCGGGAGGGCGGGGCGGGCAGGGGCCTCTGACCACCACCCTGCATCCCAGTGTTCGCCACCATGCGGGCCCGGGCGCGCTGACCGCACCCCAACCGCAGTGTATGCCACCATGCGGGACCTGGCAGCGCAGGGCGCGCTGTGGGAGGCGGCCCGGGCCCGGCACTGCCCGCCTGGGACCCTGGAGACGCTGCAGCTGGACGTGAGGGACTCGGACTCAGTGGCGGCTGCCCGGGCACGCGTGGTAGAGGGCCGCGTGGACGTGCTGGGTGAGGGTCCCCCGAGCGCACGTGCAGAGCCCTCCTGCGCGGGGACACCAGGGACAGGCTGGGCGGGGCGGACACTCGGTCGGCTCTCCCGCAGTGTGCAACGCGGGCCGCGGGCTCCTTGGGCCGCTGGAAGCGCACGGGCTGGGCGCTGTGGGCTCCGTGCTGGACGTGAACGTGGTGGGGACCGTGCGGACGGTGCAGGCCTTCCTGCCGGACATGAAGCGGCGCGGCTCGGGACGCGTGCTGGTGACTGGGAGCGTGGGAGGCCTGATGGGTGAGTGGGGCGGGGCCGGGCGGGCTCTGTGTAGGCCACGCCCAGCCCGCGGGTGGCCCGAGGGTGGCCAGGGGAGCGTGGGTGGGACTTGCTGGTGTGCGCAGACCAGGCCCAACCAGAGGAAAATGCTGGAGGGAAGGGGCGGGAGTTTTGGGTGGCGTGGCACACACTAGTCACATCCAATCCAAGAGCAGGCTGCTGGTGACAAGCTAGGGAGGGGCGGGGCTTGCTGGTACCTCGCCCAGTTGGGACTGGCTGCGGGGCCAAAGACTGGAGGGGTGGGCCGATGGGCGTGGCCGGCCTCCACAAACCTGAGTCGCCCACCAGGGCTGCCCTTCAACGCTGTGTACTGTGCCAGCAAGTTCGCGCTGGAGGGTCTGTGCGAGAGCCTGGCGGTTCTGCTGCTGCCCTTCGGGGTCCAGTGAGTCACCACCCGCCTGGCCCTGGGGGTCCGACCTGGGGCCCGGGCGCTGCTCTGGTCGGCTGAACCGACTCGGGGGACGGGACAGGGAGGCTCCCGGGTCACACGGGCTGTCCTGGGCACCCGCCGCCCTCCCGTCACCTTCCCCAGCCCCTTTCTGTCCCCATTCCGCCGCCGCAGCGTGAGCCTCATCGAGTGCGGCCCGGTGCACACCGCCTTCCACGAGAAGCTGGAGGGCGGCCCGGGGGGAGCGCTGGCCCACACAGACGCCCGCACGCGCCAGCTCTTCTCGCTCTACCAGCGGCACTGCGAGCAGGTGGCGTGCGACGCGCAGGACCCGGAGGAGGTGGCAGAGGTGGGCACAGGGCTCTGGGCGGGGCGGGACTCGGACCTGAGTGGGCGGGGCCCTGGTCCAGACCCCGCCCCTCCCGCCTCCAGGTCTTCCTGGCTGCCCTTCGTGCCCCGCAGCCCGCCCTGCGCTATTTCTGCACGGAGCGCTTCCTACCTCTTGCGCGCCTGCGCCTCGAGGACCCGAGCGGCCGCAGCTACGTGGATGCCATGCACCGCGCCGTGTTCGCCGCCGACCCCGGGGCTGGGGTGTCTGGGGGCTCCGTGCCGGGCGCCGCCCCCTGTGAAGGCTGACCCCGCCCACTGGGGCAGGGCCCTGGCCTCTGAAGGGCCTCCACTGTGACCCGTGCTCCGGGCTGCTGCTAAGCCTGAGATAATAAAGCTACAGTTATGGTTATTATTAGTGTGTGACCACTGGGACCTTCCCAGGCGGACCAGAGGGAAGAGGAGGAACGGTGGACACCACAGCAGAGGCTGAGGCAGGAACACTGCCAATTTTGAGTTCAGTCTGGGCTCCTCACGGAGACCTTGTCCCAAAGTAAACTTTTATAAAAGGGACGGGAATGTAGCTCAGCTGTGCAGCGCCTTTGGATTCAAATCCCAATATGGAATAGAAAGAAGGAGGATGCCGGGCCTGTGGCGCACGCCTGTAACCCTAGCACTCGGGAGGCTGAGACCAGTTTGGGCTACATAGCGAGACCATGTCTCAAAAACATACAAACAAAGGTCACCATTCACCATATTGTTTGACCACATCCCTTAAATGAGGACCACTGCTAAAGGAATCAAAGCGGGGCAGCCCTGCCCAGGGCCCTGCTGCCCTTGCCCCCGAAGGACAGCATCTTCCCTCCCAGGATGCTTGGCCAGGGCTGGGGGCCACCTGGGCTGCGCACAGTCTGTCCTTCCCGCCCTGCAGGGGCACAGGGCAGGAGACCTGAGCTGTCCCCACTCCCATGGAGGCCTGGCGGGGGGGGGGCGCGGGGGAGCAGCAGGACTCTGGGTGGGCAGAGAGGCACGGGGGGGGGCGGCTGGGACGCTGGGATGTGGCAAAGGCAGCTCGATGACATCCGGACCCTCTCATCTGTGGCCTCGGAGGTAGGGGCCTCATACCCACCCCTGCTGGTCTCCCTGCCATGTCACCCTCGTGGCCCTCCTGTCCCCTTCGCATTTAGGAAGGCCTGAGGCATCGTGGCTGGAGTTTCTGAGGCATCCCAGCTGTCCCTGTGCACCTCTGAGAGTGATTTGCTCACAAGGTTGCCAGGGTGAGTGCCAGGTGTGACTCCTCTCTCCCACAGTTCATATTCTGCACAGTCTCACACTGTTCCTGACTTCAGATAACATTTCTTTCTTGACACAGGATTTCCCTATGTAGCCCAGGTTGGCCTTGAACTCTAGGTGATCCTCCTGCCTCAGCCTCCCAAATGCTGGGACTACAGATGTGGGCCACCATGCCCAGTTCAAATACCATCTCTATGCTGATGGCCCCCCCAGGCTTGTGTCTCCTCCTGCCCACTCAGCAGAGATGCCTTTCAAAGATGCCTTCTTGGGGCCAGGGATTTAGCTCAGTGGTTCTGCTGCCTGCCTCAAAAGCACAAGGTCCCGAGTTTGATCCCTGGTACCAAAACACAAAACAAAAACTCAAAGATGCCTTCCAGTCCCAATTCCTAGTTGGGCACGAAGTGCACGCCTATGGTCCAGGCACTCAGGAGGCTGAGGCAGGAAGATCATGAGTTGGAGGCCAGCCTGGGCTACACAGGGAAATCCTGTCTCAAACAAAACCAAGCATCCAGTTCCTGATGGGAGATGCCTGCTCCCCCTTCAATCGTCCCCATTTCCCCAGACTTCTCCCTTTTCCACGACCCTTGGACTGCAACTCAACCCTGCCTTTCACCCACTCCACTGGCAGGGAGCTCTGACTTCTATCTCCAGATCGCCCCAGCCAGTCGCCGTCCCTTCCTGACCTCCCATCGGGCACCACAGCAGCCTCCACACTGGTTTTCCTGATGCCACCCTGGCCACCAACAGTAACAGTTACACAGTGCAGGCAGAATGGCATTTCATGAAATGAACGTCTGCCAGGCATGGTGCTGCACTCCTGTCATCTCAGCACTTGGGAGGCTGAGGCAGGAGGATCACTGCGAGTTCAAGGCCAGCCTGGCTTCCCTGTCTCAAAAAAAGCCTGATTGCATCTCTGCTTTACATTCCTCCTGAAGCATCCCCACTCACTATGACCCAGGTGTCCCTAAGGTCCCCAAGACCTCTGCTAGCTGGTCCTCCTTCCCCTCTGCCCTCATCCCCAGCACTCTTCATCTTCCTCTATGGCAGCACCCCTACCTCTGCCCCAGGGCCTTTGCACTGGCTGTCTTGTGTAGATTCACCTTTCCTCAGTCTGATTCCATCTCCTTTTTCAGGTCGTTGCTGTTGCCCTGGATCAGCAGCTTTCCCTGCCCACCCCCCATGGTTCCTTCCTCTGCTAGGTTTTTCTTCGTAGCTTTTTTTGTTTGGTTTTTTGAGACAGAGTCTCACCATGTAGTCCAAGGTGGCCTTGGGCTCACTATATAGCCCAGGCTGACCTCGAACTCTCAGTGATCCTCCTGCCTCAGCCTCCTGAGGGGTGGGATTACAGGCGTGCACCACCACCCAAGGCCTTTCTCCTCGCCTATCATCAGTGAAGTATTGAACTCGGGGCGGGGGGACCTCTCAGACCTTTCTTCTCAACTTTGTGAACACATTTACTGTGCACATGAGACCACCCCGATGTTTTGGGACATTGCCCGATAGCCTTTGATTTTTTTTTTTTATGGTACTGGGGGATCAAACTCGGGTCCTTGCACTTGCAAGGCAGGCGGCAGAACAACTGAGCTAAATCCCTGGCCCCATAGCCTTTGATTTTTGCTTCTTCAAATAAAACAAAGTTTCTTTTCTCTCTCTCTCTCATTGAACCCAGGGCCTCTGCACTGAGCTACCTCGCCAGCCCTTTTAAATTTTTTTTATTTTGAGACGGTCTCACTAAAACACGAAGTTTCCCGGGCTGGGCTGGAACCTTGACCCTCCTGACTCAGCCTCCAGCCTGGCGCAGCCTCTCTTTAAATTGCAATTTACAATGGCTCCAGCAAGAAACCTGACCCTTAACATCTTTAGTCTTGGTTCCAAAGGCAGATGTATGGGCTGAGAGCTCATACACTTTGGAGGCCCTCATTAGGAACATTAGACCGGACCCCGTGGCACACCTGTAATCCCAGCTACTCAAGAGGCTGAGGCAGGATTGCTAGTTCAAGGCGTGTGGACAAGTTAGCAAGACTGTCTCAAAATTTAAAAACAGGGCAGTGGATGTTGCTCAGAAGCCCCTAGGTTCAGTTCCCAGTATCACAAAACAAAATCAAGCCGGACATGATGGCACACCCATGTAATGCTAGCACTCAGGAGGCTGAGCCAGGAGGATCACTGCGAGTTCGAGGCCGGCCTGGACTACATAGTGAGACCCTGCCTCAAGCCCAGCACCAAAAAAGGTGTGAAGGTGGGTATTTTTTCAGTTCGGGGAAACCAAACCACAGCGCATTATGGGGATCCTATGGACTGGTTGCTTCCCTCAGGTGACCATAGACAATCATTCACCTGAAAGATCTTGTTCGGTTTTTTTGGTTTTTTTTTTTTAATACCTGGGGTGGAATTCGGGTCCTTGCGCTTGCGCAGCAGGCAGTGAAACCACTGAGCTAAATCCCAGGCCCTGAAAGATCTTGTTCAATGTTATTTACCATTACTGGGGGTGAACTCGGGGCTTCCCACATGGTAGGCAAACACTACCACTGAGCTACATCCCCGGCCCTTTTAAATATTTGTTTATTTAAAATTTTGTTTATTTGGTCAATGAACACAGCACAAGTGTACAAGACAATGTTGCTGGATACACACGAAAATGCATAATTTTACAGAATCAAAATAGCACATGCTGGAATCTGAGAGCTAAACAAAAAATTGAAATGGTGTCTTTAAGTCATATTAAACAATAATTTTTTTAAAAAATTTATTTAAAATTTAAAATGGCCGGGGATTTAGCTCAGTGGCTTCGCCGCCTGCCTGGCAAGCTCAAGGACCCGAGTTCGATCCCCGGTACCAAAAAAAAAAAAAAATTTAAAATGTAGGGTCTCCCTACATTGCCCAGACTTTGAGCTCGTGCTCCTGCCTAAGCCTCCTGAGCAGCTGGGATTACGGGCGTGTGCCACCACATCCGGCCTGAAATGTTTTCTGAGGGCAGCTTGGCTTCCCGCCACGGCACGATCCCAGCTTTGGCCTCTCATTTCCACCTGCGACATGGGGGGACCACCCCCCAACTATGCCCTTGAGCCCTGAGGGTCCCGGGGGGCTCGGGAAGGAGCGCCCCGATCCTGGCACTCCGAGAGCCTCCAGGTAACCAGGCTGGAGACAATGTCCCCGCCCCTGAAAGGAATACGCGAAACGCAAACACGGGCCCGCCTGCCCTTCGCCCTGTCCGTTTGGAGCTAGGACCCAGGTTTCCTTTAGCATCCCCAGATCTTCAGGTTCGCCCCGCCCTCAGAAAAATCTCGCGAGCATTTCGGTGTGACTCGCGGTTAAAAGATCTGGCCCTTCTCAGTTTCCGTAGCGCGGAGTTGTAGTCCCTAACGTAGTGCTTCCGGGTCACCGCCGGGGCAGTCCGTGCGGCGGCGTCTGTGGAGCCTAGCGCTGAGGGCTCGGCGAGTAGCGGACCAACGCGGGTTGCGAGGCCCCTCCCGCCCCTCCTCGAGGCCTTATAGGCCTCGGTGCAGCTTGGCCAGAGCGCCCAGGACCCCCGGGCTCCAGCGCCGTGACTCAGTCATCTTGTCCAGAGTGCCTTTCTCCGCCGTCCCCTCTGGGCCCCTCGCGTGCTGTCACTCACTGTCGCTCCGTGTCCCCGTCCGTCCGCAGGCCCGGCACCATGGCTGCCTTCCGCTCCGGCCTGCTGGTGCTGACGGCGCCGCTGCCCGCGCTGGCCCCGCGCCTGGCGCCTCTGCTGAGCTCGGCCGCGGGTCTGGTGAACCACACGCTCTACGTCCACCTACAGCCTGGCCTGACCCTGGCGGGCCCCGCGCAGCCGCACCCCGGCCCGGTGCCCGCCACCTTCGAGGTCCTCGACGTCCTCTCGCTGCTCTACGCGGGCGCCGACCGCCACCGCGGTCTGGACGTGCGCGTGCTGCTGAGCAACGTGCAGGCCAAGAGCGCCCTGGCGCCCGCGCCCGTGGGCTCCGTGCAGAACCTGGCGCACCCGCCGGAGGTGGTGCTTACCGACTTCCAGGCCCGCGACGGCAGCCAGTACAACCCGGTGAAGCAGCAGCTGGAGCGCTACGCCACCAGCTGTTACAGCTGTTGCCCGCAGCTGTCGTCCGTGCTGCTGCACCCCGATCACGGGACGGGAGAGCTGCCCGCGGAGCCCCTGGACGTCCCCTTGCCCGCCACCATCAGGCCTGCGTCCCCCGTGGCCAGATCCCCAAAGCAGCCCGTGCCCGGCTACCAGCGCGGCGCCCTGGGCGGCACCTTCGACCGCCTGCACAACGCCCACAAGGTGCTGCTCAGCGTCGCCTGCGTCCTGGCCCAGGAGCGGCTGGTGGTAGGAGTGGCGGACAAGGACCTGTTGAAGAGTGAGTGAGAGGCTCCTCGATGACCTTGCGCCCCTCCTACCTCCAAGCTGGTGGAGGAAGACGGGCCACTCCCCACTTCCAGATGTCCCCGTGACCTGCTCCGTCGGTGCGGGGACCCTTTTTTTTTTTTTTTTTTGGTACCGGGGATCGAATTCAGGACCTTGTTCTTGCAAGGCAGGCACGGGAACCACTGAGCTAAATCCCCGGCCCGATGCAGGGACAGTTTAGTAATCAGCTCTTTGTGCCTGGGGTCAGTCAGAACTGCCCCAGTGCCGGCCCAGGAGTCTGTACTTTGACCTCGTCCAGGTCACCAGCTCTTGAGACACTGGGTCGATGAACGTGTCAGTTGTAGGAGCAGTGCCACAGTCAGAAGGGACTCGAGGACGCTGTGGTTTCAGATTTGCCAGCTAACTGTTGCACACAGGTACTGGCAAGTCTCTGGTGTGACTCGTTGGTGGCTTGTTCTCCGACAGGCCAGCCTTGGATCCACCTTGCTGTCTGCCCATTTTCTTGGCATTGTCCCCAGGCCTTCTGTCCTCCTCTTCTCTTTGGCTGGGATCAGGAACTTTGGGCGGCTCCCTTGACCACCTGCACAAGGCCCATGAGGTGCCTGCCCCTCAGTGTCCCGTGTCATTCTCTCCTTGGGCACACTTGGGTGCAGGACCCTGCAGGACACTTACCCTACGCCTGTGCTACTCCCCCAGGCAAGGTGCTCCCTGAGCTGCTCCAGCCTTATGCAGACCGTGTGGAACACCTGAGTGAGTTCCTGGTGGACGTCAAGCCCTCCTTGACTTTTGATATCGTCCCCCTGGTGGACCCCTATGGGCCCGCGGGCTCTGATGCCTTGCTGGAGTTCCTGGTGGTCAGCGAGGAGACCTATCGTGGGGGGATGGCCGTCAACCGCTTCCGACTGGAGCATGTAACCCCTGTGGGAGACGGGTGAGGGGACGGGAGGGGAGGAAGGCAGAGAGGGTGCAGGGTGGTGGGAAGTGGCTAGGAGGCTCGGATCCCATTTTCCTCTGGAATAGGAGGAGCGTGAGACAGATTGGGGTCTGGGTTTATCCTCCCGCTCTTTACCCCTTTCCCCCTTTCCTACAGGGCTTGGAGGAGCTGGTCTTGTACCAGATCCAGCTGCTGAAGGACCAAAGTCACAAGGAAAATGAAGAAGACAAAGTCAGCTCCTCCAGCTTCCGCCAGCGAATGTTGGGCACCCTGCTGAGGCCCCCAAATGTAAGCCTCCCCTCTTCCTGCTCGTGCCTGGTGTGCCAGGAATGCTGGGAAGGAGAAAGCGAGGGCTTCAGACCCAAGCAGGAGCTGAAGGCCAGTTATCTACCCACAGAAGAGGCCAGAGCTCCCACCCTGCCTGTACGTGCTTGGCCTGACGGGCATCAGCGCCTCTGGGAAGAGCTCTGTTGCTCGGAGGCTGAGGAGCCTGGGGGCGTATGTCATCGACAGTGACCAGCTGGGCCATCGGGCCTATGCTCCGGGAGGCTCCGCCTACCAGCCCGTGGTGGAGGCCTTCGGAACGGGTAATGACCCATGAGGCCTGGAGGTGGTCTGAGGCTGGGAGGTGGCCTTGCCTCTGCTCAGCCCCCCTCCTGTCACCTAGACATTCTCCATAAAGATGGCGTCATCAACAGGAAGGTCCTAGGCAGCCGGGTGTTCGGGAACAAGGTGAGTTTGCAGTGCTCCTCAGACTCCTCAGCCACCACCAGGAGCTGTTCCTGCATCTCAGGCTGGCTCTGGCACGCAGGGACGTAACCTCTGCCCACTCTCTCTGTCCACTCCCAGAAGCAGCTGAAGGTCCTCACAGACATCGTGTGGCCAGTGATCACCAAGCTGGCCCTAGAGGAGATGGACCGGGCTGTGGCCCAGGGTGAGTGGGGCCACCTGCCTCCCCGGGGGCTGGGTGGGGCTGCGCTGGTGGTGACCAGGCCCTCCTGCAGGGAAGACAGTGTGTGTCCTCGATGCCGCCGTGTTGCTGGAAGCCGGCTGGCAGGACATGGTGCATGAAGTGTGGACCGTGGTCATCCCCGAGACTGAGGTACGTGGGCCCCAAGCTTCCCCTGGGCCCGAGGCAGCGCTCTGGTCCCTCCCGACACTCCGCCATCTGTGCCCAGGCTGTGCGCCGCATCATGGAGAGGGACGGGCTGAGCGAGGCTGCCGCCCACAGCCGGCTGCAGAGCCAGATGAGCGGGCAGCAGCTGGTGGGCCAGAGCCACGTGGTGCTGAGCACTCTGTGGGCGCCGCACATCACCCAGCAGCAGGTCTGTGGCTGAGGGGCCGGGGCGGCACTGGGCGGCGCGGCCTGGCCCTGGGCTGTCCGCCTGACCCTGTCCTTCCTTTCTCTGACATCGGGCCGCCTGAAGGTGGAACGAGCCTGGGATCTGCTGCAGAAACGCCTCCCTGAGACTCTTCGCGCCCGGGACTGACCGTGCGACCCCTGGGGGCCCATAGGGGCCCCTGGAGCCCCCGGAGAGCCGTACAGAGGAGGCAGCGGTCCTCAGGTCTCAGGCCGGGAGCTTCGTTCCGGGCTGTGCAGGACACGGCTGGCCTGGGGGGCACCGGGGCGGCCATGGTGGGGACAGGCAGTGGGGAGCAGGCCCAGGGCTCCCCGACACAGGCCGGGTCTGCTGCCCGGCTGCGGGCCAGGGAGTCTGGAGCGCGGCACAGAATTAAAGTGGATGTGTGCAGAGGATGCCTGTGCTGTCTGCTTCCCGCCCGGGCACCCAGGGCTCTCGGTTAGGGCGCCGTGCTTAAGAGCCAGCCAGAAGTCCCTCCCTGCTTCCGGCAGGACTGGTCGGCCGGCCTGGAGCAGTATCTACACGAGCTCGTTTATGCAGTCCGGCGGACCCTTGGCCCCCGGAAAGGACCCCTGGTTCTCGGCTCCCGGAGGCGCTCTGGGCACAGCTGGGCCGGGCGGCGGGGGTGAGCGCTGCCCCCCCCCCGTGCGCATGCACACTCGCAGTGTCCTCGCCCCGCCCCCAGTCCGGGCTCGGATTGGCGGACCCGGGCCACGTGGGCGCCTCGCCTCTTCCCGGCCCTGGGGTCCCACCCGGGCTGACTTCCGGTCCGCTGGGTCGGTCCGCGATGACGGAGCCCGGAGCCTCTCCTGAGGACCCGTGGGTCAAGGCAAGCCCGGGAACGCACGCCGCTAGGGGAGGGCGGGCCGGGCTCCAGCGCACCGGGCTTTCCTCCTGCGCCCCAGTCTCCCTGCCATCCGGGTTTCGGGGCTGCGGAGAAGACCACTCTACCCGGGTGGGAGACCACGGGGCGGGCGGGGCCCCGCGACCATCGCCCGCATCTGGCGCTGGGCTGCGCCACCTGACCTCGCCCCCTCGCCCGTGCGCAGGTGGAGTGCGCCTATAGCGACACCAGCCTGGACCCTGGTGAGTGCCCGCCGCGGCCGAGCCCCGGCCCCCGCTGAGCACCGAGGCCGGAAACACCCGGCTGCGCCACCGTGAGCTGGGAGGCGCCCGGGCGGGGACAGCCGGTCACTCCCTTTGAGCCACGAGCAGAGTGGACCTTTGCGCGTAGTGCGCGGGAAGGGGGGGAGGCGTCACCCGCACAGTACCCGTCCCCTCAGTGACCCGCGTCTCCTCCAGGGCTTTTTGTAGAAAGCGCCCGCAAGGGGAGCGTGGTGTCCAGGGCTAACAGCATCGGTTCCACCAGCGCCTCTTCTGTCCCCAACACAGGTAGGCGTCCCCCACCACCCAGAGGCGGGGTCCATCATTTGTGTCCTTCCCAGACAGGGAACCAGACCCACCTCTGCTGCCTGGCGTCTCCCCGGGTGTCTTTTTCTACCCCTTCTACCTGGCGCCAGGCTCCTGGCCAGGGACAGGCGAGCTTTGTCGGCCCCTTCTGGGCCTCACGTCGCCTCCCCTGCTCCCCACTCTGTGCTAGATGATGAGGACAGCGATTACCAGCAGGAGTCCTACAAGGAGTCCTACAAGGACCGGCGACGGCGAGCACACACCCAGGCCGAGCAGAAGCGCAGGGACGCCATCAAGGTGACGGAGGCCCTGACCTGGTTTGCATCCATCTGCCCAGATCCCCAGTTGTCCCCGGCAGCCTGGGGTGGCTGCTCCCTCCCTTAGGGGTGCACAGCTCCTTCCTCAGTCCGCTCCTGAGGGTCCCCCTGTCCCCACAGAGAGGATACGACGACCTTCAGACCATTGTCCCCACCTGCCAGCAGCAGGACTTCTCCATCGGCTCCCAGAAGCTCAGCAAGGCCATCGTCCTGCAGAAGAGTAGGCAGGGGCTGGGGGTGGAGAGAGGCACGGCCCCCCCACCCTGGGCCTCCTGTGACACCTCTGTGCCCACCCCAGCCATCGACTACATCCAGTTTCTGCACAAGGAGAAGAAAAAGCAGGAGGAGGAGGTGTCTACCCTGCGCAAGGATGTCACTGCCCTGAAGATCATGAAAGTGTAAGGGGCGACCTGGAGACAGAGCTGCTTGGGGGACGCCACTGCCGCACCCAGCCTCCCGCTCCACACCAGCAGGAAGTGACCCCAGCTGTCACCTGTGCCCTCCACCTCCGGGATCACGCAGGTAGCCCTTGGCTTCCCTGGCGGCTGAGGCCCCTGCCATTTTCAGGAACTACGAGCAGATCGTCAAGGCGCACCGAGACAACCCACATGAGGGGAAGGACCAGGTGTCTGACCAGGTCAAGTTCAGCGTGTTCCAGGGCATTATGGACTCCCTGTTCCAGTCCTTCAATGCCTCCATCTCGGTGGCCAGCTTCCAGGAGCTGTCGGCCTGCGTCTTCAGCTGGATCGAGGAGCACTGCAAGCCCCAGGTGCGGCTGGCTAGGGGTGTCTGCTGCCAGCCTTGGGGTGTGAGCCAGGCTCCCCCGTGTGGACACACCGGGCCACTGGAGTAGTTGACCCAAGGGTTATCTCTTGCTGCTGCTGAATGTACCAGGGCTGTGGGGTCTCCTGCTTTTGAGGCCTGGCTGCTGAGATTCTTCTTTCCTACGTTTTGTTTTGTTTTTGCAGTACTGCAGCTTAAACCCAGGACCATTACACTAAGGTGCATCCTCAGCCCTTGTTTTGAGATAAGGTTTTGCCACATTGCCCAAGCTGGGGCTTGAATTGTGACCTTTCTGCCTCAGCTTCCCAACATTTTTCAGTTTGTGTATATTTGTATATATTTTTAGATGGTCTTGCTGTGTAGTTCAGGCTGGCCTTGAATTCGCTGGTAGGCCAGACTTGCAGTGATCCTCCTGTCTCAGTGTCTCCAGTGCAGGGACTTTTAAGTTAAAACACTGCCCCAGTGAGAATCTGAAAGGGATCACTCACAGCCACTGCCTAAACTCTACTACTAGTGGTTTATTGTATTTGCTTCTGGGCCCTTGGGGGTAGGGGCTGTGCCCTAGGGAGCCACCTGCAACCCTGCCTGAGTTCGTCTCTCTCCACTCCAGACCCTGCGTGACATCATGCTGGGCGTCCTGCATCAGCTTAAGAACCAGCTCTACTGATGGCTGCAGACACCACAGAGCCCAGATGTCTCCTGCCTGGCTGGGACCACATCCTGTGTGAGGAGCATGTTTTGTGAACGCTTCTGATCATTTATTTTCCCGACCATGCAGCCAGTCCTTGCCTCTCCCCACAGGGAGCCCCGAACCTGTGGAGATTGACCAGCTTGGGCTGCTTTGGTATCTATCGGTGGCCTGTGGCTTAGGTGTGGCACTTGGCAGTGGCTGGGAGAGGACACTGAGCTACACCAAAGGGGCCGGGCTGGGTCCCTACTCTGCCACTGCTCCAGGGCGCGCGAAGCCCCCAGCGTCTTCTGCCCACACCCCAAAGACAGGCGGGACACAGTGGTGCACATTGGCAAATCTTTTTTTTCCCCCCTTCGGTGCCAGGGATGGAACTCAGGACCTTGAGCTTGCCAGGCAGGCGCAGGCTGCTGAGCTACATCCCCGCCCCTCTAGAAATATTTTTTTTAAATACCAACAAGGCAGTTTTGCTACAGATACAACTTTGGAAAGTGAAATCCCCCAGCCTTTCTCCCCTCCCCTCTTCTCCGGGAGTGCTGGAAATGCTGGGCCCCAGGAGCCCCCTCAGGGTCCCGCGGGGTCGCTGCCCATGGGAAAGTCAGTTTTACAGGAAGTCACAATAAACATCACGTGTCCACTGGCCTTGCTTGTTCCAAACCTGCAGGTGACGCTCAAACTGCTGCATAGGCGGAGAGTGGGAGCTGCCCCCCCCCCCCCCCGCCTGCTCCAAGAGGCCTAGGGGTCCGGGGGCGCCGCGCCGTGGTCCTCGTCCGTCTCAATGCCGACTTCCTCCTGCGGGCAGGAGTGTGAGGGCCTGCGCTGCAGCAGGGGACCCGGCCCACGGGGCAGAGGCCACTTACAAAGAACTGCTTCTTGCTCTTGGGGTAGCCCTCGAGGATGGCCGCAGACAGCTCCATCGCCTGGGGGGGACAGAGCCATGCTGTACCTGGCAGCGCGGGGACAGGGCCACCCCCGGGGCCCCCACCACTCACCAGCCGCTTGCGCGTCCTCCACTCCCGGCAGTAGCGCTGCTGCTCTCGGTGCACCTGCGGGAAGAAGGGTTCAGCAGTGCCCGCCCAGCCACCCGGGCCCTCCCTCCGCGGGCTGCGCTGCCACCTGCTCCTTCTCGGCCGGGGTCACGTGCACGGGGGCCGCTGTGATGCCCCGCAGCCTCTCGGTGTAGCCCGCACACTCGGACTTCAGCCGCGCGATCTCCTGCTGCATCTCTGGCGTGGTCAGGGCGCTCGTCAGCTCCTTCAGCTCTGAAACAGAGGCCGGGCCAGCACCGCCCCAGCCGGCTGCAGTCCAGGCCTGGAGGACACAGCTGCGCAGGCTCGGGACAAGGGGGCTCAGTCTAGTTTTCTCCACGCCTGTCTACAAGTGGTGGTGAGGTGAGGCTGAGGGGACCTGCCAGCCCCGCGGGACAGGACAACACGGGTCAGTGCACCAGACTGCGCAAGGGCGGGTGCACGCTTCCCCCGGCTTCTGCACAGACAGCGGCAGTCTCACATGTCCTGCTCTGGCGCCACTTGGGCTTGAATCAGCCCCCACATGGAACCCCAGCTCCAGCCCTTTTGTCTTGGGTCAGGGTCTCACTAAGTTGGCCAGGCTGGGCTCTACCTTGCCCTTGAGATCCTCCTGCCACAGCCTCCTGGAGTGCTAGGGTGACAGGCATGCGCCACCACACCCCGCTATTCTTTGTTTAAAGTCTCAGGCAGCCCCACTGGGGCCTCTGCAGTGACACCAGCAGATGCCCACCCAGTCCCTGCGCAGCTCCTGACCCAAGGAACCTGGCCTGGCAGGCACCCTGCAGGGCACCCTCCTACCGGCCTCCATGTGGCGGCAGCTCTGCTGCAGGCCCTGCACCTTGGCGGTGAGGGCCAGGATCTTGGCGTCCAGGCTCTGGAGGTCAGCATCGCTCACAGTGTCAAACTGGTCCTACCAGGGACAGGAAAAGCCGAGTGACAAGCAGGACGGAGCTGGAGCGCCTTGGGGAGGCTGGGGACGCCAACCAGAGGGCACCCCGAGAAGTCATTCAGGGGCTGATTCCAACAGGGAGAGAAAAGAGCTGGGCACAGCGGCGCATACCTGTCATCCCACCTGTTTGGGAGGCTGAGGCAGGAGGTTTGAAAGTTTGAGCCTAGCCTAAGCAACTTAGGAGACCATGTCTCAAAACCAGGTACAGGGCTGGAGATGTGGCTCAGTAGCAGAGCACTTGCCTGGTGTGCACAAGGCCCCAAGTCCCACCCCAGCACCACACGTACACGTGTGTGTACGCACAGGTATAAAAGCAGGAATCCAACACCTGCACAAGCTTCCAGGCTGGCAGGATCCCAAGCAGCAGGGAGGGAGCTCTCCACTGGATGAGCAAAGCACCCAGCCCCGCTGCAGCAACACAGCAACTCCACCTGGGCGGGAGACCCAGAGCCTGGGCTTCAGCAGCAAGAAGAGTGACAGGCGGCTTGGGATGGGCTCGATGGGCTGAGGGTCTCGAGCAGGACCCTCTGGGCCATGGGCACCCTGACAACTGCCAGTGGGGTGTGCAGGGGGACAGCATGACAGGCGCGGGGACTGCGAGCCAAGCCTGTGGGGCTGGAGTCTCCAGTTGCGCCCGTCCCTGCATGGCCCGCAGCTGCAGAGGGGAGTCTGCGTGACCAGGGCTTAGGTGCCCTCTGAGGCCTAAGGATGCGGCGAGGCCCTTCGTGGAACGTTTGTCACCCCCTCACGGAGCAGCATAGGGAAGCCTGTCAGAGAAGACTAGCCTCAGAGGGGTTCAGTTGAGTTAAACCAGCACGGATTCCATGTCCTCTGAGTGTGACAGGCCGTGGGGGGAGTGAATGAAAACGAAAAGTGGGGTTTGCCCTGGGAAAGCACCGGTTTAGGGAGGGACACAAGTAAAGAGAAAGGGACAAACCAGCATGCCTGGGGCACCGGACATACGGCACAGGGCACAGGAGGCAGGGGAGAGCCTGGAAGTGGCCGTGTGCACAGAGCGTCGGGGCCAAGCTCTGAAGTGATGGCCAGAGGGAGCCCCGGAGGACAATCCAACCTGGACAGAGGCAGTCAGGACTACAATACCAGGCAACGGGGTGAGGAGGAAGGACAGAAGAGTGAAACACATCCAAGGTGTCTGGTGTGGATGGGCAGAGGCTGATGGCCGAGTCTCCAGCCCTTTCCCTTATTCGGTGGGGAAGCATTTGGGAGGAAGATGCAGGAGCAGCTCTGCATCTAGGCAGATCATGCCAGATTCACAGAACGCTCAAGGACACCAGGTCTGTGACTGGGACCAGCTGAGAAGAGGGTCTGAACTCCCAAACTTATGGCAAGGCAGCAGATTCAAGAAAGGAAAATTCAAAGCCGGGTGCGGTCGCCCACACCTGTAATTCCAGCACTCGGGAGACTGAGGCAGGAGGATCGCTGTGAGTTCGAGGCCAGCCTGGGTTACATAGTGAGTTCAGGGCCAGCCTGAACTACAAAGGGAGACCCTGTCTCAAAAAACCAAAATAAAAGGAAAGAGAAAACACCCCTCAGCTGTACTCAATGAGTAGACGAATGCAGTTACACCCAAGTGACTGCAGTAAGAGAGGAGAGCGGCAGAGAGGAGCCAGCGTGGGGAATGAGGCAGGTGACGCTGCTGAGACTCGGAAAGGCAGGCTGGCGGCCTGGCGTCCGAAGTGTGTGCTGGGAGAGGCTGAAGGGAAGCGTCCTGTGCCAGAATGGTGCGGGTCGGCTGGGAGGAAACAAGCGCTCAGGCGAGCTCCTGCAACCAGGAGCTGCTGCCCCCACCGAGAGTCACCTCTGGAGAGCTCGCGAATCTCCGGGCAGAGGGCGCACGTGTGGGAGGCGCTGTCCCTGGCGCCCCAGCTCTCACCGAGCCGGTCCCGGGGCTGCCACTCCTCGCCGGGCGCGGGCCTCACCTGGTTGGCGAAGTAGACCTTCTGCTTGCCGTAGGTCTTCTCCCGAACCCTGCCCTGCTGGGCCAGCTGCTCCAGCGTCTTCACCACCGCCTGCCAGGGGAGGGCGAGGGGTCAGGGCGGCGGCGGGGGCGGGGCGGCGGCGGGGGCGGGGCTCCGGTGCTCACCGCCTTGCTCAGCCCGTGTTCCCTCTGCAAGTTCCCGAACACGTCCTGGGCGCTGTAGGGCCTGTTCTGCTCCTCCAGGTACCTCAGGAGGATACTGGGGGCTGCGGAGAGACGGGACAGGACGAAGGTCCCTCGGCCGGCCTCCCCCGGGCCCCCGCCTTCCACCCGTTCGCGCCCCAGGTACCTCCCGCCGCAGCTTCCGCCCGGCCTTTACTCATGGCCGTTTCCCGCCGCGCAACTGAAAAACGGATGTCGTGATTGCCTGCGACGACGGCTCCTTCCGGCGACGGAGGGCGGACCTCAAGCGGTGATTGGCTAGAGGGGAAGCTTTCCCGACGACGATTGGCTGGAGCGGAAGCGATTCCTGCACCGCGGCAGCCCCTCCCGAAGGCCCGAACGGCATAGTTCGGCCCCGCCCTCCTGCACCTCGGGCCGGCCCCCCGCCCCGGAAAGGAGGCGGCAGCGGGCGAAGCCATGCCGCGTTGCCACCTGGCCTGGGCCTGGGCCCGGGCCCGACTCCACGCGACCCGACCACTTCGTCTGCAGGGCTGGCAGAGCCCGCAGCCGTGCGAATGGTGCTGCCTCCGCCGCCCCGAGCCGCGCACGCAGGGGGCGCTCGGCATCGCGGTGGTTTCCGACCCGGCAGAAGGCAGGCTGGGAGGGGCTGCGAGAATCCGCTGAGCCGTAGCCGAGCAGGGCTCAGCAGCACCTGGCAGGCAGGTGCTTTCCACTCCTGACCGTAGTGGCCGGGCGACAGAGACTGAAATAAGTATTTTTAGCTTCTGAGGTCAGTTGAAGGCCAAAGAGCAGCTGTCCTTGCCGCCCGGAGAATCTAGTGGCGAGCCCGGTACTTTCCCCTCCCCCAGCACTGAGGATTTTCTGCATATTCACTGTGTCGCCCAGCCGCCCAGATGCTGGGATTACAGGCGTTCGCCACCATGACCAGCTTGTTTGAGAGACTGGGTCTTGATAAATTATCTAGTCTGTCCTCAGACTCCCAGCGATCCTCCTGCCTCAGCCTCGAGTGCTGGGATTATACTCATAAACCTCCATGCCCAGAGAGAACGGTGCTTTTTAAAGTCTCTGCTAAAACCTCTGGCTTGTTTGAAATGCGCATGTCGCGGGAACAATGTTAAGTATTAGACATGGGAACAAAAGCCAAGCTAGCCAGTCACACCCCTACATGGGTGGCATAGAGAGGGTGAGTGGCCTCCTACTGTGGCAGTTGTTCTCACAGCCACCAGAGAGAACCAGGAGACCCCAGCACTCAAGACCAATCAGAAGCCAGGTAGACAAAGGGCACCTGTCAAGGACAGACACTGGTCAGCATCACTTAAAAGATGATTCTCGACCAAGATTTATTCCCCAGCAGCACCACCACCACCCGCCCACCCCGTTCACAGTGGAGGAGAAAGGATATTCAGAGAAGGGACCCTGGGGACAAGACCTTCTTGGGTTTGCTCTCCTTCCTTCCCTCTCTTGCCACCTCCTGAGGCCTGAAGCTACACTCATGCAAACAAAATCTTACTCCTTTCCACACTGCCCACCTGTACATCAGAGCCCACCTGTGAGACACCTCGAGTCCCAGCAGTGCTGCTCAGTCTGTCAGAGAACCTACAGCAGGAGCCTTCACACACACAGCCCTTCCCTGCGGGGAGCACCCTGTCCACTCGCCACAGGCAACAGGCACCCCACCCCACCAGCAGCACACAAAGCTAGGCACTGCCCAGCATCCCTGGCCCAGGTCGGGTGGGCCGGAAGTGGTCCCTGAGGATCAGCAGGGCATGGTACAGGAGGGAGAGGTCTGGCTTGAGCTTTGCAGGGTGGGGCAAGGCGAGAGGCTGGCCAGGCTTAGAACCAATGATCATCTGGGGGCTTTGTCGAGCATGATTTCAGCAGAGGCCGAGGGACAGATGCCCTCCAGGGGTCTCTCCAGATGCGGTCCTGCTAGTGGGCTCATCTTGCAGGAGGGACCTGACCAGGGTGAGAACAGCTGGTGGCCCTGGGATGCCTGCCACAGCCATCTGTAAAGTGCTACTCTGCTGTCCCCGAGGACCCTGCCTCTCCAGAGGCGGCCCAGGGAGGCACAGGGATGGGCACAGTATTGCTTTGCTCACTGCTCAGCCCAAGGGCGGAACAGAGCCAGGGTCAGCAGCACCAGAGACCCCACAGAGCCCAGAGGGGCCATGGACCCCAAGGCAGAGGGCTCCCAACCTCCTGGCTGGCTGAGGCCGAGGTGAGGTGGAGAACACCTGTCCTCACCTCACCTGAGCTTCACAAGTGGTGCTTCTGGGGCACTGGGGTCTGCCCTTGAGCCCTGCGGACAGGCGAGCAGGGCCGCAGCCCTGCTCTGCAGAACCAAGGGAAAGCTTGCTTTGGAAACATCAAACCAGGGTCTCTCGAAGGACAGGACAACTCCTGCTGCTGTTGCTGCCTGGCGGCCTGGGGCTCCTGCGGCGGAAGGGTAGCCGGGCTCTTTCATCAGCAAGGGCCCTGAGCACGCAGGCTGCAAGGCAAACAGCCGCACCTGCACCCCGACTGCTGTCCCCACCGGCTGTCCTGATGGAGACACCCTGGGGAACACACGCACCTCATGGCTAAACATGGAACGGTGCCCTGGGCAGCAGGACAGGCCTCTGTGTCTCAGCCAGGACCCTGCTGGAAATGTAATTCAGGGACTGGGACCTGGGCTCTTCCGCTGCCCCATCAGCATCAGCAGCGTGGGGAGAAAAGCCCTAACAGTGACCCCGACAGGAAAGAAGCCCGCCTCTTCAGTGGCTCCTGGAGCTGGCAGGGTCCAGCTGATTCAGCTCCGATTGGTCCAGGAGTTCAAAGTCATCGCCCTCGGCGTCGGTGTCCAGGTCGGAACTAGGTGCCCGCAGGAGGCCTCGGGCTGCTCTCCGGGCTGGGGGGCCGGCAGGGCCGGGCTGGGAGGCTCCCGACAAGGCCATGTGGATCACACCCTGCGAGACCAGGCTGGCAAGGTTGCTGGTGAGGTTGGACCCTACGGGCAGGGCGCTGAGCAGGAGCTCAGGCAGCGTGGCCTCGTCCCTGCTGGCCGCGGGCACCCGGGGAACCTGCGGGGACCGGTACACCAGGCTGGGCATCCCGATGCTGGTGTCCTCCTCGTCATCCAGGCTGGCAGGGTCCACATTAATGGAAGGGAAGTCTGGAAGGTCCCTGGCAAAGGATTCCTCCGGGTCGCTGTGGCCATCGAGGTCTGGGAAACACAGGTGTCTGAAACACACCCCCGCCCTGGCCCCCGCCAACCCGCGCCTCCCAATTTTTCCTGCAAAGCCCTGGGGCCAGCTCCCCCCACTCCATCCTAGACGCTGTGCCCACTGCTCCTGCCCTCCTCCACTGTCCCGAGCCCAAGGCTGCTCAGGGACCAGCTTCAGCACAGTGGCCCCCAGCCCCCGGGGCCCTCACCTTCAGAGCCCTCTGTCAGGGGAGTCTGGCCCCTCGAGAGGTTGAAGGTGCCGTTATCCGTGCAGGAGACCTCAGCGTCGGAGTGCTCCGAGTCTGTGATTGCCAGCTCCCTGGCCACGGCGGAATCGTCCAGCTGGAGATGAAAAGCCCAGATGTGTGAGGAGCGGCGCCATCAGCAGCCTCCCCGGGAGGCTGCACAAGGCCAGCGGTGCGCTCAGGGCTTGGAGGAGCCTGCAGTCAATTCCTGACTTTTAGGCTGTG
Source organism: Heterocephalus glaber (assembly GCF_000247695.1). The sequence continues at coordinate 1,532,805 of NW_004624795.1, read as the reverse complement.
CCCCCAAAATGCTGTTCCTCATTGATGTTTGGGCACCAGAGGAAAAGTCTGGGAAGCAGTTAGCTACTTCCTTTTCAGCACACATGGAGCCTGCTTGCCGAGGGGGCAGGAGGCGGCACAATGCCCACACTAAGGGGGCGTCCAGGAGCTCAGCGCCCCCGCGTGACACCAGCTCCTCTCCACGTCTGCCACTGGGAGTGAGGGGACACTGGGGTCTCGGAGGGGACTGCCTCCGTGTGAGAGCCCCATGGAAGGCAGGGCCAGGTACAGGCGGCTGGCGCAGAGCGAACGGCTACCTGAGGACAGAAGGCGGCGAGCTCCTCCTCACTGTCGCTGCGGTCGGCCCCTGCGCGTTCTGGGTGCAGAGCTCGGCGGTGCGCTGTGGGGAGGCCAGGTGGCTCTGACGCCTTCGCGTGGGGAGGGGACAGCCGCCCTCCCTCCTGCCATGCCCGGAACACAGGCAGAGCAGCCTGCAGCCTGTGTGGGACCCCAGCGCCCTCCTTTACCACGACGCCCGCTGCGCGCTGCCGCCCTGGGTCTACCGAGAGAAACCAAGCTAACCAGGCTTTCGAGGGCCAACACCTTGGCTGTGAGGCCCAGGCGAGGCCGGGGCTCAGGGGACTGGGGCCTGACCAACCCCCCAGCTGACAGGACGAGCGGCCGTGCACGTGCGCTGCCACTGCTCCTGCAGGGAGCTCGGAGCGCATGCTCGGCCTCCGAGGCGGCTGGTCCGGGACCTGCCCTGCCGGGGTCTCCTCGGTGAAGAGAGGAGGGTGCCACCGCCTACATCTAAAGACCTGCAGGGGTGAAATACCGCGTGTCTGCAGAGCAGCTGGCCCAGCGCCTGCACGTGTGGACAGGCGAACCAAGGGAGGAGTCCCAGTCTGCCTTACGCAGCTGCGGTGAGTCTTTCGCAGGTTCTGGAACACAGCCTGCGCCCTCCCTCTGGCCTCCGAGGGACACTTACACTGCTGCTCTCTCTGCCGGGACATCATGTAGCCGCGCACACTGAAGTCCAGCCGCTGCAGAGCCGGCTTCAGCCGCACATAGGCTCGGTCCCACAGGCGGTGGTACATGGCGAGGGGCCACATCAGCACCGTGACAACTGAGAGCAGGAGGAGACGTGACACATGGAGATGGGCAACTCAGAGTACCCTGCTCGTCCCCTGTACTTTTGTCCCCAGGGCTTGGGCCTTCGGCTTGGCACGGTCCTGCCTGGTTCTGCTGCCATCTGCTGCCAGGGCCCAAGGGCCTGGGTGGCAGCACACAGCTGACAGTCCACAAAGAACCAGGCTGGTGCAGTCACTTGCACATGGGTGCCACCGAGCCATGGGCCAGGGTACGAGGTGACAGCCATAGCTGAACTACTCAGTTCCTCCAGCCCGACAGGAAGTGACTAAAGGACACAGTGTACTTGGGGAAGGGTGCTCCCCGGAAAGAGAACCTAGTAGAGGAACCCTGAAAATTCCCTCCATAAATAGCGGTGGGCAGTTATTTGTCGCCAGGAATGCCATGGGAGTGAGTGGAGTGGTCCCTCATAGGGTTGTAACCCTGACCTGGTAGGAAATGGCCTTGGGCTGGGGATATAGCAGAGCATTACGGGGAGGCCCAAGGAAAGATCCCCAGGGCCTCCTAACAGGTGAGAGACAAGTGGACTTCGGACAGGGAACGCCTGCTGCGGATGAGAGCACATTTCCATGGCACTGAACAGGTCAGAAAAGTAGGAGAAAGCCATTTTCCGCGGGCCCAGGACAGCACCGGCCGCTCCCTACACACAGGGTCGGCTGTGGCTGGGAAATGTAGGAGCGGCTACAGCATGTGACCCAAATAGACCCCACACTCACGCATCAGGTAGGACAGCAGGAGCCCAGGGATGTAGCGGCCCAAGGCAGCCAGGAAGGTGAGGGCCCCGCAGCTCAGCAGGCAGAACTGGGAAGGCAAGAAGCGGCATTCGTTCCCGCCGCGGCAGGGGCCCGGCTGGGCTGGGCGCCAAGGCGGGCGGGCCCTTCCCCAGCTCTTCTCCATGGCTGACCCCACACAGGTGCACCTTTCGTGCCGGGAAGCTGGCATGAATAGGACTTAGCCAAAAAATCCACTTGGAAAGCAAGTGTTGGCGGTGGGGATTTTAAGAAAACACCAACCTAAAATCCAACAACCTGTCACAGTTTACTAGGACACAGAAGCACACGTGCAAGCTTTCTTTCCCATCTCTGGGTAGGAAAATGGCCAACTCGGTGAGGGCGGGCTGAGCTCAGCGGCAGAGCACGTACCTAGCACACGGAGGGCCTAGGGCTTCACCCCAGCACTGCCACGGAAACAAACGAAAACTAAAGGCAAGGGTCTCGGCAAGCGCCTCTCCGATCCAAACAGCTGTTCGCGGCCCTGCCCACAGCCTCCGTTTCCAGCCCAGCGATCTTGCCTTTCCTGAGTACAGGCATGCAGTCAAGGGCTTGCTCCAGTCTAGCCTGCTGAACTGAGGGGCCAGAGATGAACGTGAAAAGGGAAGACTCTTACCTTGCCTGGGTTTTGCTTTTTGAAAAGCAAAAGATTCCTTATGAAAATGGTCCCACTAACCCAGGCTTCAGCTACATGGTGGCAGAGCTCGGGCACGCTGAGCAACCGAGGGTGCACAAAGCCCCAGCTGTGGGAGAGAGAAGGGGAGTCGTAAACAGCGGGCACTGGGGCTCCCCCGTGCCGCTGTGCACACAGCACCGCTTCCGGGTTTTGATGGGGCTGGGCCATGGCCACTCCTGGGTGCTTTGGGGTGAAGCTTGGCTCCCTTCTGGCTCACCAGGCTGAGGCTTCAGTTTAGGGCCTGGGAGGGCAAGCGTGTTCCCACTACTCCGCCCGGTGAGCAAGCAGCCCCATCCTCATGTGCACACCTCAGCGCAACGGCGGTCCCCGCCCTCACACCACTGCCATCCACTGGGACTGGGACCATGGAGCACAGGGAAGTGGCCCTTCGGGGAGCCACCAGGGGCGGGTAAAGCACAGCGCACCCAACCAATGGGGTGGGTGAGCTGAGAAATGCAGGCAGGAGCAGTGCACACAGAAGAATCTTTGGCATTGGCTTCTGATGCCAGGAACCAATGTGTTTTCTGGCCAGAAACTTTAAATAGCCAGAGGTCACAGAAAACACTAAGTGACCGGTACATAAGCCAGGAGGCAAAGGAAGTTCGCTGCCCCTGAGTTTTTACACGAGGGCTGAATAAAGCAGCTAATTCCCTGGCCTGTCAGGCTCCAGAGCACTTAATACTTCTTTTTCAGAAGCTTCTTGTATAAAGATCAGAAGACAGCGGCCATCTCCGCACACATACTGGTACCCCAACTTTAGGGTTTGTTAAAATGACTGTTTGGAAGAGACCAGGTTCTCAGCTCAAGCTGTATGGCCACAGCGTGTGGTTAACAACATGGAACCAGAACATTGCAAGAGAATCAGAGCAACAGAAATGGATTCAATTAGCGTTCCATACCTCTCATTGTCCAACGCGTTGGGTCTTGGCACTACAGTATTAAAACAAACACCAGCATTAGTTGGTAGGAAAAACAACATGAAAATGTTAGGCTGCTGGTCTGGCAGCTCGTGTTTTAATAAGTTGGGGGAAAAGGAAACAGTAATAGTCAATAAAAAGAGATACCGTGTTGTACGCCAGAGTTAGGGTGCTGTGGACCGGGGGCCGGGCTGTGCCTCCTCTCTCCTTGGGAGGGCTTGTTTCCCAGTGGGCCGCCAGAGCCCCTGAATCACCTCAGCTGAAAGCCATGGGGTACACGGAGACGGTCCATCCTGTCCCTGAGGAATCTGGCTGCTCTGCCTTGTGCACCGGGCCATGAGCCCACCAGCCTAGAGCTGCCTGCTCTGAGTGACCTGCTACTCACCGCTCCCCCATGGTGGAGAGCCTCTTGCTGTTCACTAGCCACGAGAGGCTGAGAAACCACACGGCTCCCCGGACGTCTGTATAAACACAACGGGAATGTATCTGGAAGCTGTGTCCCGCCCGGCCTGCAGGCCGCCAGCACCTTGACACTGACATGTGTCAGACTATTCCTGCTAGGACACTGCTGCAGTCTCCTACCAGGGCCTCCGGCCTCCTGCTCCTCCCTCCTCGCCGTCCTGAGAGGCTACCAAATCAACCTGCGCGGTGGCTCAGCACACAGCTCACTTTACAGCCCCAGGAACCACCCCACACCCATGAGAGGAAGTCTGACTTTGGAGCCTTACGAAATCTAATCCCACCAGACTTTCAGTTTTATCTCCTGGCATTCCCTTCATGAGCCCTTTGTTTTCCTAGCAGCATGTATTTGTTTTTGTTTTTTGTTTTTGGTACCAGGAATCGAACTCGGGACCTTGCACCACTGAGCTAAATCCCCGGCCCTGGAGCGCATATTTGTAATGTAGAATTGTGACATTCATCTGGGGGACTGGCACGGTCCCAGAATGGATGCAGCAATAGATATAGCATATCTTGGCCATTCTCGGCCCTGGCGCACATGCGCACACGCACGCGCATGCACACACACGTGACCTCTGCCTTCCCACCAAACGCTCTGAGCGGTGGCTCCTCAACCCAGTCAGGCTGCTGCTGGCCGGCTGAGAGGCCCGCTCTGCTCCCCACCCGCTTCTGCTTCACTTGAGGCTGTGCTAGGGGCAAAATCTGTGAAAGTATCAGTCACAGAGGCACTGGGACATCTCCACTATTCTTCAGTAACTGTCATTTAATTTTTATTTATGTGTATCTCTGAAAAAAGAAACCATATCTTAGGGTACCTTCCATAGACATTAATGCTTAGCCTAGTGCTTTGCAAATAAGCCATTTAAAAGAAAAAAAAATTTTTTTAAATCTTGAGACAAGGTCTCGCTATGTAGTTCAGGCTGGGTTTGACCTCATTATGTAGCCTAAGCTAGCCTTGAACTCACAGCGGTCCTCCTGCCTCAGCCTCCCAAGTACTGAGATCACAGGTGTGGGCCATCATGGCTGACCAAAAATGAACATTTTTTTTTAAAGACAAGGTCTCACTATGTTGCCCAGGCTGGGCTCAAACCCACAATCCACCAGCCTCAGCCTCCAACATAGCTGAGACTACCAGCATGTGCCATCATGTCCAGGATTTAAAAGAAATTCTTGAGCGGTAACCCAATGTTACCTCAGTAAAGAGGTGGCATGTGCTAGGATTTGAAAAAATCATTAAGGAGTACGATTCCTGAGGCCGCCGTCTCAGGTCCCCGAGCTCAGTGACAGGAGAAAGGCGGGGTCTGACTCTGAGGAGCGAAGATGGGGAGCAGCCTTTCAAGTGTCTCCTGGGCAAACAACTCAAACACAAAGGGCAGCCTCCCATTCCACGTGCCCTCAGAACCCCACAAATGAAAGCCAAAGTGACAGAAAAGGCCATTTCCGGTTCATTTTGGGGGGGGGCGGGTTGGTACCAGGGATGGAACTCGGGGCCTTGCGCTTGCGCAGCAGGCAGTGAAACCACTGAGCTAAATCCCCGGCCCTCCAGTTCATTTTTTCAATGTGACCAAACTCACCTTTTATTTCAGGCCAGATTTTGTTCTTCCACTGATCGATACAGACGATGATCATCAAGCCAAATGCAAGCAGAAACACAAGGCGGAGGGAGGTCAGCACGAAGAACCTGCAGAGAGCGGAGATGGTGGGGTCACTACCAGGTTGGCCAATCCTAGGAAGGCCAGTGTGTGTAGTGTGTGTACCGAAGACACTGGGCAAACAGGCTTAGCTTCGAGGTTTCTGGTTCCTCCGTCCTGACACCAAGCACTTAAACACCTTAGGCAGGCGCTTTAAACTTCCAGACCTCAGATATTCTCTACTGACAGAGGAATTGCTTCAGTAAAGGCAGAGTGAAAGAGGAATCATCAAATAATCCAGTAGAGCCGGCCATGGTGGTACACATCTGTAATCCCAGCACTCGGGAGGCTGAGGCAGGGGGATCGCTGCAAGTTCCAGGCCAGCCTGGACTACACAGTGAGTTCAGGGCCAGCCTGAACTATAAAGAAAAACCCTGCCTCAAAAACAAAAACAAAAACAAAAAAACCCCGGTGGAGCCTGTGGTGTGGTACATTCAAGGAGAGCTCCCGAGTCCAATGTTATGATGCAAGCAAGCACCTTTCCACACATTAGATCCCAGTACACGCACCAAGCGCACACCAGCACTCAATAAAAGCACTGATCCAACTAGGTGTCGGATTAGATGAAGTAAAAAAAACCTGATTAAGGCCACACACAGCTGGCACAAAAGCTACAACCAAGTCACTTCTTCAGAATCGGCCCCTATGCTTCTCAAACCCTTCTAAAACACTGAAAGAGGGCACATCCTTTGATTTGTGAGGCCAGCATTATTCAGATATGGAATCTAGACATGAGAAACTGCAGACCAATATCCCTTAGGAGCACAGATGCATCAACTGTCAATAAAATATAGCCAATGCCAGGTATGGTGGTGAAACCTATGGTCCCAGCTACTAGGAAGGCTGAGGCAGGAGGATCCCTTGAGCCCAGGAGTTGAAGGGCAGCCTATGGAATATAGTGAGACTGTCTCTTAACAAAACAAACAGAATCCAAAAACATATTAAAAGAATTATATGGGGCCAGGGATTTAGCTCAGTGGTACCACACCTTCCTTGAAAGCACAAGGTCCCAAGTTCAATCCCCAGTACCAGAAGGAAAAAAAAAAAGAATTATAGCATTGGGGATTTAGCTCAGTGGTTTTGCCGCCTGCTGCGCAAGCACAAGGACCCGAGTTCGATGCCCGGTACCAAAAAAAAAAAAGAATTATACCTCACAACCAAGTGAGATTTATACCAAGATGGCAAGGGTAACACAACACACAGGAGCTGATGAACACCAGCCATCAAGCAATAAATGAACACAGCTCAGTGGTGAAGCACACAAGGCCCTCATTTCAATTCCCAGCACCACACAATAAATAAATAAAATCAGGGAAAGGCTATTTCCTATTTGAGGAAATCAGCCATAAAATGCCATTTATGAACAAGCTGGGATAGCACATCTGATGACAGTAAGAAACTGTTGTTGATTTTTAGGTGTGACATCAGTGTAATTATGTTTTCAGGTCACTATCTTTTGGAGATCCACACTTAAAATATAAGGAAATTCATAAATAAAATAAAGGGTGGGACTTCCTTCAAGATAATAGTTTGGCAAGAGAAAGTTTGTGACATGATGAGACAAGACTAACCGGAAAGGTGTCCACTGCTGAAGGTGGGTGACAGGAATGTGGGATTTTGTGTATTATCCCCCTACCTCCACACGTGTTTAAAATCTTTCACAGTAAAACAGCAACAGACAAAGCCCAGTTCTTGCCCTCCTCCTATGACACCATCAAGGACCAGCGCTGGCCCACATGGAGTGTACTGGCCTATTGGGAAGTACAGAAATTCACAGTAAGCACTCACACCTATTTAGAGTAATCTGACCAAGTAATTTTGAATCTGCTACTACATACAGGCTGCACTTTCTATATTCTCTTTTCACATTTAATTTCTCCAGTAACTCATGCTATACAAAAGTACTGATTTGCAGCAGATTGGGGGAAATAAACCGGCAGACCTTCCCCAAAGACAGCCTGAGACATGCTGTTCATGGATCCAGAGGGAAGCCAAAGAAAGGGCTTAGGGCACACGGCTGGGCAGGAAGACAGAACTTTGAAAGGTCGGGGTCTGCCTCCCCGGAAAGCCGCCATTCTCATGAGAGCTTGAATAGATTCGGTTCCTCATCTACACTGTGACATTAACACATCTTACGGGACTGTTCCCGGACACTATAAACAACATGCTCGATCACCTATATAGCACTGAGCTTGGCCAAAGAACCAAGAAGAAAACAGCACCAAGCCGGGGGTTTAGCTCAGCGGTTCTACCGCCTGCCTCCCAAGAGCAAGGCCCGAGTTCGATCCCCAGTACCAAAAAAAAAAAAAAAAAAAAACCAACCAAGAAAACAGCACCAACCACCTGCCTGGCAGAGTTCCGCACAGTCTCACAGCGAAAAGTCATGGACAGAGTTACAGCAGCTGTTCTGAGGGTGAGGGTAAGCGGGGGCGGCCAGGAGCAATCAGTGAGTGGATGACCTGACATAACCAAAGAACAAACTGGGACTGTAATTCTCACCATATGCTATAAAACCAGGAGCTTGTACATGGTCCTGGGTTTGATCCCTAGTACTGCAAAAAAAAAAAAAAATTTACCTGGGTATTTATATGAATACACCTGCATACACACAGGAATTGTCTGTGTAACTTTAAATTTTTAGTCTCTAGACATTTTTTTTTTTGGTACTGGGGATCAAACTCAAGACCTTGAGCTTTCGAAGCAACAGAACCACTGAGCTACATCCCCGGCCTCTTGCTTTGTGGTGTTTTTTTTTTGGTACTGGGGATCGAACTTGGGTCCTTGCGCTTGCAAGGCAGGTGGCGTAACCACTGAGCTAAATCCCCGGCCCCCTTGCTTTGTGTTTTTTGAGACAGGGCTCACTATGTAGTTCAGGCTGGCTTCAAACTTGTGATCTGGGCTCCAGCCTCCAGAGTGAGCACAGTATAATTTTTTTAATGAATATGAGTGCATGCTAGCTGTGTAATTTTTTTTAAATAAGGCTTTAAGCACTATATATAAAAAATAAGGGATGAAAGGCAATAACGAGAATCAGGAATCCAGTCATCAATGGCAACCCCATTCCAATTTTAACTGGCCCAGCACTTAAAGGGTACTGTAATTATATTCAAGATTAAAGAATGAAAGCAGCTTAGCAGAAAGGAGCCTAGAGAGCTGCCCCAGGCCATGAACCTTCTCTACAAAGTCCTGCATCAGCCCAGCAAATAAGCAAATTTAACAAGGCTGAGGAGAAGGGCTCTGTCGTCCCAGCCGAGCTCTCTCCAAAGGCCTGGAAGGGCCCCAAGGAGGTCCAGGCCCAGGCAGGACCCCCTCACAGACAGATGCGGTCTGATTTCCGAAGATGATGGCATTGATAACATTGTTGCTCCAAGTCTTGGACTTTTTCTGCCACTGTTAGAGCCTCACCTTCCACTCTCATAACCCACAAGGTCGAGGCCTCCTGAGAGCCAGCTGGTTAGGAAGAGTGAGGCAGTGAACCCGGCTCCCCGGGGTGAGCAGGTGAGAACCCAGAGAAGCTGGGCTGTGTGCTCCGGAAGGAGAGGGCAGGAGAACAGTGAGGGGCAGGGCAGGTTTCAGAAATTACAAGCAGTTTGGTAGACTGAAACAGAGAACAAAAGGCAGGGGATTCCACAGGGAGAGTCAGGAGTTGGGTGCAGGCCATTTCGGGCAAAGGGACTGGGTTCTGCCCTGCAGGGGAAGGAAAGCCAGTTTTACAAAGTGGGCATTTTCCCAGTCATGAGGACCAAAGTTGGAAGCATCTTCCTGAACACCAGGAAAGTGGGCCTTCGGGATGGGACGGGGCCGTGCCTGCGTGCGTGACTGCCATGCCCAAGGGGACAGTCGTGATGGTGCCACCCGTGGCAGGAGGGAATGTGCTAATCCTGTCCACAAAACATGTCTGAGCCTAAATGCCTTTTTGTTTTGTTTTGGTACCAGGGATCAAACTCCGGACTTGCGCATTCCAGGCAGGTGGCAGAACCACCGAGCTAAATCCCCGGCCCATCTTTGTTTTGTTTTTTTTTTGAGACAGGGTCTGTGTAGGCCAGGCTGACCTCTTACTCGAAGATCCTCCGGCCTCAGCCTCCTGAATGCTGGGATCACAGGCGTGTGCTACCACACCCAGCAGTGTGTCTCTTTTTTACACAAGCCACTGTAGGAAGTTCAGAGGAAGAGCTTTTCTATGTGCTAGAAAATAACACCTCTTGGGAAAACAGCTTGTTTCAAACAGATCAGAGACATAATGGAAAGATCGCCCAGAAGAACTGGTGTTGGCCCCTCCAAGCTCCCAGACCCCTGCATGACTGCTGTCCCTCAGGGCCAGACTCTGACCCTGGAACAACACCGGAATTGAGCGCTTTCCCTCTTCCCAGGCCTGCGTACCAGGCAGGGGCCGCCAGCCCCAGACTGCCCATCTGGGGTACACGGAAGCAGGGGCACGCGGGACACTGGACTCAGCGGGAGACAGGTGCCTGGGACTGGAGTAAGCAGTGCAGAGGTGACAGGGAGAGCAGGCGGGTGTCCCAAGCAGACCGGGCAGTGTAGCAGTCTGACCCGACAGGCGAACCCTTCCCAACTCCTAATCCGCGGGAGGACTTTCCCCACAACAAACCCCGCTCGCCACAGTGGACAGGGCCTCTGTGTGTGGCGATCCAACCACAGGCGCTGGAGCCCGCTAGCCGGGCGTGATCTATTTTTTCTTAACGATATTTATTTATTCTTATTTCTAAAGACAAGCATGTTTATTAAAGAAAGCTTAAGAACTGTAAGTCAAAGTTAAATTTAAAAATGCAGTGGGGGGGTGGTGGTGAGAGATTTAGCCCAGTGGTTCCGGCGCCTGTCTCACAAGCACAAGGTCCCGAGTTTGATTCCCCCAGTACCAAAAAAAAATAATAATAAAAATGCAATTAGGGCATCACTATCTAGGAAACAGTCTTACCAATAATGGTAACTGGGAGCCTGGATCTCACCAAGCCTCCAGCCCCAACCACCAGAGCACAGGAAGACAGAGCCCGGAGGGCCAAGGGGGCTGGGCGGGGGCTGCAGGACTCAGCCGGGCCAGTCTCCAGCCAAGAGGGCTCCCCACAAACATCACTTCAGTCGTTTTTAAAATTCTGGTGTTACTAGTGCATGTCTGCAGCACACAGCGACCACATTCATCATGGGGACTTCGTGCATGCATACTATAACACACCCCGTTTGGGTTTTTTTGAGACAGGGCCTTGCTGTGTACCCCAGGCTGGCCTTGAACTCTCACCGATCTTCCTACCTCAGCCTCCTGAGTGCTGGGGTTACAGGCGTGCACCACCACGCCCGGCTGACTCACCTTCATTCCTTTTACCTCCCTTCGGTTCCCCTTCCTTTCCCCTCCATCTTTCCATCTCCTCCACCACTGCAAAATATCTCCTGTTTTCTAGTATCTATCTTTATTTTGCTTTTTTACTTACACGTTGATTTGCACCTTAACCTGAACTGTTTTTGTAATAGCCCAAAGGGCTGGTAGTGCTAATTCACCCTGACACTAGGTCAATGGTTTTTAGTATTTTCATAGCTCTGTGCAACTATCACCAATATTCACTCTACATCACTTTCATCATCCAAAAGAAACTCACACCCCCCAGCAATCACTCCCCACCTCCCAGGCCTGGAAGAGTATAAAATTTTCTGTATATCCCAGAAGTAAATACCATTTTTAAAAACTTTAGCAAAAATTAGTAACTCACTGGCACGTATATTCAAATTTTTAAAATTTCTTGCTACATATGTATGTATATATATATTTTTTTTTTCTTCTTTTTGTAAACTGTCCCTTCACTTTATCAGGGGCTAAAATCCAACTGGCCTCTAAATAAAACATCCCCAGGGGAAAGAAGTAAAAAGAATGAAGATGTGTTATGCTTGTGTTCCAACTTCCTATGATGAACATAATCATGTAGTCCAAACCTGTACTCATAAAAATTCTTAATTTTTTAAAAATAAACAAATCATCCCTTGAATAGCAATCCTGGTGTCCAGAAAGATCACGAGAAATTTTAGAAATGATCTTTTTGAAGTTAATCAAGCAGAGCGTCACTGTCTGCACAGGTTAAGTTAGTTTGTTGTAACTGATGACCGAAGAAGATGCCACTGGTAGGTTCCTTTGCTGCGCAGGCTAAGTGTGTCTCCCTGGCACTCGAGAACAAAGCCTCCTCTCCTATGGGGACAGTGAGCCCATTATTGTAGGGCACTGTGACTGTCCGGTTAATGAGCCCGTCTGGTAAATTAAAAGCAAAAATTAACCCTACCCACATCACATAATTAAGAGTTGTTGCTCGCACACAAGCAGAAATGAAGCCAGACTGCCGCTAAGGACCTCCCATATGCTAATGAAGAAGGCACCAGCCTTGCAATAGGAGGGCAAAGAGGCAGAAAGTTAACAAGACATCCCTGGTGGCTCCCCGGCTCCCAGGGGCAGCGACACCCCAAAGACGGCCCCAGACACCGCTGATCTCAGGCCTGATGTGTAGATTTTTCCTTCCATTTCCTGTTCCTCGCTAATTTTTACTTAGATCCTAACTTCAGTTTTTTATATTTACTTGTTTGCAGTAACAAACTTTGGGGATCAAGGGCCGGGGATTTAGCTCAGTGGCACCACACCTGTCTCACAAGCACAAGGTCCTGAGTTTGATCCTCAGTACCAAACAAACAAAAAAACTTTGGGGATCAAATGCAGGGGTACTCTACCATTGAGCTACATCCCCAGTCCTGTTTCTTATGAGACAGGGTTTCAATTATTTGCCAGGCTGGCTTCAAACTACTGAACTGAGTAGCAGAAATTTCAGGCATGTGCCACCACACCCTACCAGATTCTTTTTTTTTTCTTAAATTCTTTTATTGGTACATTTTAGGCATACAGTATGTTTACATTTATCATTGGGTGTTTGTAGCTGTCCATGATGTATTTTGGTTCTTATTTTTTTCCCATTAACTGTGTGCCCTTCCCTATTTACATAGATTTTGTTTCCATTTTTTTCCTTTTCTCATAATTTTTCCTTTCCCTTCTTCCCTTTCCCCTTCCCCTCCCACCAACCCCTACACCTTTGGACCTTTTCCTATATCAAATTATCAATTATTCATTTTAATCATTTTACTCCTTATTTACACTTTCAGTTTCTCACTCTAGAGAAACTATTCAGTATTTACACGTGTGTCCTATTGATTTCACTTAAGAGTACGGCCTCGATATGCACCCATTTAGTTATAAATGTCTCTAGTTTCTTGTTCTCTATGGCTGAATAGTACTCCATTTTATAAAAAAACCACATCTTCTTTACCCAGTTTCCAGTTGATGGGCACTTGGGCTGTTTCCAAACTTTAGCTATTACAAACTGTGCCACTATAAACATGGGTGAGCTTATATCGCTGTGGTATGATTCTTTTAATTCTTTGGGGAAGATACCCAGCAGGGGAATAGCTGGGTCAAATGGTACCTCTAGTCCTAGTTCTTTGCGGTATCTCTACACTGATTTCCACAGTCCTACTAGATTCTTTTAAAATCAGAATTCCTTAATCACTTCTCAGGAAATTTTTTTTGGTTTTCTGAGACAAAGTCTCACAATGTAGTGCAGGTTGGCCTTGAACTCACTGTGTAGCCCAGGCTGGCCTGGAACTTGAATGATTCTCCTGCCTCACCCTCCTGAGTGCTGGGATCACAGGTGTGCGCCACCACACCCAGCTTATTTTTTGTTTTCTAGGGGGCAAAAGGGGAAACATCTTTTTTTCCTTCATTTGTGAAAACAACAGATTCCATAACAACTCCCAGACCTACAGTAGGTTAACTCACACTAGTCACTGTAAAGCAGACCCCAGTGGAGATCTCCACGGGAATCAGTTTGTGCACTGCACTCAGTTTCCCTAATTCAGAGAACACCTAGAATCACAGAATGTTAAGAACTTGCTAAGCAACTTAATGAGACCCTGGTGCAAAATTAAAAAAAAACTTTTTGATTTTTTGAAACAGGGTCTCACTATGTAGTTCAGGCTGGCCTTGAACTCATTCTGTAGCCCAGGATGGCCTGAAACTCATAGTGACCCTCCTGCCTCAGCCTCCTGAGTGCTGGGGTTATAGGTATGTGAAAAGTTTCTAAAAAGGCCTGAGGATGTGGTTAAGTGTGATGGCCCTGGGTTCAATCCCCAGTATCGGGGGTGGGGGGCACAATCTATCAGAAGGGAAAACTTGTTGTTTCTACTAGAGATAATGACACATCAGTGACCAGAAGTAGTCCGGGCTAGAACACCCCTGCCACAGCCACCATAATTCCTCTGGAACCTGGGGGGGGGGGTGCCTTGAAATGCTACAGGTGACAGGCTAAGAGGTCTCTTTTACTCATCTATTTAAGATGTAAGAGACCACATTCACAGGTACAGCAAAGCCATGACTGAAAGTATGGAACACTCAGAGAGCTACCTACCTGAATTCAATACTTTTTTGTACTCCTATCCAATCTTCTAATACCTCAAATGGCCAAAAGATTTATTAATGATGTGCCATTATTCACAACAAATAAAGAAAAATTAAGTATGTCAGATTTGATTTTTCTGACCTGTGCTAATGATCCTCCTTCTTTCTCAAACATTTAAAATACATGAGAACTAAAGTCACCTTTCCACATTCCAAGGTAAATGTCAGCACTCCAAGGAAGCTCCCTTCCCCAAAGGCTGCAAATTCCAAAGCCAGATGCCCTACTGGAGCCTAGCACAGTCTGTCCTCCCCATCACCTGAACTACAAAGTGAGACTCTGTCTCAAAAAAAAAAAAAATTAAAGCTATCACATTAATTAATTAATTAATTAATTAATTAATTTAGTGGGACAGGGTCTAGCTATGTAGTTCAGCCAGGCCTCGAACTCACTATACATCCCAGGCTGGCCTCAAACTCCTGGCGATCCTCCTGCCTCAGCCTCCGGAGTGCTGGGATTACAGGTGTGCACCACCACGCCCGGCTTTCACTACCAAATTTAAAGTCCTGCCCAGTCAATCAGCTCCTCCTATGCAGACCTTGAGCCCACATTCAACAAACTTTAGTGAGGACCAATTTCTTCCCAGGGGTTCCGATCCCCAGTGGGAAATAGTTTTGACTGGGTAAGGATTCCTGAATGAGATCCCATATCTAACAATGAGCAGTGCCAGGAAGTTGGCACCTGGGACCAAGAAAAAGGATTACCAAAAATAGGTGATGATGGTTGTGCTTGGTGGTGCAGGCCTGTGATCCTAGCACCCAGGAGACTGAGGAAGGAGTATCCCCAAGAGTTTGAGGCGAGCCTGAATGACAGAGAGAGACTCTATCTCAAACAGCAACTAAAGAGTCTGCTGAGGACTCTGGGAGCAAGACTGCCAGGGCTGCTGGGGCACCTGTAACTTAGGCCTCCTTCAAACTGTGAGGGGCTGACTTCAAAACTGAACAATGTCTTCCAGTCACTGAACTTGGAATTATTTGTTCTGTTCCAGTTCACTGAAAATGTTTTCAGACAAAGGATAATGTTTTGATTTTAAAACCAAGAACTTCAAGAAAGCCATTTTTACAAAAGACAATGCTAAAAATCACATACTTTGTACTTTCGTGATTTTCCAGATTAGTCTTCTTTCAGTCAGCTGTGGAAACCTCCTACCTGTCAGCTCCTTTGACATCTGAACAGCAAGACTTCCAGGTCGTTAACAGTCACCAGCTATGCGTGGTAGATGACCTGAGTCCACTGAGGTGGTGACGACTGGGAAGGAGCAGCTGTCCCGCTTTCCTCGAGTGGGACATACTCAGACACTTCAGACTTATTTCTAGCCCCAGGCGTCCAGCTCTGGAAACTCTCACCATCAGACAGCCTCCATGTTGTTGCTGTAAACTGTGCCTGAGAATTCCCCCCTCTCTAACTTCTTGGAACAGGTTGGAGATGCAATTACACGTCGCTTTGGAAACGGGTGAGATGCCCCACACACTGTTTCCTAACTGTCCTTTAAAAACGTATACTTTTCTCCGAGTTGCAACCTGGCAGGCTCGCACTGACGTTCGGGCTTCACCCCTCCCTGGATGAACCGGGCGCGCATATTTCGGATGCTAATTCGCGCTAACCCATCTAGCTTGTTTTCGCATCACACCTAGGGGCGCCTAGGTCAGACCTCGAGCGTCTCCTCCCACCGTCACTATAGAGATCTCAGAACAGTCACCACCTCAGCTGGGGCAGGGAACAAGGGAGGTGACGGCCTTAGAGCCAAACAGCTTCCCCTGGCTGAGAGAGGCAGCCTCGTTCCAGATGTTCCCAGAGGCCCCAGCCAGAGGGGCGCAGCTGGGGGCCCTGGGAAGGACGGGGCGCCACAGCTGGAGGCTGGATGGGGCGGAAATAAGGATCGCGGCGAAACGAAGACAGGCGCGGGAAGGAGCAAGCCAGCAAGGAAAGCAGGGAGGCGAGAGGCAGAGCCCGGGAACCTGACGGCGCGCACCCGGGCGAGCTCCGGGTCCGGTTGTCTCACCAGAAAGCCGCGTTCAGTCCCAGGCACCACAGGGCGCTCCGGGCCGGCTGCTCCCACACCAGGGCCGCCTGCAGCCGGCTCAGCAGCGGCTCGTACGGGCCGAGCACCTGCACCAAGGTCCGCTCCACCGCCTCCACTTGCTGGTCGCGCTCCCAGGAACCTGACTGGGCTCGGTGGCCCCTAAAAGCCGACGCCGCCACAGGGTCCGGGGCCGCGGTCAGCCCCGTAGGCTCCGCCATCTCCCCCCCGAGCAGCCACAACATCCGGGGCCGCCGAGAGGCGGTCACAATAACACCAACTGCGCAGACGCGCCGAGCCCGAAAACCGCCTCTCCTCGCGACGCGCATGCACATAGGGTCCAGCGGCCCCACGTAGAGGAAAGGGGAGGACGCTGCGTCAAAGAACGTCCCGAGGCGCACGCGCAGTCGGCAGAACCGAAGCCACAGGATTAAGGAAGTGCCATCTCCAGAGCTCAGTTCTCATTGGAACAGAGAAAGTTCGCGGGAGCCGCGGGTTGTTTGGCGCCTGCGTCTTTTCCGCAAGCGGGCCGGCGAGCGTGCTGGCGTGAGCAGCTGCAACGCTAGTGCCTGAGGAGCGATGCCGAGGGAGATCATCACTCTACAGTTGGGCCAGTGCGGCAATCAGAGTGAGCGAACTCCGGCCCCTCCGTTAGCCTCAGCCCTTAGGTTGAACGGGATGTCACTGTGGGAGCCTGGACTCCCTCTGTACTCCCCAGAGTCGTAGTTCGGCTGAAGGCGGGAGTGCCCACCCCAGCGTCCAGTTGCCCAACCCCCAGGCCCTCCTTTGCCCGGTCGCTGGGGACCGCCCTTTCCTGCGATGCTCCGCCGTCCTGTCCCTGGACCCAGGCGCTCCAGCCCCCAACTGCCCACTGGAGCCTGCCCAACCCAAATATCCACTTTCCTCCCCGCCCGCAGTCGGCTTCGAGTTCTGGAAGCAGCTGTGCGCCGAGCATGGCATCAGCCCCGAGGGCATCGTGGAGGAGTTCGCCACCGAGGGCACCGACCGCAAGGATGTCTTCTTCTACCAGGTGCCGGCGACGGGGCCGGGCGCGGGCTGAGGTGAGGGCTGCGGGGTCGGGGTCCGGCCGCCCTCAGTGACCCGCCCCCCCCGGCCTCCCCGGGCAGGCGGACGACGAGCACTACATCCCCCGGGCCGTGCTGCTGGATCTAGAGCCCCGCGTGATCCACTCCATCCAGAACTCCGCCTACGCCAAGCTCTACAACCCCGAGAACATCTACCTGTCGGAGCACGGGGGCGGCGCCGGCAACAACTGGGCGCGGGGCTTCTCCCAGGTGTGGCCCCTCCGCCCCCGGGCAGGGCGGCTCCGGCCATCCGGGAACTTGGCCAGACCACAGGGACAGTGAATAAGACCAGGGGAAACCCTGAGCAGAGGGACGCCTGGGGGGTCCAGGCAGACGCAGTGCAGGCCGTGCACGAACCATTTCTAAATTGCCGGCTGCACCTAGGTCACTTCAGAGGCAACAGAGCCCCAGGGTGGAGCCGAAGAGAGAGTCTTCTGCCTTACCCTCTCTTCCCTGTCTCCATACAGGGGGAGAAGATCCATGAGGACATCTTTGACATCATAGACCGAGAGGCAGACGGGAGCGACAGTCTGGAGGTGAGGTTCTCCTCTCCTGGGGTGTCCGGGAAGAGGCTCAAGAGGGATGGTGGCCTGAATCTGCGATGGCACAGGCCTGTGACCCTAGCACTCTGGGAAGCTGAGGCAGGAGGATTGCAAGTTTAAGTCCAGCCTGGGCAATGACTTAGCAAGACCCGCTCCCAGAATTTAAAAAAAATTTTTTTTTTTGTACCGGTGATCAAACGCGGGACCTTGTGCTTTCTAGGCAGGCAGCGCAACCACTGAGCTAAATCCCTGGCCCTAATTCAAAAAAAATTTTTTTTTTTTGTACCGGGGATTGAACTCGGGTCCTTGCACTTGCACAGCAGGTGGCGAAACCACTGAGCTAAATCCCCAGCCCCCCCCCCAAAATATTGTTAAAAGCCCTGAAGAGATAGCTCAGTGCAAAGGCCCTGGGTTTAATCCTGTGCTACAAAATAGGCAGGCAGGCAGGCGGGCGGGTTGTGGTGGTGCAGGGTTGTAATCCTATCACTCTGGGAGGCTGAGGCTGGAAAAGTGCAAGTTTGAGCCCAGGTTTGACTACTTATCAACTTAGTGAGATGAGACCTTGTCTCAAAATAAAAAATTTAAAAAGGCCTGGAGGTGTAGCTCAGAACAAAGGCCCCAGACTCAGTCCTGAGTTTGGAAAAGTCATTCAGTCGGTTAGTGTGGGATACTGAGCACCATCTGGGGTATGCAGGTGGGGAGGGTGCCTCTCCTCACGGAGGTCATAACCAGTCGTGAGTTATTCACCCTCTGCCTGGCTCTGAACCAGCCCAGGAGCCTCTGGCCTGGGTGGACACAGGAAGCTTGAGCTGTCAGGGGGGTGTGTGGTGGGGAGGGACACCCTGAGGCTCCCGGCTCCTGGCCACTGTCTCTGCGCCTGTCCCCACACAGGGCTTCGTGCTGTGCCACTCCATCGCCGGGGGCACGGGCTCTGGCCTGGGCTCCTACCTCCTGGAGCGGCTGAATGACAGGTGAGCTGTGTTTGAGGACACACGCAGTGGGAGCAGGAGCGGGACTGTGGAGGTGGCCGAGGGAGGGGCCCGGGTGCTGTGATTGTCCCTGCCCCTCTGTCCCACCCCAGGTGTACAGAGCTCAGGGGCACTTCAGGAGGACCTGGGGGTCTGTCCTGATCACTATGCGCCGCTCCCCTTTCCTCTTCCTCACCCCCAGGTACCCCAAGAAGCTGGTGCAGACGTACTCGGTGTTCCCCAACCAGGACGAGATGAGCGACGTGGTGGTACAGCCCTACAACTCCCTGCTCACGCTCAAGCGGCTGACCCAGAACGCGGACTGCGTGGTGAGGCCGGAGGAGGAGGCTCTCCCTGCTGCTCTCACTTTCCAGTCCCGGACCCCGGAGAACCGAGCCCCACAGAGCCCTGAGTGGGCCGGGTCATGAAATAGGCCCTGACCTCCATGCGGCTCCCTCTCCCTAGGGGCACCAGGACCCAACAGAGCGAATATGCCCTGCCATCCCTCGCCCCCGCTCTGTGTGAACTGTGCTCACCCTATGTGAACTCTCAGATCGGGGTCGCTGCCTTAGCAGAGCTTCCCAGTTAACATCAGACTGCATATTTCAGGTTGTTCGCGATACCTTTTTTGAGACAGGGTCCTGTAATACAGTTTAGGCAGGCCTTGAACTAAGTAGCCTGGGTTGGCCTTGCACTCCAGGTGATCCTCCCGCCTCAGCCTCCTGAGGGCAGGGACTACAGGTGTGTGCCATTACACCCAGCGAGATAGCCACTTCTCACTGACTGGTTCTAGTGCTGGGGATTGAAGCCAGGTCTGGGCCGCCCCAGCCTGTTCTGTATTTAACGGCTGTGTCCCTGCGCTGTGCTGTAGGTGGAGTGGACAGGCCAGGCACTGTGTGGCACACTGGGGCACTCACAGGCTTGCTTACTGTCCCATGGGCCAAAATGAGTGCTGCTGCCCAAAGCCATCCTTTCCTTTTAAGTAACTGGCCCACTTCCGGTCTGGGCGGCAGTGGAGGCGAAGGCGAAGCTTCTCTTCTGGGCCATCCTGCTCTGAGAAGGGCTGCGGTCTCCTCGCCCCCAGGTGGTGCTGGACAACACGGCCCTCAACCGGATCGCCACGGACCGCCTGCACATCCAGAACCCGTCCTTCTCCCAGATCAACCAGCTGGTGAGCAGGCTCCTCGGCCCCTGGACCGGACCGGGAGCCCCCCGTGCCGCGCCACCGGGGCCCCCAGGGAGCCGGGCCCCGCAGACCGGCCGTGACGCCGCACCCCGCCACAGGTGTCCACCATCATGTCGGCCAGCACCACCACCCTGCGCTACCCCGGCTACATGAACAACGACCTCATCGGGCTCATCGCCTCGCTCATCCCCACGCCGCGCCTGCACTTCCTCATGACCGGCTACACCCCGCTCACCACGGACCAGTCGGTGAGCGGCCAGCTGGGCGCCCCCTCTGCCTCCGGGCTGCTCCCGCGCCAGGCCGAGCCTCCGGCCGGGGTTGAGGCCCCGACCCAGGGCAGAGGGGACCCCAGGGGGCTCTCCAGGCCGCCCTGTGCCGGGCTCTTGGGGTTGGGCCTCTGCCACGCGTCCCCGCGGTGCCCTGAGTACCTGCCCCGGCCTCAGGTGGCCAGTGTGAGGAAGACCACGGTCCTGGACGTGATGCGACGGCTGCTACAGCCCAAGAACGTGATGGTGTCCACGGGCCGGGACCGCCAGACCAACCACTGCTACATCGCCATCCTCAACATCATCCAGGGCGAGGTGGACCCCACCCAGGTAGGTGCCAGCCCTCCGCCCCTCCTGGCCCGTGCCCTGGGCAGAGGAGAGGCGGCCACCGAGCCCTGTGCCCGCCCAGGTGCACAAGAGCCTACAGAGGATCCGGGAGCGGAAGCTGGCCAGCTTCATCCCCTGGGGCCCGGCCAGCATCCAGGTGGCGCTGTCCAGGAAGTCCCCGTACCTGCCGTCCGCCCACCGGGTCAGCGGGCTCATGATGGCCAACCACACCAGCATCTCCTCGGTGAGCGGGGCTGGGTCTGTCCTAGTCAGTCCCTACTGCACTCCTGCCCGCCCTGTGAGCCTAGCCCCCTATGCCGCCCACTCCTCAATTTCCCTGTGACCCCTGCTCCCTGCACCCCAGCTCTTTGAGCGTACCTGTCGCCAGTTTGACAAGCTGCGGAAGCGGGAGGCCTTCATGGAGCAGTTCCGCAAGGAGGACATCTTCAAGGACAACTTTGATGAGATGGACACATCTCGCGAGATTGTGCAGCAGCTCATTGATGAATACCATGCAGCCACGCGGCCCGACTACATCTCCTGGGGCACCCAGGAGCAGTGAGCCGGACGCGGGCCCCACCTGTCTGCCTTCCTGGTTGGTGCAGGCCCTGCCTGGCTGACCTTCTCCGAGTACAGATCAGGGAGCGCGTGGGTGTCACACACATGGGTGTCACTTTTCCAGTGCACTCTCACGTTTCTGCCTCCTTCTGAGACATCCTTAATAAAGCACTGGGTAGGAATCGAGTCAGTGTCTCCTTGGCAGCTTCAGAGCCTGGGAGACGCTGCTGTCTGTCTCCATCCCTCACATCTGGGTCCTCCCACACCCAGCACCCTCAGCTCTGAGCAGAGGGCCACCCCACTCCTCCTTCCACCAGGCTTGGGTGTGTGCTGCTCCCTTCCCAGGTGAGAAGCCCCACAGCTGTGCTCCTCTTTGCCCCTTGCTGGGCACAGCCACGCCTGACAGCAGGTGACATCCTGCAGCTGTATATCCCTGCTGATCACCGCACCCACAGGGTTGGGGCCGCTACCCCACCCTCAGGTCACCACCAAGGCCTTTCAGCTCCTTGGCCATGAGGTGGGACTGGGGATCCTGACCAGAGCGCCTTGTTCTGGTGGCTGGAGTCTCCACATCGAGTGTGGAGCCCAAGGCCAATGCCAGTGTGCCTGGGCCAACAGTGGCTCCATAGCTGAGTCCTGAGGCTCTGCTCTCAGTGTCTCCACTTACAGGGCTGGTACCTTCCGCTTCCGAGGAAGCCTTTAGGGAAGCAGTGACCTACAGGATGCAGAGGCAGGGCAAGTGCTCCTAGACGAGTGGTAGAACCTATGGCACGTGTACTGCAGTGGCGCTGTTTGTATCGTTGAAAGCTCTAAAAGGTTCGCCAGGCTAAGGCCATAGGAGGCTCATATATATTCCAAAGGTAAAGATGGCACAGAAGTGATACCCAGGCATGGTGTTGCATACCTGTAATCCCAGTTCTCAGAAGGCTGAGGTAGGAGGACCAATGAGTTCAAGGCCAGCCTCGGCTATGCACCAAGACCTTGTCTCTTTTCTTTTCTTTTTTTTTTTTTTTTGGTACCAGGGATTGAACTCAGGTCCTTGCGCTTGCAAAGCAAGCGAAGGAACCACTGAGCTAAATCTCCGGCCCAAGACCTTGTCTCAAAAAAACAAAAAAAACTTTTTATTTTCTTAGTCCAGGACCCAGGCCAGGTCCTCATGCACTCCAGGCAAAAGCTCTCCCCCGGCCTCCATCTTCAGTCCATCGACCTCTTTGTAAATGAGGAAATGGAAGCCAAGGACGATTACTTTCCCAAATCGCCCAGCTAGGATGCTGCAGTTGGAGTCAAACCATGGCCTGCACCCCGCAGCTGGCTTTCCGACCACTGCATTCTGCTGCGTCACAGTCTGGAACAGAGTTGCCGCATTTCTGAGGTCCTCTGGAGCCGTCACACGAGCCCGTGGTGGCTGGGTGACATGGGCACCTTGCCTCCGGGCGCCGGAGTAGGGAGAACCCCAGTGAGATTCCTGTTCCCCTGCAGCATGGCTGTCACCCAAGCCTGGGCAGCTGGAGACCTGGACCTGCCTCAGGAGGTCCAGGGCCAGGATGGGAGGACGGGGGTGGTGGAGCACAGCTCGGGGCCGAGGCCTGGCCCAGAAACCCACCTGCCGCCCCTAGAGGCTGAGGAGGCGCACAGATGGAGCTTGGGTTCCTCGTATCAGACACTCAGGCTGGGAGTGCACTGAGGCGGATCAGCGCCAACCCCACGAGAAGGAGGAAGCACACCTGCACCCGCCGGCCTGGCCGGCCTCGTTTTCAGCCCAGTCTTGTCACAGTGTTCTACCTGTGAACAGGGATGGGGTGCAGGGAGGCCTGAGCCCGTCATCACAGTGACACCTACCAGCCAGTCACTGTCACCGGCCAGGGTGGCTGGGCTGTGTCAGTGGGAAGGGAGCTGACCCGGAGACCCAGGTGCACCTGGCCCCTGCCGCCTCCTCCTCCTGCCCTGTGCTCCCCCACCATGGCCTCTTATCCCCTGGGCTGGTGCTGCATGGAGGAGCCCAGGTGCCCAGCGTCGCGAGGGTGCCCTATGCACGTGGCCCCTGGCACCCCAGGATCCAGAGCTCAGGCAGGAGAATCAGAGAGTTCCGTCTGGGTGACAACTGTCACCAACCCAGAGCCACATGGACACCCTGTGGGGCCCGGGGTCTGCAGCGATGCCTCTCCCTCCTAAGACTGCCGCACGGGCCGGGCGCACGTCCTGGGGCAGTCGGCGGTGCTGACAGTGCAAAGTCCCTGTGGTTGGGGCCCTGCAATCCACATCTGGGACTGTCCCTGCCAAGATGAGGGGCTAAGGAACTAGAGGACATACAGAGCGCTTAGACCCTCCAAACAAATGAGGAGAGAAGTAGCCACGGAGCGGTAATGCTCCCAACACTGCGTGTGACGCAGCCCCGGGACCCTGAGAAAGCGTGAGGTGCATGCCCAGAAGAGAGCACAGGACGTGACACTGAGGGACCGTAACTTTGGAAAGTGGATTTTTTTTTTTCCCATTACTGAGGATTGAACTTGAGGCTTTTGCACTGAGCTCCACCACTGCCCATTTTATTTTTTATTTTGAGACAGGCTCTCACTGGGTCACTAGGTTGCCCAGGCTGCCCTTGAATGTTCAGTCTTCCTGCCTCAGCCTCCTGAGTAGCTGGAATGACAGGTATATGCCACTGCGCCTGGCTGAGCAGACACATTTTAAATTGACGTTCTCCTCTGCTCACCTATCATTTACACTTTAATTAGACTGGGGCCTAAGCACTGCGGTGCAGACAGAATCGAGCTCTCCCCTGCCAGGACCGCCCCGTCCCACCCAGCTCCCTCTGCAGAATCGTTCACCACCCTGGCTGGGAGGGAGCCCGAGGGAGCAGCCTGTCCCTCAGCCCCCAGAGCCATCTGGAAATTACGGTCCCGAGCTCATCCTGCATTAGCCCAACAGCACTGTGTCCCTCAAGTCCCCTCTAATGTGGTTCGGAGACTGAAACTGCCAGCTTTGCTCAGTCCGGAAAAACGGGGCCACCTGGTCCCCTAAATTCAAAACAGCACAGAATGCTTAGACAATCTCAAGGCCGTATGTGTGCATGATCGGGACCAAATGAAGCCCTGCTGGACATTTGCCCATGCAAATAAGCATTTATTAGAACTGCAGACCAAAAGTCTGGCACAGTAGCCCACACCTGTAGTCCTAGCTACTCAGGAGGCTGAGGCAGGAGGATCCTTTGAGCCCAACAGTTGAAGGCCAGCCTGGTCACAGTCTGCCTACCAGAGCAGGTAACACCCTGCCAGCTGTTTGTTACTGTGTAGCAGAGTTAAGACCCTGTCTCCAGAAAACCTGAGCCAGGAGAATTGGAAGTTTGAGCCCAGCCTGGACAACTCAGCAATTTACCAAGACTCTGGTTCAAATTTTTAAAAATTAAAACAATTTTTAAAAGGCTGGGGAGGGCCGGGGATTTAGCTCAGTGGTTCTGCCACCTGCCTGGCAAGCACAAGGACCCGAGTTCGATCCCCGGTACCAAAAAAAACCCCCAAAAACCAAAACAAAACAGCTGGGGATGTAGCTGAGTGGTAGAACACTTGCCTAGCATCTACAAGGCTCTGGGATCTGCCCCTAATCTCAGAAAAAAGAAAAGAACTCACAGATGGGTAACAACAGCAAGGTAGATACGAAGATCAGTTGCTAGTAACAGAAGAGAAGAACCTAACTGCTCAAGGGTGAAGACTAGGGCATTCTTCTGTCTTACGGATGTCTACTCCCGAAGAACTGTAGGAGCCAGGATAGTTTCGGGTTGTTTCAAAAACAAGTGTAGAGGGACTGGGGATTTAGCTCAGTGGTTCCCCCGCCTGCCTTGCAAGCGGGAAGTCCCGAGTTCGATCTCTGGTACCAAAAAAAAAAAAAAAAAAAAAACAAGCGTAGATGGGCTGGGGATTTAGCTCAGTGGTTTAGCTGCCTGCTGTGTAAATGCAAGGACCAGAGTTCGATCCCGGGTACCAAAAAAACAAATGTAGAGATGGGTGTGGTGGTGCACACCTGCAATCCCAGTACTCGGGTGGCTAAGGCAGGAGGATCACCAGGAATTCGAGGCCAGCCTTAACTACACAGCAAAACTTTGCCTCAAAAAACAAAACCCAAAAAAGCAAGTGTATATACATACTTGATTTAAGGTTTTCTCTCTTTTTTTTTTTTTTAACAGGGAATTGAACTCGGGTCCTTGTGCTTGTGCAGCAGGCGGCGAAACCACTTAGCTAAATCCCCAGCCCTTCTTTTTTTGTTTTTGTTGTTTATTTGTTTTTCTTGAGACAGGGTCTCATTATGTACCCCACACTGGCCTCAAACTCATGGAGATCCCCTTGCCTCAGCCTCCCATATGCTGGGATGACAGGTGTGGACCACCACACCTAGCTCTTTCTTTCTAATTAATAAAGGATTGAACCTGGGACCTTTGCACTGAGCTATATCCCCAGACCTTTATTTTTATTTTTTATTTGAAGACAGGCTCTCACTACCTAATTTCCCAGGTTGGTCTCAAACTTGTGATCCTCCTGGCTCAGCCTCCCATAATGCTGAGATTACAGGTGTGCACCACCATCCCCACTTGGAGAGGAACTGTTACAGCCCAGTTTCTGCAGAGAGGAAAGCAAAGCTCAGAGGCCAAAGGTCCCACGAGTCCAGAGTAAGAGTGAGCTGCAAGCCCTGGAGAGGGGTCCTAGGGGAGACTGGACAACGGCCAGGAGATGCAGGCTGCAAGAAGAGGGCACTGTGCGCTCCAGGGTGAAGATTCCGGCAGCACCAGGTCGCCGACAGGAAGCCGCCCCGTGCCGCCCAAGCAGACTGGCCATCCATCCATCTGCCCATCCTGCCCTGAACTCAGCCAGGCCAATGCTGCCCGGGGCTCGCCTGGGGTGGGAAGACCACTGATCTACCCCACACAGAGCCAATGCCCTGGATAGCCGGGTCCCATGCTCGGCACTGCCAGGCTCTGACTTGGTGCCTGCACAGCCTCTGCTCCTCCTCGTGGGCTCCTGGATGCACACACATCTGAGACAAGAAGGGCAGGGCTTCTAGGGACACTGAAAGTGATCAGCAACAGTGCTGTCATCCTGCTAAGGAGAGAAGGCGTAGGAGAATTACGGAAAGCAAGAAGGAAGCCAAGCCCATCATCCTAGCCCCTCTGGAGGCTGTGGCAGCGAGATTGCAAGTTCAAGGCCAGCCTGGGCAACTTAGGGAGACCCTGTCTCAAAATAAAAAACAATAAAGGCTGGGAACAGAGAACCATGGTAGGTCAGCCCTGGGTTCAATCCCCGGTACAAAAAATAAAAGGCCAGAAGGGCCATTTGGCTTAGGGCCAACAGGTTCCAAAGGTGCCCAGTGCAGCGTGGCAAAACTCCAAGCTGACTTAGCAGCACACACATGGAATCAACAGAAAACAAAGATTCTGTCCCCTTTTTTCTCAGCACTGAGTGTTGAACCCAAGACCTGCATTCTGAGCTACCACCTGAGCCCCGTTTTTATCTTTTATTTTGAGACAGGGTCTCCCTAAGTCTCTACACTGCCCAGGGTGGGCTTGAATTTGTTATCCTCCTGCCTCAGCCTCCCAGAGTGCTGGGATCACAGGTGTGCACCACCATGCCCGGCTCTGGCAGGAATTTTACAAAATCATGTCTAGCTGGGCCTGGCGATGCACAGCCCCGTCTCAATAAATAAATAAGTAAATAAAGAAAGAAAATGCCTCTAGGCCCGACATAAGTGAACACAGCTGAGATTCTTCCACTGAAGACCCTAAGGTACAAGGAATCAGAAGGCTCGATGCCCTTGAATATCTGCTATGTGGCCCTTTGGCGGCTCTTCCCAAGGACACGGTCTGTAAGGCACCATCACCCGCATGGAAGCAGCCCTGTGCCTACACACGTTCCCCTCCCTCCAAGATCCAGCACCAGCCATGAATCCTGAGCCGGATCTGTGGACAGCTGCTCGCCTCAGACAGGGGGTGGAAGAGCTGGCATCTTGGCGAGGCCACCCATGGCGTCCAGCGAGGTCACCAGGGGAACATGTTCCTCCGGGACAACCTGGTGATGGCAGAGGAGCTGGCCGGGGTTACGAGAGGCCGGAGGCGGGGAACAGGGGCGTCTGGGGTCACCAGGCAGCAGCTGCGCCTGTGAGGGAGCTCAGCCCCCACCAGCCCAGACCCTGCCAGGCCCCTGCAGACCAGCTCCCTCCCAGGCCCTTGCTGAGGACTCCTACTCCATGTGCCATCTGTCCTGGGGCCACTGAGCCCTGAGATAGAAGCTCCCTGAGACCTCTGCTCTCTCCCACCTCAACTTCCAGTTCCAAGTATCCCATCCCCTGGCTCCAAGGGTGGGAAGTGAACCCCGGAACACCAGCTGCAGGTGAGAGTCCCAAGGGTCATGAAGAAAAGGAATGGAATAGAGTTTAGGTCAAGAGGCTAAAGAAGGGCAGACTGGCTGGGTGTGGTGGTACTTTCCTATAATCACTGCACTCGGGGAGGCTGAGGCAGGAGGATCCAAGGTTGAGTCCAACCTGGGCAATTTAGCAAGATCCTGGCTCAAAAAACACAAGGCTGGGAGTATAGCTCAGTGTGATGTCCCTGGGTTCAGTCCCCAGTAGCAACAACAACAAAGTCTAGACCTCAAAGTCATGTAGCCTAGGCTGGGCTCAAACTGGTGGCAATCCTCCTGCCTCAGGCTCCCAAATGCTAGGATTACAGGTGTGCACCATCACGGCCTGGCTCCATGTTTCTTCTAAGACACTGCCATGGGCGATACAGCTCCAGAGAGTCCCCTGCCTGGAGCTAGGGGACAACCTGAACCTGTAGCCTGGCACAGCCCTGCAAACCCTGGAGAGCTGGCTTCCTGTGAACTAACCGACTGTCAAGCCGGCCCAGCAAGCATCCCATGCTCCATCCATGCTGGGCCCAGTCCCGGCCAGCGATCTTCCCACAGGGATGCTTGTCCTCTTCCCAGCTGTGTGTCCGCCTGCAGCCCTTGCCTCCCCACCTCATCTCTGCTTCCTGTGCCCCACCCTTCTCCTTCTGCTTCTTCTTTTTTTTTTGGTACCAGGGATCAAACTCCAGACCTTGGGCTTTTGAGGCAGGTGGCAGAGCCACTGAGCTAAACCCTCTGCCTCACCCTTCTTAACCTTAGCAGGCTCCTGAGACGCTGCTATGAATTTTGCCCCAGAGAAAAAGCCCATATGAATTTTTGCAAAGAATTTAAAGATGTATGTGGGGGGGGTGCTAGGAATGATGCACCTAGAGCCTTGCACTTGCTAGGCAAACCACTGAGCCACATCCTCAGCCCTTTTTTTATTTTTGTTTTTATTTTGAAACAGCATTTCAGGCCGGGGGTTTAGCTCAGTGGTTTTGCCGCCCGCTGCGAAAGCCCAAGGACCTGAGTTCTATCCCCGATACCAAAAAAAAAAAAAAAAAGCAAAAGAAATGTGGTCTCGGGCCAGAGGCAAGGACCAGAGTTCGATCCCCGGTACCAAGAAAAAAAAGAAAGAAAGAAACAGCATTTCACTAAGTAGCTCAGGTTGGTCTCAAACTTGGCAGTTCTCCTGCCTCAGCTCCCCCAGTAGCTGGGATCACAGACCTGTACCACCACACCCCAGTTCAAGATGTGAATGAGGATGCTTCTTAGCTTCCTAACAGATAGAAGAATGGAAATGTCACCTGACCATCCCAGTTGTTCTCCATATGCATAAAAGAGTGAAGAAGATGTGGGAACAAAAGTTGGCTAACCATATGGGCCAGGGATTTAGCTCAGTGGTTCCCCTGCCTGCCTCAAAAGCCCAAGGTCCTGAGTTCAATCATCCCTGGTACAGAAAGAAAGAGGAAAGAGAGAGAGAGAGAGAGAGAGAGAGAGAGAGAGAGAGAGAGAGAAAGGAAGAAAGGAAGGAAGGAAGGAAGGAAGGAAGGAAGGAAGGAAGGAAGGAAAGGAAAGTTAGCTAACCGAGCCAGGTGTGGTGACGCATACCTGTAGTTTCAGCCACTTGGGAGGCTGAGGTAGGAGGACTGCATGAGCCCAGGAGTTCTCGATCAGCTTGGGTAACTGCGAGACTTCCAGTCAAAATCATAATGACAGCAATAAAGTTGGCCAACCTAGACGTGGTCTGAGGTCCAGGCCAAGTACTGGTGTCCTCTGTCCTCCAGCCTCAGGCACCAGCTCACCACGAATAAGGAGGCCACGGCTCCTCCGCACCACCCCCACATGCCTCTCCTATGAATCTGGCCCAGGGAGCAGTGACTCAGGGGCTCGCCTTGTCCCCTTGAAACAGCACGTGGAAAGGACTGGGCCAAGCTGGCCGTGGTGGCACACACCTGTCATCACAGCACTTGGGAGGCTGAGGCAGGAGGATCACCACAAGTTTAAGGCCAGCCCGAACTGCATAGCAAGACCCCGTCCAAGAAAAAAAAAGGACTGGGTCCACCGGGCCACGCTCTGCCTCCTTCCATCCCCGGTCGCCTGTTGCCCTCACCCTCAAGCCCGCCAGCATCAGCATCTCAGACATCCCAGAGCAGGTCCTCCTGGGGAGGACACAGGCTAGACCCTGTCTCCAGGGTCACAGTGTCCTCCTGAGAGGCCTTGGCCACCAGCATTCTCTGGCCTCTGGAAATGATGTCCTCTGCAGCCACCTCCACCTCAGCACGACTAACGCAGCCTCACGCTGGTCCAGACACTGTCTCAGCAGGCATCCCAGCCAGGCCTGTGGGTCGTCAGGGTCCCACGGCATGAGGTGTCCCTTCTGTGCTCCAGTTTCCCATAGTCTGAACCAGGAAGGGGGAGCAGGCCTGGTGTCACACACGTGTCATCGCAGCACTTGGGAGGCTGAGGCAGGAGAGTTCAAGGCCTGAGAGTTCAAGGCCAGCCCGAAGTATATATTGAGACCCTGTCTCAAACAAACAACAAATTGATACATACAGGGGCCGGGGATTTAGTTCAGTGGTTTCACTGCCTGCTGTGCAAGTGCAAGGACCTGAGTTCGATCCCTGGTACCAATAAATAAATAAATAAATAAATTGATACATACATATCGACTTTATATCCTATAACCTTCTAAACTCACTTGGGAGTTCTGTAGCTTTTTTTGAATATTCCAGTTATTTGTTCAGTGAGAGAGGGGCCTGCATTAGCAAAGCAAAAGCCACCAGCATGTGACATTTTTTCTGTCCCCTCTGTGGATTGGGGAAGGTGAGGTGCAGATCACGCCCATCCCACCCCGAGGACTTCCATCTTCCTGTGAGCACAGGAAGTGCCCGGCAGCTCTGTGGCCCTCTGAGGGAGGGCAGGGCAGGACCACGGTCTCCCCAGGACTCCTCGGTATCTGCTCCTCACCTGAGCCTGACAACCCCAGAGCGCACACAGTCCCCCGCTGGAGCTGCGTCTGAGACCCAGTGAGGCTGCAGGAGCAGGAAGCCAGTGAGGCAGGGTGTGCATGCACACATACGCCACACACACAGAAGTACACCTGGGTCCTCGCTCATCTGTGCGTGTCCAGGGCCTCAGGACGCTGAGACTGAGAACCAAACCAGGCTTCGTGCGCACCAGGCAAGCACTCTACAGCTTGGCTCTGAGCTCCACCCCCAGCCCTCTATTTTAGTTTTGAGACAGGGTCTTACTAAGTCCCTAAACTGTCCAGGCTGGACTCAAACTGTAGAGCCTCCCACCTCAGCATCCCAGAGCACGGGATGACAAGTGTGTGCCACCAGGCCGGCTGGACCCACCCGCCTCCCAGCCTCCCCGCTCCTGTGCTTTCCTGCTCCTCCTTCTCCTGGTCTCTTCTCGCCTAATTGATCACCGGGTCTTCCTGCTCCACCCGCTTTCCTCCTGTGATCTCTACTCTCTTGCCCCCTGGACCACCCCAACCTGGCGAGTGCAGCCCTCCGCCTCCATCCAGGGAGCTCCGCACTGTCCTCGGGCACTGCCAGGATGCCTCAGCCGGCTGCACCCTGCACCCCAAGAAGTCCCCCTCCTCATGCCCACTGGCCAAGCCCCCTCTGCTTCCCGCGCTGTCCACCCTCGGATCACTCACCCCCTTCACTATGGGAAGCTAATCCCTGAACCCCAGCCTGTGTCCCAGCAGCTCCAGCCTCCTGGGGCCTTGCACCCCAAGTGCCTCTGTCCCTGCCCCCTCCCCTCCGTGTCCTGCACGGAGGCATCTGCTGTGCTCTGCAAAGCTGGGTCCCTATCTCCTTTATGACAGGGCTTCTTAGCCTTTTCAAAAGAGAGACGCCTTCGCCAGTTTGGTGGGTAATGTTGTATAAAACAATGCACACAGAATTACCTTGGAAGCCAGGTGGATTGAAACACAGTTGCGGCAGCTGGGTGTGGTGGTGCATGCCTGTCATCCCAGAACTGGAGATCAGGGGACCAGCGATGCTAGTGGGGAGCGGGGAAAGAAACTTGGGAGGCTGTCTGATGTTGGAACTAGGGAAGGTTCCCTTCACAAGGTGGGAAGTGTGCAGAGCATAAAGTCCTGAGATCCCAGCACTCCAGAAGCTGAGGCAAGAGTACTGCCGTGAGTTCCAGGCCAGCTTGGGATACATAGCAAGAGGCTGTCTCAAACCAACAAACAAGGAAACAAATCAATAAATGAAAAGATAGATAACTTTGCATTAAAATGAAAATCACGGGCTGGGCTACAGCTCAGTGTGAAGCACAACTGTGCATGCAGGAGGGCCTGGGTTCAAGCCCCAGCTCTGCACAAATAAATAAAAAGTATTCTCTGTGACAACAAACACGCTGTGTAACATGTAAGACAAGCCGTAGACTGAGACAGGGTCAGTTTGCAGAATGTCTCAAAATCCCAAACAACCCACAGAAAAATGGGAAAGGTATATGAGAATTTGGGGGGGGTACCAGGGATCGAACTCCGGGTCCCTGGGCTTGTGCAGCAGGCGGCGAAACCACTGAGCTAAATCCCTGGCCCTGAGAATTTGTTTTTGTTGTTGTTTTTGTATTTAGTGCTGGGGATCAAATCTAGGCTCTGCATTACTAACAGCAGTATAAACGTGTGCCGCCACTGTGGAAGACAGTGCAAGGAGTGCTCAAAAAACAAAACACGGAATTACCATACGATCCAGCAATTCCACTTCTCAGTATGCATCCAGAAGAAAGGAAAGCAGAGGCTCAAACCGGTATTTGTACACTCACCTTTGAAGCCGTGTCATTCATAGTAGCTAAGCAGGGCTGGAGGAGTAGCTTGGTGGTAGAGCACTTGGCTAGCATGTGCTAGGCCCTGGGTTCCATCCCCAGCACTGCTAAATAAGTGGCTAGCTACTCAAAGGAGCTGGGCACCTGGTGAAAGCCTTTAACCCCAGCACTGAGAGAGTCTGAGGTGGGAGGATCAAAATTCAAGTCCTACCAGGGTAACTTAGTGAGACCCTGCTTCAAAATAAAAAATAAAAGGGCTGTATAACTTAATGGAATGCTACCCAGTCTTCAAAAAGCAATTCTGACAGAAGTTATCCAATGCAGGAACCTTTAGATGCTGCGTTAGGGTAAGAAGACACACACAGGACAAACAGCCTGATTCCAGGAGTCAGGCTCAAAGAGCAGAGCAACGACATCAGAGGCTAGGAGGGGGGATGGAAAGTGAGCCCCAGGGAGCCCAGAATTTCAGTTTGGAAGCTGAAAGAGTTCTGGACCTGGATGGTGGCGATTTAGGGAACAATGTGAAGTCCTCAATCCCATAGAACTGAATGCTCCCAAGCAGGTACAGAGGTAAGGCAGGAAACCAGCCTGCTAAGAATACCCAACCGGAGGGGGCAGGCCGAGATTAAAGTCAAGACACAGATGATTTTGAAAGAGGGGCCAAGGGCTCTTGCCTCTAGTGGACAAAGAGCCCCGAGCTTCTGGCCCGCCTCGCTTCTACTCAACTTAGGCAAGGGAGCAAGCAGTTAGGTTAATGGGAAATCCATGTTTCTCACTATTTCCAAAGAGTTCCCAGGTAAGTATTTCTCCAGACCAGATGTCAGCGGTTGTTGACTCTTCCCTGGAACTTGCAGTGCACCAGCATGCTGGCACGTCGTCAAAGGGGGCCAGCTCGCTGTTCCCTCCTTCCTGTCCACAGGAAGGTCAACTGGGCCTGGAGCCTTATGTCTAGTTTCCCACAGTTTGGTAAAGCTTATGCTGTGTGCATTCTAACACAAACGCAAAACCAGAGATCTAAAAGGAGGAAGTTGGTTTGAGCCCAGCCCGGTGCCCGGCGGCAGGTGACCGCACATCTGGCCAGCTCGCCCACCCCGCGCTGCCCCCGTGGGGAGCCACAGCGCAGGCGCAGACAGAAGGGGGGCGCTCTCACTCTGCGCCTGCGCGAGCCGCGGCGTCGCCTGCTGGGGAGAAGATGCTGCCCAGGTTGGGCTGTGCGGCCGGGCGGTGAGGCCCGCACTGCACACGCGCAGACCCGGCCCGCCTCCCGGCCCCGCAGCGCGCGCCCCGGGCGGGCGGATCCGCGATGCCCCGCGAGATCATCACCTTGCAGCTGGGCCAGTGCGGCAACCAGAGTGAGCGACGCCCGGTCCCCGTCCCCACCCTCCTGGGCGGCTCCCGGCGGGGGGAGGCTGGGGCCCTGGGTCCCCGGCTCTGGGCTGGCTCGAGCCCTCCCGGCCTCTCCCGCCCGCAGTCGGCTTCGAGTTCTGGAAGCAGCTGTGCGCCGAGCATGGCATCAGTCCCGAGGGCATCGTGGAGGAGTTCGCCACCGAGGGCACCGACCGCAAGGATGTCTTCTTCTACCAGGTGCCGGCGACGGGGCCGGGCGCGGGCTGAGGTGAGGGCTGCGGGGTCGGGGTCCGGCCGCCCTCAGTGACCCGCCCCCCCCGGCCTCCCCGGGCAGGCGGACGACGAGCACTACATCCCCCGGGCCGTGCTGCTGGATCTAGAGCCCCGCGTGATCCACTCCATCCTCAACTCTGCCTACGCCAAGCTCTACAACCCCGAGAACATCTACCTGTCGGAGCACGGGGGCGGCGCCGGCAACAACTGGGCGCGGGGCTTCTCCCAGGTGTGGCCCCTCCGCCCCCGGGCAGGGCGGCTCCGGCCATCCGGGAACTTGGCCAGACCACAGGGACAGTGAATAAGACCAGGGGAAACCCTGAGCAGAGGGACGCCTGGGGGGTCCAGGCAGACGCAGTGCAGGCCGTGCACGAACCATTTCTAAATTGCCGGCTGCACCTAGGTCACTTCAGAGGCAACAGAGCCCCAGGGTGGAGCCGAAGAGAGAGTCTTCTGCCTTACCCTCTCTTCCCTGTCTCCATACAGGGGGAGAAGATCCATGAGGACATCTTTGACATCATAGACCGAGAGGCAGACGGGAGCGACAGTCTGGAGGTGAGGTTCTCCTCTCCTGGGGTGTCCGGGAAGAGGCTCAAGAGGGATGGTGGCCTGAATCTGCGATGGCACAGGCCTGTGACCCTAGCACTCTGGGAAGCTGAGGCAGGAGGATTGCAAGTTTAAGTCCAGCCTGGGCAATGACTTAGCAAGACCCGCTCCCAGAATTTAAAAAAAATTTTTTTTTTTGTACCGGTGATCAAACGCGGGACCTTGTGCTTTCTAGGCAGGCAGCGCAACCACTGAGCTAAATCCCTGGCCCTAATTCAAAAAAAATTTTTTTTTTTTGTACCGGGGATTGAACTCGGGTCCTTGCACTTGCACAGCAGGTGGCGAAACCACTGAGCTAAATCCCCAGCCCCCCCCCCAAAATATTGTTAAAAGCCCTGAAGAGATAGCTCAGTGCAAAGGCCCTGGGTTTAATCCTGTGCTACAAAATAGGCAGGCAGGCAGGCGGGCGGGTTGTGGTGGTGCAGGGTTGTAATCCTATCACTCTGGGAGGCTGAGGCTGGAAAAGTGCAAGTTTGAGCCCAGGTTTGACTACTTATCAACTTAGTGAGATGAGACCTTGTCTCAAAATAAAAAATTTAAAAAGGCCTGGAGGTGTAGCTCAGAACAAAGGCCCCAGACTCAGTCCTGAGTTTGGAAAAGTCATTCAGTCGGTTAGTGTGGGATACTGAGCACCATCTGGGGTATGCAGGTGGGGAGGGTGCCTCTCCTCACGGAGGTCATAACCAGTCGTGAGTTATTCACCCTCTGCCTGGCTCTGAACCAGCCCAGGAGCCTCTGGCCTGGGTGGACACAGGAAGCTTGAGCTGTCAGGGGGGTGTGTGGTGGGGAGGGACACCCTGAGGCTCCCGGCTCCTGGCCACTGTCTCTGCGCCTGTCCCCACACAGGGCTTCGTGCTGTGCCACTCGATCGCGGGGGGCACAGGCTCTGGCCTGGGCTCCTACCTCCTGGAGCGGCTGAATGACAGGTGAGCTGTGTTTGAGGACACACGCAGTGGGAGCAGGAGCGGGACTGTGGAGGTGGCCGAGGGAGGGGCCCGGGTGCTGTGATTGTCCCTGCCCCTCTGTCCCACCCCAGGTGTACAGAGCTCAGGGGCACTTCAGGAGGACCTGGGGGTCTGTCCTGATCACTATGCGCCGCTCCCCTTTCCTCTTCCTCACCCCCAGGTACCCCAAGAAGCTGGTGCAGACGTACTCGGTGTTCCCCAGCCAGGACGAGATGAGCGACGTGGTGGTGCAGCCCTACAACTCCCTGCTCACGCTCAAGCGGCTGACCCAGAACGCGGACTGCGTGGTGAGGCCGGAGGAGGAGGCTCTCCCTGCTGCTCTCACTTTCCAGTCCCGGACCCCGGAGAACCGAGCCCCACAGAGCCCTGAGTGGGCCGGGTCATGAAATAGGCCCTGACCTCCATGCGGCTCCCTCTCCCTAGGGGCACCAGGACCCAACAGAGCGAATATGCCCTGCCATCCCTCGCCCCCGCTCTGTGTGAACTGTGCTCACCCTATGTGAACTCTCAGATCGGGGTCGCTGCCTTAGCAGAGCTTCCCAGTTAACATCAGACTGCATATTTCAGGTTGTTCGCGATACCTTTTTTGAGACAGGGTCCTGTAATACAGTTTAGGCAGGCCTTGAACTAAGTAGCCTGGGTTGGCCTTGCACTCCAGGTGATCCTCCCGCCTCAGCCTCCTGAGGGCAGGGACTACAGGTGTGTGCCATTACACCCAGCGAGATAGCCACTTCTCACTGACTGGTTCTAGTGCTGGGGATTGAAGCCAGGTCTGGGCCGCCCCAGCCTGTTCTGTATTTAACGGCTGTGTCCCTGCGCTGTGCTGTAGGTGGAGTGGACAGGCCAGGCACTGTGTGGCACACTGGGGCACTCACAGGCTTGCTTACTGTCCCATGGGCCAAAATGAGTGCTGCTGCCCAAAGCCATCCTTTCCTTTTAAGTAACTGGCCCACTTCCGGTCTGGGCGGCAGTGGAGGCGAAGGCGAAGCTTCTCTTCTGGGCCATCCTGCTCTGAGAAGGGCTGCGGTCTCCTCGCCCCCAGGTGGTGCTGGACAACACGGCCCTCAACCGGATCGCCACGGACCGCCTGCACATCCAGAACCCGTCCTTCTCCCAGATCAACCAGCTGGTGAGCAGGCTCCTCGGCCCCTGGACCGGACCGGGAGCCCCCCGTGCCGCGCCACCGGGGCCCCCAGGGAGCCGGGCCCCGCAGACCGGCCGTGACGCCGCACCCCGCCACAGGTGTCCACCATCATGTCGGCCAGCACCACCACCCTGCGCTACCCCGGCTACATGAACAACGACCTCATCGGGCTCATCGCCTCGCTCATCCCCACGCCGCGCCTGCACTTCCTCATGACCGGCTACACCCCGCTCACCACGGACCAGTCGGTGAGCGGCCAGCTGGGCGCCCCCTCTGCCTCCGGGCTGCTCCCGCGCCAGGCCGAGCCTCCGGCCGGGGTTGAGGCCCCGACCCAGGGCAGAGGGGACCCCAGGGGGCTCTCCAGGCCGCCCTGTGCCGGGCTCTTGGGGTTGGGCCTCTGCCACGCGTCCCCGCGGTGCCCTGAGTACCTGCCCCGGCCTCAGGTGGCCAGTGTGAGGAAGACCACGGTCCTGGACGTGATGCGACGGCTGCTACAGCCCAAGAACGTGATGGTGTCCACGGGCCGGGACCGCCAGACCAACCACTGCTACATCGCCATCCTCAACATCATCCAGGGCGAGGTGGACCCCACCCAGGTAGGTGCCAGCCCTCCGCCCCTCCTGGCCCGTGCCCTGGGCAGAGGAGAGGCGGCCACCGAGCCCTGTGCCCGCCCAGATGCACAAGAGCCTACAGAGGATCCGGGAGCGGAAGCTGGCCAGCTTCATCCCCTGGGGCCCGGCCAGCATCCAGGTGGCACTGTCCAGGAAGTCCCCATACCTGCCATCCGCCCACCGGGTCAGCGGGCTCATGATGGCCAACCACACCAGCATCTCCTCGGTGAGCGGGGCTGGGTCTGTCCTCCCGCTCACATCCCACCGTCAGCCTCATGGCTTCCAGCCAAGGTCTAATGCCCAGGTTCTTCCAGCTCTTTGAAAGTTCCTGCCAGCAGTATGACAAGCTGTGGAAGCGGGGGGCCTTCCTGGAGCAGTTCCGCAAGGAGGACATCTTCAAGGACAGCTTGGACGAGATGGAGCGGTCCCGGGAGGTAGTGCAGCAGCTCATCGATGAGTACCACGCGGCCACGCGACCCGACTACATCTCCTGGGGCACCCAGGAGCAGTGAGCCCCACCCCACGCCCATGGGTCCCCAGCTCTGCCTTCCAGCCCACTTCCCCCTCTGTCTGCAGCCCAGGACTGGACCCACCTCCTGGTTTCCATTCCCAGCCCTTGATGTGCTTGTTCTGTTCTAATAAAGTAATAAAGCTCGGTGATGAATATAGTCAGGCTTGATTTTGGGGTTTTTTTTTGAGACAGGGTCTCACTATATAGCCAGGCTGACCTTGAATTTTGGACGATCCTCCTGCCTCAGCCTCCCAAGTGCTGGGATGATGCATGCACCACCATGCCTGGCTGAGATTTATCCTTGAATCTGGGATGATGGTTGTGATGGTAGAGTGGCTGTGCTTTTTACCATGTAGTCTAGGTCTTACTCTGCCTGCAACTGCCCAGGGATCTCCTAACCTGAGCCAGTCTTGATTCAGCACAGTGAGCCCCTCTCTCTGGATTCTGGGGTATCCAGACGCAGTGTCTCCTGCTCAGCTCCAGCCCAGGGTGGACAGTGTTATCAAGCCCTTCCACTTGGGGCTGAGGAAGCGGCATCCACAGAAGCAGGGTCACTGCCTGAGTGGCCCGACGAGCTGGGTCTGGGTTCCAGGACCCAGAGCTGTCAGAGCTGAGGGGACCCGGCCTGAGAGTGGCTGAGCGAATTTCCACTTCCTTTTCCCGGAAGTTCTTGCATCTCTCCAGCCCTAGCGCCTGCCATGTCACACCCTAAGCAGTGGCCGCAGCAAAGATGGACCCACACAGCCCGGAAGCAGGGCCTGGCAGTGCCAGCCTTGATGACTCAGGGACACGGGGAGGCCACCCCTCCGACACTTGCTCCCAGGGCAGAGGCTGGGTAATTGCAGCTCCTGCCTCCTGTGTGTGTTCGGGGGCCTGCTGCAACACCCACCCCCAGGGCGAGGGCGGTGGCTGCAGACTGGCGAGCAGGATGGAGCTCTGCAGTGTCCACTCCCCCTGCACCCCTGGAAGGCCCCCAGTGTGGGTGTCCTGGGGCGGAGCCCAACTCGTCCCCCACAACACTCCCACAGGAAGGGTTTGTGTAAATAAGGAATTTTTTTTTTTTTGCTTCTGTTCTACAAATAAATTAAGAAACAAACTAGAAAATTGCCCACACCATCTCAGTCCTTGGGTGTGGGTGGGCCCTGTCCCTGCAGGGCCGGAAGGGTCTGTGTCCCCTCAGATTCCAGGGCAGCTCTGGCCCCGGGCCGGAGGCGGCACGGAAGCCGTGACCTTTTGGCAGGCTCAGTCCTGCAGCTGCCCCAAGCATCCAGACTGTCCGTGGGGCTCGTCCAGGCTGGGAGGGGGGGCATCTGGCTGGTCTTGGCAGGGAGGCCTCTCCGGGGACGGGGCCAGGCAGGCATTCACCAGCTGCATGATCTCTTCCACCTAGGAAGGGACAGGGGTCAGGCCGCTCTTTTCTCCTACACTGTCCAGGCCTGGAGTTGCAGCTGCTCTACCTCTGTATCCTCAACACTCTCTCCTCGCCTGCTGTGTGCCAGCCTTTCTAGCTTTTTCAGACATGGTCTCTTTTCAACTCGGGATCCTCCGGCCTCAGCCTCCTGAGTGAAGGGATTATAAACTTGTACAGGGATCTTTCCTGCTTCTTCCTGCTTCTCCACCATGCCAAGTTTCTCTTCAGTCCTGGCCTCTGCACTCGAAATTCCCTCTGCCTGGAATGCAGT
Organism: Heterocephalus glaber; assembly: GCF_000247695.1. The sequence continues at coordinate 1,493,425 of NW_004624795.1, read as the reverse complement.
TCCCCCAGCTCTTCCTCAGGCTAGCTCAATGTCCCTTTGGGGATCCTTCCTGACTAAGGGGCCACTCCAGCCACTTCCTCAACAGTCTTTCTCTTTCTGGGAGTCAGGGTCTCACTACGTGTTCTAGGGTGGCCTTGAAGTTGCTCTTCCTGCCTCGGTCTCCCAAGTGCTCGGGTCATCGGCTTGCCCTGCCACACCTGGCTTCTATCTTCGAGTAGTCTTTGGGTCCTTGTTTACTGCTGGCTCCCCATCTCCTGTGCTTGGTCACTGCTGGGTCCCAGAGCCTCCAACTGTACCCAGGGTCCATGCGATCCACGCGCCCCTCACCTGTGGGCTCTGCAGGAAGAGCTGGCTGTCCCCGACTCTCAGCGCCAAGGTGTGAGGGCCCATCAGCTGGCAGGCGGCCACGTGGCCATAGCTGACGCTGTGGATAGGTTCCGGGTCCCCAGGCCGGGAGAGGGACAGGGCCTTGGCTCCCAGGCCCAGGCACAGCTTCTGTGGAGCGCCTCGGCCAGGCTCCTGCGGGGGCAGGGCAGGGTCGGTGGCAGGGCCCCTGGTTCGCTTTGCAGCAGGGGGTGGCTGTGGCGGGTGGGCGGGGCACAGTGCAGAACCCGGGCTGAGGCTGGGTCCCCTGGGCGGAGGGGCAGCCGTGCTGGAGGTGGGGGTGGAGGTGTGGGGCTCGGGCCGCCAGAGTCCCCTTCTCCCTTCTACCCCTCACCGTGCTCAGCTCCAGAACGTCATACCGAGCAGCGCCGAGCCCTGGACACTGCGCCGCCAGCGCCAGGTAGGCAGCCATGGCCTCGGCCCGGCCCAGGCCCCGCAGCCGCTTCCAGCCGCCCAGCACCGCGGCCGCTGGGCGTGCGCCTCCCCGGCCTGGCTCCGCGCTCCCCGCCGCGCCCCGCCGTGGCCCCCGCTCCGCGTGCCTCGCGGCCAGGCAGGGGCTCCGGGCGGCCCCGGCCAGCAGGGCGGCGGAGGGCGCAGGCCGCGGCGGGGCGGGCGGGGCGGGCCGGGCGTGCAGCAGCAGAGCGTGAGCCTGCAAGGAGGACCGCGTCAGCGAGGCGGAGGGGCCCGGGCTGCAGCGATGAACAAACAGCGGGGTCACGTTTGGGGGCGTCTGTGTGTAGGCACGGATGCCCCGAGCCTCACCTGCTCAAAGAGGAACGGCAGCTGGGGGCCGTCGGGGGACAGGCCCTCGGGATGCAGAGGCCCTTGAAGGCGCAGGCACAGCCTCCACCCCGGGTCCGCTGAGTCCTCGGGCCCGGCTTCCTGGGCCGCCAGGCTGCGGGAGGAAAGGACCGTGAGGCCTGAGGAGCAGGGAGAGGGGCGGAGCGACGGGGCGCGGCCGGGACAAGAGCACGTGGCAGCGCACGTGGCAGCGCCGCGCCCGGCTGGGAAGCTTGGGGACCTCTGGGAGCAGGGAGGGCGAGGGCCGGGCTGGACATTTACTTCTCAAACCTGGTGAGCACGTCGGCCACGACGGTGCCCCCGGCCAGTGCGCGCTCCTGGGCCCCGCGCTGCTCGTACAGCGCGAATGCGTTGCGGCTCCGCGCCAAACCCAGCCGCCCCACCAGCTCCCGAGCCACCTGCAGGAGCGCAAGGGACAGGGACCATCAGATCCCTCACCGCCGCTCCCTCCAGGTTCAAAACAAAATCTAGGACGGGGCAAACCAGGCCCTGGGGAGACAGGCCTGAGATGCTGGGAGGACCCCTGGGGAATGGGCTGCCGGCCTCACCTCGCCCGCGGTCGTGTAGGAGTCGATGGCCACCGGGCAGGCCCCGGCGCCGGGACAGTGCACGGTGCACTGCAGCTCCTGCCGCCGGCTCAGCGCAGCGATCTCCGCCAGCGACGGCACCAGCTCTCGGCAGCGCGTGCGGCCCAGCGCCCTGCGGATGAAGCGCGCGTATTCTGCCAGCTCCGAGTCGGGGAGCGCCCGCTCTGTCCTGGGTGGGGAGAAGTCCACGGATCAGTCCTTCCCCTGTGGCCTTCTTGGGTCAGTCTCCTCCCCTTCAACTCAGTCCCTAGAAGGTGGCTTGAATCTGCGCGGAGCTGAATTACTTTCCAAGTCTGGGGGCGGCGCTCTCCCACTGCCCTGGCCCACATCAGAGTCTGTGGATCGCTTTCCAAATCCCAAATCCAGCCGCCTGCCTATAGTTTCCTGAGCCCTGGGCTGGCCCACATCCCCGAGAAGTAGCCTTTGACAACCCCTCCGCCCGCCCAGGGTGCGTTATCTTAATTTGTCTGCTCACAATGGGACACGATTTTGTAGTTCCCACCCCGGAGCTGGGTCTGTTCACACCGGCCCTGACCAGGCAAGCCCCCACCATGCTGTCCCCTCCCCACCCTGCGGCTGCTTTCCTTAGCCCTGCACCTGCTCTTCTCACCTCTCCAAGTGCCCCAGGAGGTGACCCCGGACTGCGCCCCCAGGCCTGAAGGTACAGCTCATGCAGGTGAGGAGCTGCCAGTACCGCAGGGCGGCGGGGTCCTGCGTAGCAGGGAGCCCTGGAGGACCCGCAGGGCCTGAGGTCTGCTTAGCCAGCTGCAGGAAAAGCTCGTCCTGGAGCGCGGGCAGGTCCTGGCAGGTTTGCAGCACGCCCTGCATCAGGGGCCCGGGCCACCGTGCCCCCTCCAGCGCCTGCAGCGCCAGGAACAGCCTCACCGCCTCCTCTCGCAGGGGTGCGTAGCCCGGACCTATGGGACGGTGGGGGAGGAGGGATGGTTTGGAGAGGGGGCACAGAGCTGTGCCCTGGTGGGAAACCACGGCACGGCCCAGGGGCAGGTCACAGGGAGTAGAAAGGGATGTGGTGGGAAGGATGGAGGGGCGAAGGGCAGGGAGAGTGGAGGGAAAGCAATGGTCCCACAGAGCCAGACTCCAGCCAGGGAGCCCCTCCTTCTCCTGCTGAGCCAGGACCCTGGCACAGAGAAGAAAGAAGGGCCCAGGTTCAAGGCCCAGATCCAGAGCTGTCACCGCCGGCCAGATAACAGGCTGGTCTGGGAGTCAGAAAACCGAGTTCAGCCCCCAGCCCCTCTTCATCCTCTGGCTTTAGGCCCTGGCCAGCCACTCTGCCCCTTTGGGGAGAAGTGTAGCTGGAAGAAGCTAGCGGTTCTCCCCAAAGTCAGAGTGGAGTCTTTCCCACACCTGTGAAGGGGGGATGGTGTGGCCTTGAGTGCCATGAGAAACGGCCAGGTGTGGGGTGCACGCCAGGAACCCCAGCACTCTGGGGAGCCGCGAGGCAGGAGGACTGCAAGTCTGAGCCTAACCTGGGCGACTTAGGAGACCCTGTCCCAACATACCAGGGGGGTCAGAGCTCAGTGTATAGCATCTCTGGGTTCAAGCCCCAGTGCACCACCACCACCACCAACAATGGAGTGTAGTGAAAGAAGAAGAGTGTAAAAGCTCGAAGGACATCAGCAGTCAGGATGAGCCCCTTAGAGAAGGGCTCACGGGGTCTCTTTCTGTTCAGATTTCCATTCCCGCATTCCTCCTCCCTGGCAGCCTCTAGCCTGGAAAGAGAGGTGCTGGGGGGGTGTACAGGCCCTGGCACCGAGGCTGGATTCTTACCATCCCCAAGGATGCCGGGACCTGGGCCTGAGCCCCTCACCTGGGGCGCCCCCTCCGTAGGGCAGGGGCAGGAGCGGGGCATACAGGGCGCCACTGGTGTGCCGCAGAATGGGGTTCCGCCGGTAGATGAGGGCCACTGCCTCGGGGTCCGCACAACTCTCCTAGAGGCCGGGAAGAGGGAGGGGATGAGAAAGCCCAGGAAGCTTCCACCTCCCGCCACCCACTGCCCGGTCCACCCCTCACCTGGATGTCCCTGAGCAGGAGCTGGGTAGGCGTCTCCAGGGGTACCTTGGAGGAGATCACTTCCCGCAAGGCCACCCCCCAGCGCTCCGCCTCAGCCTGGCGCGGGGAGCACAGGCGGACGTTGTGTTTCCGGCCGGACACGGTCACCGACCATAGACCTGATGGGGGGGAGGCGGAGGGGCTATCAGGGCTGTCCGGGCCCCCGCCGGGCAGGGGGAGGCCCTCGGGTCTCACCGGTCTCCTTGGGCTTGCGTTCAGGGCCGGTCACGGAGCACAGGCTGGTGAGCACCAGGCTGCCGAGGCGCCGCGCGCCCTTCCCGCTGCCACTGAACTGGTCCAGGGAGTCGCGCGTGAGCACGAACCAGGCTCGGCGCGGGGGCAGCCACGGCCGCGCCCCTCCTGCGCGGGGCTCTCGGTACAGCCAGCCTGGGGGCGGCACGGCGCGGAGTAAGCCCATCGTCGCGCAGGACACGGGCCCCTAGCGGGCATCGGGATGGGGGCGCACCTTTCACAACCACGTCGGGGTCGTCCTCCCGCAGCCCCTTGTCCCTGATGAGGCTCCGCGTCTCCTCCCAGCTCTGCAGCCTGGCGGGAGGAAGCAGAGCCGGAGGAAGCAGGCTGCTCGCCCCTGCCCGGCCTCCAGGGGCTGCTCAGGAGGGGCTCCCCAGACGGCGGGGGCTGCTCCCCAGCGGGACACCCCTCCTCCGGACTGTGGGAACCGTGGGGCCGCGCTGACCTTGCACCAGAAATAGCCAGGACCCCCCTTCCTCCCCGAGCCCTCGGCGGGACCGCCCCCGGGACCCCAGCCAACCCGCAGCGTCCGGCGCGCCTCGCCTCCGCCAGGGCCTCTCCCTTATTGCACAACCCACAGGGGAGGCGGCAGGGCCGGGGTCCTGAGAGTCTGCCGACCACCAGGCTCGCAGAGGCCAAGCTCACCTGTCAGAGACCGGCCCGCTCCTCCCGGGCTGGGTCAGCGTCACCTCCAGGGCACCCTGGGGAGAGAGGCAGGGACGCTCAGAGGCACGGCTACGCTGCACGATCCCTGTGGACGGCCGGCGCTGCTCTGGGACTGAGGAAGGAGTGGAGGAGCGGGGTGGAGAGAGGGCGTCGCGGGCACCACACACGGCCTCCGGCCTCCGAAGCTCCTGCCTGGGCTCCTTTGGAGACACAGTCGGGGCCAGGTAGGGTGGGAGGAGCACTGGGTGGGGAGTTAGGCCACTTTAGTCCCCAGACTCCCTGGACCACGAACTCCAGCTAGGAAGGTGCACACATCCCGTCTCCGGCCCGAGGCCCCCATCTTTGAACTGGAAGAGGTGGGCAAAGTCCCTCCGTCTCTGGAGGCTGCTCCCGTCCCCTCGCAGGGCCACAGGCTTTTCTTCACCCTGGGACACCCAGCCCTGAGACTCGACTCGGGGTGAGCGGGGACCCTGCCCTGGCTCGGCCAGGCTGAGGAGCAGCACACGCATGCAGCACGCAGGCCAGGTGTGGTTGGGGATTTGGGCCTTCGCTTCACACCCTCGCCACCCCCCCACTTCAGCTGCAGACTGGGGTCTGAGAGGCCTCCAAGGCCACTAGAGCGAGCCAGGCAGGAACTGTGCCTGCCACGGTCCCACTGCACCCAGACTGCGAAATCCAGGAGGGGAGCAGGAGGGGGCCCAGGGCACCTGTCCCCTGCTCCAGGGCGGAGGAGTGGAGGTGGAGCACGAGGCAGGCCAAGGCACGGTTGGGCTGACACTGACAGCAGACCCTGCCGGGCGGGCCGGGCCAGGCCGGGAGCTGGGGAGGCCCTGTGCTGCGCCCTCCTGCAGAGCTTCGTCCCTGGCTTCTGGAAGTCGGGGTACTCTGTGCCCCACACCACCAGGGCCGGTCTGCCCAGTCTCTCGCCTGGCTCCCCTGTCTCAGTCCCCTCTTCCCCCCTCCTCCCTCTATATTTATCTGCCCTTGGCCTCGCCAGGTGCTGGCGGCCGCCCCACCCGGGCACAGAGCCACCAGGCCTGCTGGGGACCCCTGATGGGGGAGGGGAGCCTGGCCCAGGCCGCAGGTCACCGCACTCTGGTTGCCACGGGAGCAGCCGCGGGAGTAGGCACACCGTGGGATGAATGTGCCAGCGTGCCTCAGTTTCCCCACGGGGACATTTGTCACGACCCAGCGACCAAGCGTCCCTTCCCATCCAGTCGGGGATTTTCTGGGAGCCTCACCATCGAATGCTGAGGATTCCATCCCTAGCGACAGGACACCACAGCCCCCAGCTCCCACTCTGGGGTCCCCGATTCGGACCCCAGGCCTCGGAGGCCATCCACCCTGGCCTAGGTCTCGGCTGTGGGAGCTCTCGCATCTGGCCCCAGGCTCACCAAGGGGGAGTGCAGAGGACCCAGGCGATCGAGCTGCCCAGCCGGCCTCGCCACATTCCTTGGCGCTGGCGGAGGCGGAAGAAGACGGGATGGGACGCGGGCCGGCGGGGAAGGGAGAGGCAGGGCCAGGTTGGGCCACGCGCGACGCCTCCCTGCCTCGGGGGCCCCCAGCAGGTGGACAGCGCCCAGGGCAAGACAAGGCCCATCCCACGGGCACCTCGCGAGTGGGGTGCTCCACGCCTCCGTCGCCCCTTGTCCCCGCGCCTGGCCGGAGTCGCGGCAGGGTCGGGCGCGGAGATGGAGCCAAGGCTCCGGGTCCCCGGCACTCACCCGCCCGCCGCCCACCGGACTCGGGGTCCGCAGCTCGAAGGTCTCGTCCTCGTCCCCGTCCCCGTCCCCGCTGAGCTCGCCGTCGCCGTAGTCCCGGTGCAGCAGGGTGAAGCCCCGATGGCAGCAGAGGAGCCGCCACCACAGCCCCCCGGGGAGAGGCATCGGGCGCGCGGGCCGGGGTCGCGGAGCCTGTGGGGCTTGGCGCGCGGGGGGGCGGGGGGGGGCGACGTCCAGTGCTGGGTGTCAGGGACCCCCTCGGGGGTGCAGGGGGCGACACTGGGGGCCCCTGGAGGAGGAGGGCACGACGTCCAGGCCCGGCCGGGGGAGTGGGGAGCGATGTCCGGCGCGGGGAAGTCTCGTCCGCTGTGGCGTCCCGCGCGGCGGGGGGCGCGTCCGGCGCGGTGGCCGCGGTCCCTGCTCCGGAAGGGTCGGGTCCGGAGGGCGAGCAGTGCCGGGGCCCGGGCGGCGCGCGCTGCGCTCCCGGCAGCCCCGGACTGGCGCGTTGGGGGCGCGGGCGCAGCTGGGGACCCCGCCTCCGGACCCCTCCCGCGGCCCCCCGCCTCTCCTTTCTCTCCTCCCTTCAGTCCGGGGCAGGATCCACGTGTCGTCACCGTCCCCTGCGCCCAATCCCCGTGCCTGGCGCCGGGCTCGGCCGCCAATCACCGGCAGGAAGCGGCGCGGGTTGCATCATGTGCTCCTGGCCCGGTGACAGCGGGGAGGGGCGGGGCGGGGCGCTGCTGGCCACGCCCCGTCCCCGAGGTCGGGCCCGGGGTGCCGGTCACGTCACAGGAGCCCGCCTTCGCGATTGGGTTTAACTCTAGGCGCCCCGACTGCAGGCGAAATCCCTCCCGGAAGGCCGTGGGGCGGGGGGAGGCCGGACGCTGCGCCCCTGACCCCGCTGACCCGTGCTGCGCCCAGTGCTAGGGATGACCCTGCACCCCTGGAGTTGGGGGGTCTGGTTCCTAAATCAGAGTCACCTCACTTTGGGGTGAAGTTGAGACACGGACTCCCGGAAGGCGCAAGCCTCGGCCTGAAATAAAATCAATTTAATTTATGTTTGGAGTCGGGGTCTCACTACACAGCACAGGCTGGCTTGGGACTCGCTAGGTGTCTCCGACTCACCCCCGCGCGCGTGCTGGGGTGACGGGCGCGCGCCGTCACGCCTGGCCGGGATCGAGTTTGGACCGCGCAGCCCCACGGAGCGCCGAGGGCCCACGGGGAGCGCACTCGAGTAAGGACAGTGGCTCGGCATTCTAGGGAACTCTGTGGTTTTCTGCAGGCGAGCATCCTACGGGTCTGGACAGGATGGAGTTAACCGAGGTGCCAGGCGGCCGGGGCGGGGCCGGGCGACCGCGGGAGGCGCGCGGCGCTGACTCAGCGGCGATTCCCGCGGTCTCCGGCAAGGGCTCCAGCCCGGCCCCCAGAGATCTGCGCCAGCCGCGGCCCGCCCCTCGATCGCGGACCCGTAGGCCGAGGCCTCGGGTCTCCGCTGCCAGAGGCTCGCGGCCGGCCGGGGAGAGGCGCGCGGGGTGGGGGGCACCTGTCCCCAGACCCCCTGGCCACGTCACACCCTTCTTGCCTCTGGATTCGGGCGGGCCGTGGGTCCAGCCTGGCTGGCCGCGTGTTACACGGCCTGTCACACGTGAGCACTGCCTGTTGTGATTGTGCAAAACAAAGACTCGGAATCAAAGCCGCCGGCGCTAGTGGCCTTCCTGGCGGTGTCTGCGCCCCAGAGCGCCCCTGGCTGAGATTTCCTGGGGCTGGAGATCCAGAAACCCGAGCCCTCTTCCCCATCTCGCTCCCAGGCCCCGGCCTGCAGGGAAGCTCTTCCCCATGTCTAAGCCTCTCCTCCGCCCCAGGGAGGATGGAGACGCCAGCCTCCCCCCCCCAGCCTCCTCCGCAAGCCCAGGACAGACCCTCTTTGGACATTTGCAAACTGCAATTCCCGCTCTGCTTTCCTTCCAGTTGCAAGACTCCAGCTCAACTTTTTAAATGACTCGTTTTGTTCCATCGCAGAACTTGAGCAGGGCTCCTCCAGCAGTGATCGAATCCTCTGCCCCCATAGGAAATCTCCCGCCCCTCACCGTCCCGCCTGCAAAGTTCCCGGGGCGGCGCGCGTGCCAGCGGGCCAGGCCTCCAGGACAGCCAGCTTGTTAGAGAGCTCTTCTGACTCTGCTGCTTCGGGTGGAGCCCCCGCCCCTCCCGGCCTGGCAGCTTTCCCGCCTCAGCCTCACCTCTGCGGGTGCGCCTGCTGTCAGAGTTCAGGGGGTGTCTGCCAGGGCTTTAGCAAACTCAGCAGCTCCGTCCACCCACCCCAGGGCCGTGGGGGTGCAGCCCCAATGTCTGCTCCACTGCAAATCACTTGCAAGCTGGTGGTGCAAAAATAGTAACAGCTGCTGGTTGCATCTCATTTCCATCTTATCGCTTTAATGTGGCAGACCCAGGGCCACCCCTTGGTCCCTACCTCTGTCCCCGTGTTCCTCCCTCTACTTCCCTTCCCACCCACTCCCGTGGCCCTCGCTCACCCACACCCCCCTGCAGCCCTAGCTGTCCCAGGACACACTATGGGTGTCAGTGGCCGCTGAGCAGGTGGACAGGCGCGGCCGACGGGGACAGCGCCCGCGGGGGTGGGCCCTGGTACCGCAGCCCGCGCTCCGCAGCAGCGCCCGCAGGTCCTGGCGGAAGCGCAGACCCAGGAAGGCGTAGAGCACGGGGTTAAGGCCGCAGCGCGCCAGGGCCAGGCCGCCGGTCACCAGCATCGCCAGGTCCTTGCTCTTGCTGGCCGGGCAGCTGCGTTCTCGGGCGGCCAGGAGGTCGGCAGTGTCCAGCAGCAGAGCGAGGCTGTAGGGCAGCTGCAGCACCACGAAGGCCGCTACGAGGGCCACCACGACTCGCAGCGCACGCCGGCGCTCGGGCCCCCTGGCGGCCAGCAGCGTACGGCCCAGGAGCGCATAGCAGGCGGCCATGACGCCCAGGGGCAGCGCGAAGCCCAGGGCCACCTGCGCCACGGCGCTCGTTCCCTTCACCGTCCGCGCCAGGCCCTCGGGGAGGACAAGGCGACAGCGCCGCCGGCCCTCGCGCAGCCCGTCCTGACTGAAGAGGAGCGCGGGCAGCGCCAGGAGCAGCGCCAGCAGCCACACGGCGGCTGAGGCCCAGTGCGCGCGGCGGGACACGGAGCGCCGAGGGCCCGCGGGGAGCGCACGCGCGATGGCCACGTAGCGGTCGGCGCTGATGCAGGCCAGGAACAGGAAGCCAGCGTGGGAGGAGGCCGCGTGGAGGCCCGAGATGGCACGGCAGGTGGCACTGCCCAGGCTCCAGCCCTGCAGCACCCCCGCTGCGGCGAAGGGCAGGGTCAGGGCCAGCAGGAGGTCGGCCAGGGCCAACTGCAGCAGGTGGGCCGCGGTGGGAGAGCGCACCGTGTGCCGGGCTGCCAGATGCGTGGCCAGGACCAAGCTGTTGCCTGCCAGGCCCAGGAAGGCCACCATCAGCAACACGCTGGGCTGGAAGGCGCGGCTGAAGGCCTGGACGTCGGCTTTGGAGCAGATCTCAGGCAGTGGCTCGGCCGAGTACGTGTCCTCCTCGTCCCCGGAGTAGGAGCCCCAGGGCACCTGGAGAAGGGACAGAGCAAAGTGGACACGGTTGAGATGCTCTTGCGCCTGCCCCAGCCATGCCTCCCTACCATGGGGAACCCTACAACCCAGGCCAACAGCACACAGGGAGAGACCCTCCCGACTCCTAGCACACCTCCCTTGCCCCCTGCTGCCTCCACTGCCAGCTTCCTGGGTGACCTTGAGCAAGCCACTGCTCTTTCTGGACTTCCGGAACCTCATAAGGACCTCGAAGTCCTGTCCGGGCCTGGTGGCAAGGCTTGCAGCGAGAAATGTTTGAAACATGGGTGCCAGTGATTTGAACCACCTAGCTGCCAATAAACCAAGAATTTTAGTAGTAATAAATTTTAGCTCCTTCTTCACCTTGCAGCGCCCTCTCTTGGGCAGACGGCCAGGTGCAGGCTTGGCTGGACCCAGGACCCTGGCTCCAACCTGCCTGAGGGGTGGGTTTGTCTCCCTTCCCTGCCCAGCTCCACCCCTCCCCACCTCTCCCGCCAGCACAGGCCCAAGCAGCCTCTCATGCCAAGGGGCTCCAGGGCTGCGGCTCAGCTCAGGGGGAGCCCGCACAGGTCAGGGGCTGGCAGAGGCCTGCTGCCTGGGTCCCCACCCTGCCCTCCCCCACTCCCACCTGCTCCGCGGGCTCTGTCCCCATCTCTGGCTACCAAGGTTTCGGAGGTAGAGCCCCACGGGTAGAGGTTAAATACCCAGTGGGACAGGAAGGAAGGGGCGGGGAGAGGGGCAGCCGAGTGGAGGGACTGGGGTCGGGACAGCCTGTGCACCCCATCGCCTCTGGAAGGATTTCCCTTCATCCTCCATCCGGAAAAGAGGGGTTTGGGAACATCACTGTCTGCTAACTGCTTGAGAAGTCAACCTTTCTGAGCCTCAGGATTTTTTCCTCTGCAAAGAGAAGTCAGGTGAAAATGCCGACTGCACAGTGTCAGGAGGGAGCCCGGCGTGGGAGCGGGGCCCAGGCACCTCGGGAAGTGTGGGGTTGCGACTTGCCCGGCCTGTGGTCTGTCTGTAGGTCTGCCTCTCCCTCGCGCCTTCGCTTGGAGTGTTTTCAGGTTATTGCCTCCCTTTGCCATCCCCGTCAGCCCCGCGGCCTCGGCGCTGGGGTTTCCCGGCGGGTGGGGTGCTCTCCTCCCGCCCTGTCGCGTGGGGCTGAGGCGCGCGCTTGCGCGTGCGGGGAGCGAAGGCTGGGGAAGGGGGAGGCGCGAGAGGAGAGGGAGAAGAGCGGAGCCCCGGGAGGAGAGGGCGGGAGAGCGGGAGCGCTGGGGCAGGAGAGGACGGAGAGGGGACAGCGCCCCAGTGCTAACCCAGGAGCAGAGCCGGGCGCTGGAGCCCGAGCCCGCCCGACGAGATGCGGCTGCGGCTGCTATGCGTCCTGCTCGCCGCCGCGGCCTCGGGAGCTCGGGGCTGGGGCTACTGTGAGTGCGGGGCTGGCGGGTGGAGCCGAGCGGCTGCAGGGCGGGTCCCGGGCCGCAATGCGCAATGCGGCTGGGTGGTCGCGGTCCTTCCTTCCCCGCCCGCCGCCCCCCGCGCTCCGCAATGCAGCTCCGCGGCCTTTGCGCGCGCCGGCGCCGGGCGGGGGTGTGGGGCTGGGAGTTGGGTTGGTGACCCCGCAGGGGCGCCGCTTCTGGCAGGGGCCAAGGCTGGGCTTGGCCCCGGGCTGGGTTTGTGGCTGGGGCTGGGCTTGGGCGGGGATCCAAGCAGGAGTTGGTGGTCCGGACGGGGCCAACCCCGTGGAGCTAGGGAGTGTTGGGAGGGGGCAGGAGGGGGGCTGGCTTTTGGGGTGGTGCAGGTTTGGGGGTTTGATGAGTGAGACAGATGGGAAGGATGAGGCTGGGTTGGCGTCGTGGGCTGATTCGGGTTCTGGGTGGTGCTGGGGCGACACTGGACCAGGGCAGGTCAGTGGGCCGGGGAGGGTCTGGCCTGAGGGCACCCCAAGAGATGAACCCCACCTTTGCACCTGCAGCTGTTGCTGCAGCCCAGGCTGAGCCGGGGCCTCCAGGTGGGCCGGGTCTGCCGCTGGGGGGCAGCAGAGAGGACGCCAGGCTGCTGGGTGGACCCAGCCCTCAGGGCCCGGGGGGCGCTGGGTGACAGCTTCCCTCCCCACCGCAGACGGCTGCGATGAGGAGCTGGTGGGGCCGCTCTACGCGCGCTCCCTGGGCGCCTCCTCCTACTATGGGCTTTTCACCACAGCACGCTTCGCCCGGCTGCACGGTGAGCTGCCACCCCGGGCAGGTGGGGATTCCCAGGGCGGGGAAGGCATCGGCGGTGAAAGTACTTGCCTCTCTGCAGGCATAAGTGGGTGGTCACCCCACACCCGGGATTCAAACCCCTGGCTGCAGATCGACTTGATGAAGAAGCACAGGATCCGCGCTGTGGCCACACAGGGCTCCTTTAATTCTTGGGACTGGGTCACACGCTACATGCTGCTGTACGGCGACCGCGTGGACAGCTGGACACCATTCTACCAGCAAGGGCACAACGCGGTACTCTGGGGAGGCCTCTGCTCTGTGCCCTGGGCTGGGCACGGTGGGAGGGACAGGGTTGAGGGGACAGGGAAGGTGAATTCCAGAGGAGGACAGTCAGCCCCTGGGTGTGCAGGACACTCTCAGAACACAGGGTTTCCACGCGTGAGGCGAACGTGGGAGGGCTTCCTGGAGGAGGTGATGTTGCATTGCACTTGGAGGAGTAAGAGGTGGAGACAGAGGATGGGACGTGGCCCGCACTATCCCTCCCCCGCAGACCTTCTTTGGCAACGTGAACGAGTCTGCGGTCGTGCGCCACGACCTGCACTACCACTTCACAGCACGCTACGTGCGCATTGTGCCCCTGGCTTGGAACCCTCGAGGCAAGATCGGCCTGCGGCTCGGCCTCTATGGCTGCCCCTACAGTAAGACTTGGCTAGGGACCCCGAGACCCCAGGGTGGGCTCCCAGCATGGCCTGCCCACCTCGGGTCCTCTGCCCTGCAGAGTCCGACATCCTCTACTTCGACGGCGATGACGCCATCTCCTACCGCTTCCCACGGGGCGTCAGCCGCAGCCTGTGGGACGTGATCGCGTTCAGCTTCAAGACGGAGGAGAAGGACGGGCTCCTGCTGCACTCCGAGGGCGCCCAGGGCGACTACGTGACGCTGGAGCTGCAGGGGGCACACCTGCTGCTGCACATGAGCCTGGGTGAGGCCTCCGCCCCTCACCGTGGCACCCAGCTGGTGAAGCAGCGAGGGCACGGTGGGGCTCCCTGGCCCTCCCGGGCCATCTCACGCGGTCCCCACCCCCAGGCAGCAGCCCCATCCAGCCCAGGCCCGGCCACACCACAGTGAGTGCGGGTGGCGTCCTCAACGACCAGCACTGGCACTACGTGCGCCTGGACCGCTATGGGCGTGAGGCCAACCTCACCCTGGATGGCTATGTGCAGCGCTTCGTGCTCAACGGCGACTTTGAGCGGCTGAACCTGGACTCGGAGGTGAGGTGGCTCCGGCAGCAGGCGATCCTCTCGCCCCAGAGTTTCTGGGCGCTCACCCGCAGGGCCCAGCTTTCTGTCCCTGCCCACGCCTCTGCCCCACCCAGAACCACGGAGGTGGGGTCAAGAAGTCCAGATTGGGGAAAATTGTCCTCTTGGGGCCTCCCCAAGCCCCACGGAGCTGAGAAAGGCTCCAGCCCCCTATGCTGACAAGGATGTTGACTGACCCAGGCACAGGCAGCCTGGTGGACTCCAGGCCAAACCCAGCCCCGCCCCCGCCCCGGGGAAATGTGGGTTTCAAGTCTTCCCTGCTCGCCCCCACCCCGCAGATGTTCATCGGGGGGCTGGTGGGCGCTACGCAGAAGAACCTCGCCTACCGGCACAACTTCCGCGGCTGTATTGAGAACGTGATCTTCAACCGGGTCAACATTGCTGACCTGGCCGTGCGGCGCCACTCGAGGATCACCTTCGAGGCCAGTGGGCGGAGTCCAGGGGCCCGGAAGGCCAAGCGCTGATGGGCGGGAGGGGACCGCGGATGGGGGGAAGGCCGCGCACCCCAGAGGAGCTGTATTCAGTCCTGTCGCCTCTTTGGCTGGTAGATGGGGGTGGGGTGGGTGGACACTGAGTGCACTAGGGTGCGTGGAGTCGCTCAGCGGCGGAGCAGGGACTCGAACCTGGGGCCTTTGCTGTCCTGGCTGGCTGGGCTTGGACACCAAGCACATGCGCGGGGCCCAGCAGAAGCTGCACTTGGTGGAGCAGGGACAGTGTGGACTAGTGGTGGAGAGGGAGCAAGCGGGGTTCCTGGGCCGGCCTGCTCGGGACCCCCAATTTGGGTGCGGGTTGAGACAGGGGCATTAGGTCGTCCAGGCTGGCCCCGTACTCCATCCTCCTGCCTCAGCCTCCAGAGCGCTGACATGACAGTCATGGGCCACCACGCAGCTGGGCCCCCCTACTGCGGGGCACCTGCAGCGAAGAGTCAGGGCTGGCGGATCCCTGTGCTTGCCGGGCTGAGGGTCCCCACTTCCGCCACAGGGCAAGGTGGCCTTCCGATGCCTGGACCCGGTCCCACACCCCATCAACTTTGGGGGACCACACAACTACGTGCAGATCCCCGGCTTCCCGCGCCGTGGACGCCTGGCCGTGTCCTTCCGCTTCCGCACCTGGGACCTCACGGGGCTGCTGCTGTTCTCCAGCCTGGGCGACGGGCTGGGCCACGTGGAGCTGATGCTGAGCGATGGCCAGGTCAATGTGTCCATCGCGCAGGCCGCCCGCAAGCGCCTGCAGTTCGCGGCTGGTGAGGTGGAGGCGGGCGTGGGCCTGGCCCGGGGCCTGTGCTCCTGGTTCTGAGCTGACCCTGGCTCTGCTGTCGCCCACCCCACCCCCTCCTCTGCCCAGGGTACCGCCTGAACGACGGCTTTTGGCATGAGGTCAATTTTGTGGCCCAGGAGAACCAGGCGGTCATCAGTATCGACGATGTGGAGGGCGCAGAAGTCCGGGTCTCCTACCCTCTGCTCATTCGCACGGGGACCTCGTACTTTTTTGGGGGTAGGTGGGCGCCAGGTTCATTCCTGGGTGGAAAGGCCATGTGAGGCCACCGAGTGGTGCCCGGGGGGGGGCTCTGTGAGGACCCACCCCACTCACACTGAGGCCTTGGGGTAGAGAGGCCCCGGTCCCTGGCTGCGCCTCTGTTCCTGCTCCCTTCTCTCTTCCCGTCTGACTCCCGGGGGAGGAGGGTCCCAGGGTCCCTGGGGAGGGCCTCACTGGGTGCTCGGTCCCTGCAGGTTGTCCCAAGCCAGCCAGCCGATGGGGCTGCCACTCCAACCAGACAGCCTTCCATGGCTGCATGGAGCTGCTCAAGGTGGACGGCCAGCTGGTCAACCTCACGCTGGTGGAGTTCAGGCGGCTGGGACACTATGCTGAGGTCCTGTTTGACACATGTGGCATCACCGACAGGTACCGGGCACATGCTTCCCAGCCAGCAGTGCCCCCTAAACCCCTCGGCCAGGGTCTCCCGCCTCTGGCCACCCTGGAAAGAGTCCTCCTTGACCGCACACACCTCCTGAGCCTTCCCATAAGCGACACACACTTTGGATGGAAATGATGCACGTTTTTGCTCCTGCAGGGGTTTTCTCACCAAGTGGCGGGGGTGGAATAAGGAATTTTCTGCCCTCTGTGGGAACAGGGACCAGAGGACCTGGGCCCTGAGTGTCCAGTGCCCCTGCATCTGTGTTCCTCCCTGGCTCCCAAGGCTGGGTGCCTGTCACCAGGTCCTGGTGCTCCAGGGACGTGGAGGAAGGCCCCACGGGATCAGAGCCCTCTCACAACCCCAGCAAGACGCCTTCTCACCCCGTGTGGTGTGGTGGTCCACACCTGTCATCCCAGCACTTGGGAGGCTAAGCAGGAGGATCGCCGGGAGTTTCAGGCCAGCCTGGGCTACATAATGAGACTTTGCCCCTGCTTCCCTCCAAAATAAGAGCCCTTCCTGGTGCCGACCCTTCCCAGGTGCAGCCCCAACATGTGTGAGCATGATGGCCGCTGCTACCAGTCTTGGGACGACTTTATCTGCTACTGTGAGCTGACCGGCTACAAGGGCGAGACCTGCCACCAGCGTAAGCCCGGGGCGGGCGGGGGCGGGTGGGGGCAGGGCAGCTGGAGATGGGGGCCGGGAACCTGCAGCCCTCACCGCCACCCTCCCACCCTCGCAGCGCTGTATAAGGAATCCTGTGAGGCTTACCGGCTCAGCGGGAAAATCTCCGGCAACTTCACCATCGACCCTGACGGCAGTGGCCCCCTGAAGCCATTCGTGGTGTACTGTGACATCCGGGGTGAGCGGCAGTGGGCTCGGGAAACAGAGACGGGGGGGTGTGCATTGACTATGTGGGGTCACGGGCGGCGGACACTGGCCTTCAGGTCAGTACAGCTTGGATCCCTGCCTGTTGTCCCTAAGGGGGACTGTGCTGGGGAGTCCCCACCAGCCACCTCTGCCGTCCCCGAGTGGCGGGAGCAGTGGGCAGGGAGGCGGAACAGACGCCCTGGCTCGGCCTGGGCCCTGTCCCCCACCAGAGAACCGAGCGTGGACGGTGGTGCGGCACGACAGGCTGTGGACAACACGCGTGTCAGGCTCCAGCATGGAGCGGCCCTTCTTGGCGGCCGTGCAGTACTGGAACGCATCGTGGGAGGAGGTCGGAGCGCTGGCCAACGCCTCGCAGCACTGCGAGCAGTGGATCGAGTTCTCCTGCTACAACTCCCGGCTGCTCAACACGGCAGGTCAGCAGGGCGGGGCTCGGGGCTGCAGGGTGAGGGCAGGCTGGGCAGAGGGCAGCCCTGGCAGCGACCCGGGACCCGTCCCCAGGCGGCTACCCCTACAGCTTCTGGATCGGCCGCCACGAGGAGCAGCACTTCTACTGGGGCGGCTCCCAGCCTGGCATCCGGCGCTGCGCCTGCGGCCTGGACCACAGCTGCGTGGACCCTGCCCTGCACTGCAACTGCGACGCTGACCAGCCACAGTGGTGAGGCCTCCAGGGCCGAGGAGGGGACAGAGGGACACGGGGAGGGTTGGCGGGGGGCGTGGAGGGTTTGGCTGAGCCCCCAACCCACCCTGCAGGAGAACCGACAAGGGGCTGCTGACCTTTGTGGACCACCTGCCTGTCACCCAGGTGGTGGTGGGCGACACCAACCGCTCCAACTCCGAGGCCCAGTTCTTCCTGAGGCCTTTGCGCTGCTACGGGGACCGTGAGTGCCACACCCTTCTCTGTGCCACACTGCCAGGCGCCCTGCTGTGCCCAGTCGTCGGGGTCCCCACCCCTCCACCTGGCCTCCCCAGCGGCCTCCATCCCCTGGTGTTGCAGGAAACTCCTGGAATACCATTTCCTTCCACACCGGGGCCGCGCTGCGTTTCCCCGCAATCCGTGCCAACCACAGCCTGGACGTGTCCTTCTACTTCCGGACCTCGGCGCCTTCGGGCGTCTTCCTGGAGAACCAAGCAGGCCTCTACGGCGGGTGGCGCCGGCCGTACCTGCGTGTGGAGCTCAACAGTGAGCTCAGGCTTGGGGATGGAGGGCTGGCTGTGTGGCCCCGGGGTCGTGCTGGGCCGGGAACCCACGAGGGCTAGTGGAGTCCCAGCCCCTGCCCCTCCATGCCTGGTCACCCCGCCCAGCGTCCCGGGACGTGGTCTTCGCCTTCGACGTGGGGAACGGGGACGAGAACCTGACGGTCCACTCCGATGACTTCGAGTTCAGCGACGATGAGTGGCACCTGGTGAGGGCCGAGATCAACGTGAAGCAGGCACGACTGCGCGTGGACCACCGGCCGTGGGTGGTGCGCCCCATGCCCCTGCAGACCTACCTCTGGCTGGAGTACGACCAGCCGCTCCACGTGGGTGAGCGCCCCGGACAGTCCTGGTGGCCAGCGCGGAACCCAGGGCGCTGCCTGGCCTCACCCTCGCCCTCCACATGTTTCCTGGCCAGGATCGGCGGAGCTCAAGCGGCGCCCCTTTGTGGGCTGCCTGAGGGCCATGCGTCTGAACGGGGTGACGCTGAACCTGGAGGGCCGGGCCAACGCCTCCGAGGGGACGTCCCCCAACTGCACGGGCCGCTGTGCCCACCCGCGCTTCCCCTGCTCCCACGGTGGCCGCTGCGTGGAGCACTACAGCTACTACACCTGCGATTGCGACCTCACAGCTTTCGACGGGCCCTACTGCAACCAGGGTCAGTGCTGCTGGGACGCGGAGGGAGCCTCGAGGCACAGTGGGCTGGGGCAGCGGAGGAGTAGAGAGGAAAGAGGACCCAGGGCTGGTGCACGCGCGTAGCCCCTGTGCCCTGGGAGGCCGAGGCAGGAGGGTTGGGAGTTCAAGCCCAGCTCAGGCAACTTAGTGACTCAGCGAGAAGCTGACTCAAAATAGAAAACAAGAAGGGCGGAAACGTAGCTCCGCACGAAGGCCCTGGGTTCAATCCCCAGTACTGCAGAACAGCTCAAAAGTGTGAATCGAGTGACGCTCCGTCCCCACGGGCACTGAGGGGCGCGGGCCGTACGTCCCTCGTGTGTGCAGCGACTCCCGGCCTCGTGATGCCCTTCTGCACCATTTCCTGGGCGACAGTGCCCGTGTGCCTGAGACACTTGTCAGCCAGCTCAGGGCTCGGCCTGGGCAGTGAACACAGCCGATGCCCCAGACCATGCCGCCCTTTGTGACCTGGGGACGCAGGTGGTGGGGCCTGTGCCAGGGTGACACAGGGACCTGGGCAGCCACAGAGGACCATGGGACTCTCGTCCTGATCTTGGCTCTCACTGTGGACCTGGGACCCGTCACGACCCATCCCAAGCCTCAGTTTCCCCATCTGCCAATTTGGAGGTCAGACGAGAGGAGCTCTTACATTTCACGGCTTTAAGATTCCATGCTGGGGCAGAGGGCCTCGCGGGGACCTGAAGGGTGGTGATGGTGGCAGGGACCGGGTGACCCTCCAGCGTGTGTGGGAATGGCATCTAAACCTGTGATTTCAGCCAGGAGTGGTGGCCCACATCGGTGATCCCAGGGCTGAGGGAAGCTGAGGCAGGAGGATTCCAAGTTCTAGTCCTGTCTCAAAAATTTAGCAAGAGCCTGTCTCAAATACTAAAGACAGGCTGGGGATGTAGCTCAGTGGTGGAGAACCCCTGGGTTCCATCCTTGGTGCTGCAAACAAAACAAACCAAAGCCCACTGGCATGGGAGTGAGGAGCCGGGGCCCAGACCTCTCCTCTTTCTGCAGACATCGGTGGCTTCTTTGAGCCGGGCACCTGGATGCGCTATAACCTGCAGTCGGCACTGCGCTCGGCTGCCCGCGAGTTCTCCCACATGCTGAGCCGCCCAGTCCCTGGCTATGAGCCTGGCTACGTCCCTGGCTATGACTCCCCCGGCTACGTCCCTGGCTACCACGGCCCCGGCTACCGGCGGCCCGACTACCCGAGGCCTGGGCGGCCCGTGCCCGGGTACCGGGGCCCCGTGTACAATGTCACAGGGGAGGAGGTCTCCTTCAGCTTCAGCACCAGCGTGGCGCCCGCGGTGCTGCTGTACGTCAGCTCCTTCGTGCGCGACTACATGGCGGTGCTCATCAAGGAGGACGGTGGGTGCCCTGCCGTGGCCGGTCCACGGGGCCCGGCGGCTGTGCGGCCGCGAGTCACGCCTCTCTCCCCGCACAGGGACCCTGCAGCTGCGGTACCAGCTGGGCACCAGCCCCTACGTGTACCCGCTGACCACCCGGCCTGTGACGGATGGGCAGCCGCACAGCGTCAACATCACCCGGGTCTACCGCAACCTCTTCATCCAGGTGCGGGGCTGGGGCCGGGCAAGGGTACAGAAGCCCTGCACAGAGGGGCTTCCCGTCTGTGCTCCCCAAGTCAGCAGGCAGGCTCACCAAGTAACTTCCCCAAGGTCAAACCGAGGTAAGCCACAAGGACAGGGCTCAGAACCAGGTTAATGTTTGCCCAGTGCTGGGGACTGAGCCCAGGCCTTCACGCTGAACACCATCACTAGCCCTTTCTTTATTTTTTATTTTGAGGCAGGGTCTCACTGAGTTAATTAAGTTACCCAAGCTGGGCTCGAACTTGCAGTCCTCCTGCCTCAGCCTTCCAGAGTGCTGGGATGGGATGACAGTCATTTTTGATTTTTTGTGTTTGTTTTTGTTTTTCTGTGAATTTTTTTTTTTTTTTGGTACCGGAGATCGAACTCAGGTCCTTGCGCTTGTGAGGCAAGCGCTGGAACCACTGAGCTAAATCCCTGGCCCTTTTTTGTTTTCTATTTTTTTATTTTTTTGGTACCGGGGATCGAACTCAGGTCCTTGCGCTTGTGAGGCAAGCGCTGGAACCACTGAGCTAAATCCCTGGCCCTTTTTTGTTTTCTATTTTTTTATTTTTTTGGTACCGGGGATCGAACTCAGGTCCTTGTGCTTGCACAGCAGGCAGTGAAACCACTGAGCTAAATCCCCGGCCCATGTTTTTGATTTTTTTGAGACAGGTCTTGCTTTGAAGCTCAGGCTGGTCCTAAACTTACTATGTAGCCCAGGGTGGCCTCGAACTCTCGGCAATCCTCCTGCCTCAGCCTCCCGAGTGCTGGGATGACAGGCCCAGAGTGAGGACTTGCCTGCCTGACAGGTCTACCTGGTCCCCTCCCATCCCTCCCTGCAGGTGGACTACTTCCCGCTGACGGAGCAGAAGTTCTCGCTGCTGGTGGACAGCCAGCTGGACTCACCCAAGGCCTTGTACCTGGGGCGCGTGATGGGTGAGCTTCACGCGAGGCCCCTGGACCCGGCATGGCGGGAGGGTGGTCAGAGATGAGCAGCAGGCCCTCGGACTCGAGGGCCATCTCCCGGGGTCCAAGCTGCTCTTTCCGGGCCTGCTATCCCTCAGAGACGGGTGTCATCGACCCCGAGATCCAGCGCTACAACACCCCGGGCTTCTCGGGCTGCCTTTCCGGCGTCCGCTTCAACAACGTGGCCCCCCTCAAGACCCACTTTCGCAGCCCTCGGCCCATGACCGCTGAGCTGGCCGAGGCCCTCCGCGTGCAGGGCGAGCTGGCTGAGTCCAACTGCGGTGCCATGCCCCGCCTGGTCTCCGAGGTGCCCCCTGAGCTTGACCCCTGGTACCTGCCCCCAGGTATGGCCCTGGCCTAGCCCGATGGGGAGGAAGGGTGGCGGGAGGGAAGGGCTGGTGCTCTTTCTGGGAGGCATCTGTAACTGTGCTGTCCCCTGCAGACTTCCTGTACTACCATGACGACGGCTGGGTTGCCATCCTCTTAGGCTGTGAGTGGCAGACCCCTAACCTGACCCCGGGCCCCGTCCCCGACCCGGGCCACTGAGGGATGGTGCGGGCGCCCCGTGCCACTGCTACTGGAGGCTGGAGACTTTCCCCTTGAGGGAGGCACGTGTGGCACCAGGGTTGCACCCAGGGTCTGTGCATGATGGGCAAGTACTCCGCCACATCCTCAGCTTTTCACTCGGAGACAGGATCTTGCTAAATTATTCAGCCTGGGCTTGAAATCCTCTTGCCTCGGCTGAGTAGCTGGGATTACAAGTGCGTGGCACTGTACCTGGCTAGATGCTATACATTTTCTTTGTTTTTTGGTACCAAGGATCGAACTCGGGTCCTTGGGCTTGCTGGGCAGGAGGCGGAACCACTGAGCTAAATCCCCGGCCCTTATTTTGTTTTTGAGACAGGGCTTCACTACATCACCCAGGCTGGCCACACACTTGTAACTGTAACGTTAAACTATAGCTGTAGCTAAACAATGAAGAGATGTGGGCACAGTAACATCCAGGGAGGAGACACTGGGCTAACTACCAGGAATGTGGAAAGAGAGCAGGAGAACTAGAAGCTGGCCAGGGGATAAAGCAGGAATTCAGCTGATGTGGGGACCTGACTGGCAGTTGTGTGTGCACATGCTTCTGGCTGAGTGCTGTGTGCACATGTGGGTGTCTGTGGGGAAACCTCCAGCTTGCTCTGAGGCGCCCCTCTCCTCCGCAGTTCTGGTGGCCTTCCTGCTGCTGGGGCTGGTGGGGATGCTGGTGCTCTTCTATCTGCAGAACCATCGCTACAAGGGCTCCTACCACACCAATGAGCCCAAGGCCGCCCATGATGACCAAGCGGCCAGCAAAGCGCCCCTGCCTGCATCGGGCCCAGCCCCAGCCCCGGCCCCGGCCCCAGCCCCGGCCCCCGCCCCAGCCCCGGCCCCGGCCCCAGCCCCGGCCCCCGCCCCAGCCCCGGCCCCGGCCCCAGCCCCGGCCCCCGCCCCAGCCCCGGCCCCGGCCCCAGGCCCCGGCCCCCGGGACCAAAACCTGCCCCAGATCCTGGAGGAGTCCAGGTCGGAATGACTGGGGACTTCAGGGACCAAGCCTAGCTTCTCCAGACCCCTGTTCCTGACTCTCCCCACCCTCGGGGCACTGGCCGCTCTGGGCTGGCCCTGCCCACCCAGCAGGTCTCCTCCTGCAGGCCTGGTGGGCAGAGCTACAGACGGGACCAACGGGGATGGCTGAGCCTCACTGCCGAGACCAGGGCCCTGCCGCTCCATTCCAGCCCCACGGAGAAGCCCCAGGGTGGCGCTGGGCTTCCTGCCAGCTGTCTGCACCCGATCCTGTGCCAGGTTCACCATCAGCAGAGCCTCCACGTGGGGCTGCAGCCCAGGGCGGAGCTGCCGCCTCGGATGCCCCCCACCCCGAAGCCTCTTGCACCTGCATCCTCTGCAGGGCCCAGGGCTTCGCCACCCTCCCCACCCTTTTCGTTTTTTACAGCGAGACCACAAGGCCTCTGCCTAGCACCTTAGAACCTCTGCTGCTTCACGCTTGAGCCAAAGCCATAAGAAACCCTGCAACACCCTAGAGAAACGCAGACCCCGCCTGGTGATGCACGGCCCCCGGCCCCCAGCGCATGAGGCGTCCTCCCAGCCCACCCGGGGCCATGTTCTTTATATTTATTTTTTGTTGCAAAGTCTGTCTAGAGAAAGCCTATATATCACTAATTTTTAAATTATGTTTATATATAAAAGAGCAGCTCAGCAGGCTGCCCGTGCTGTGCCCAGGCGAGTTTGCTGAGAGCTCCACTGGCTAGCCGGCTCAGTCCTGCCAGCCACTCGCCGCCCCCCGTCTCCAATAAAGCAAGTGGCAGAGCTGTCTGTGTGTGGTGGCTGGCGCCGAGGTCACGCGATGCGGGGGAGGCCGTAAAGGGAACCAGCCAGGTCGCAGGAGCTCCAGTCGTGGCTGCCTACCGGGTCTGACCTGCTGGAGCTGGCACCGCCCTCCCAGCCCGAAGCACACGAAGATCCTGCCCAGGTGGCACCAACGCTTTATTAAGGAAGAGGTCACAAGCCACAGGACTGTAAAGTGCGTGAATTCACCCGCGGTGGCTGCTGCTGAGGCCTTAGGGCTGAAGGGGGGACAGTAAGGACACAGATCAGTCCTGGAGGCGCAGGGGGGAGGCCTGGGACCAGGGCTCGCTCCAACCTCTCTGGGGGCTGGAAAGTCATGTCCCACCCTCTTGGGGCCCTGCCTCCTCTGCCTCTGCTCCTGATTCACAGCCCAGCTCGAGGGTCCCCAACTCACACACCGCAGGTCCCGAATCAGCCTGGGGGCTGGGCGAGGCTGGGCAGGCACAGTGCAGCCTGGCCAACCCCACTCCCTCCAGGTGACAGCCCCTGGCGCTGCTCCCCAGCCCGGCCTCTCAGGGAGGAGAAGAATGGGGAAGCTGGGGCCCCTCGCTGCTCCCCCGAGTAGGCTCTGGGCCACCCTCAGGCTCACACCCCTAAGGAATAAAGTGCTTTGCTCTTCGGGAGCTCCGAAGAGAGTGGCAGCTGCTGCACCCAGCACTGCGGATCCCCGAGGCCCGGCCGCCCTGACTTGCGGTGTTCACCCTGAATGTGAATGTGGGCAGATGGCTGGGAAATCCCACCGTGTTCCCCTAGGGAACAACTGCCCCCAGCCCACTCGTCAGGAGCAGCACAGCGTGCAGCCACAGAGGTGAGCTGCAGCTTGGAAGGACGGGGACACCTGCTCCCTGGAACCTGAAGACAGTTTCCCACCTGCTCGAGTGTTGGCCCCAGGGTCAAGTTCCCAGCAGAACCGCAGTCACCCAGCTGGGTCTCCCTCTGTCCCCGGAACCCACACTTTCTGTCTGGACTCTGCCAGAGGAGGCAGTAGGAAGGTGACGCTTGTCCCCCTGCCCCAGCCCTGCTGCCTGCCAGGCTCTGGGGACCGGGGCCCTCTCTGCTGTGCCTGGCACCTGATCAGCGAGCCCTGCTAGGAGAGCTGAGGCCGGGTCACTAGGAGCAACCTGAGTGACTCAGGGGCCGCAGCCAGACCTGGGGACCCAGCCCTGCCACCTGTCCCCTCCTGAGATGGGGGTGTCCCCGGCATACAGCTGCGGCCTCACTGCAGAGGGGTGGGGTTCTCGGCGTGGAAGACAACAGTGCGACTGAGCAGCAGCGGGCGACTGTGAAAGCGAGGACAGTGCCAAGTTTGGCCGGCACAGCTACAGGACATCAGCCTCCCGCTCGATCCCCACGTACTTGAGGGCGTCGGCCTGGCTGTACCTGCCGGTGGGAGGAGCCCATTACTCTCTAGCCAGGGGGCTGGGGACCCGGAATCCTCCCACCCCTCACAGCTGCAGTGCCCCCGCCGTGCCCAGGCCGGTCGGTCGGGGACCCACCGCTCACCTGTAGTCAAAGAAGAGCTCTTCGCCAGCCTGGATGGCCCTCTTGGCGAAGATTCCGATGCGGTGGTCTCCGTTCACCATGACCACTACAAACCGGAAGAGCCCAGCCGCCCCCGTCACTTCGGGGACAGGGACGAGGGGGCCCCCCTCCCAGGGGTCGCAGGGACCTGAAGAACAGCTGAGGCAGGCCGCTGGCCCTGTGCTGCGCATCTCTCAGCTGGCTGCAAGTGTGGGGATTTTTTCCTTTTGCAGTATTAGGGACTGAACCCAGGGCCTCACACTCACTGGGTAAGCACTCTCTGGCTCAGCTACCTGACTTATCTTTAAATCACGTCTGTGGGAGAATGATGTTAATGTAGCCGGTAAAGAAAGCAGATCATAAAACCGAGAAGCCTAAGGGCCAGGGATGTAGCTCAGTGTCCCCGAGCCTGCCTGACAAGCACAAGGTCCTGAGTACGATCCCTGGTACCAAAAAAAGTAAAAACAAAAAACTGAGAGGCCTAAAATGATATTGATATTAATCATGATTATCTTTGGGCAAAAAAAGCTCAGTGATGAGCAGGCTGAGTGACAGTGGAGACTGTGGCAGATGTGGGGGAAACAGCCGCACCCCACTGGAGGCCCAGGGAACCCACCTTTGGCGTAACAGTTGGGGTTCACCGAATGGTTTGCAAATCGGATTTTATTCCCTTTCCGGGTAGCATCCACAACGAAATCTGCAGAGGGGACAAAGACAACCATGAGCGTCCCCAGAACCGCATGCACCTTCAGACCAGAAAGGCAGGCAGAGGGCGGTGGACACCCGGCTCCTCAGGGTCCAGCCCTGTGTGCAGGGGACGCGCAATCTGCCGCGCAGGGCCCTGTCTCCCCTCTTTGTTTCTTTTTTCCGGGGGTGCCGGGGATCGAACTCAGGACCGTGTGCTTGCGAGGCAGGCGGTGGAACCACTGAGCTAAATCCCAGCCCCTCTGTCTCCCCTCTTGCCAGGACTGTGGAGCCCCTCTTCCCATCTGCTGGGCGGGAAGGTCTGGGTCTGATCCCCACTTTCCCAGGGAGGCCGCCCCGCCTCAGCGCACCGTTGTTGAGGTTGAAGAGGAAGCTGGACATGTATTTGTCATAGACCTTCCCTCGCCGGTCGGCCTCATCCTGGGAGATGAGCTGGGGACACAGGAGGGACAGGTGGGCTGGAGGCCAGGTCCAGGACACAGCCAGGTCCTGCGCTACCGTCCCACCGGGGCTGGCCACGTCCACGTCCCCACGAGGGGCCTCCCGCCCAGGGCCCCAGCACCCACCTCGCCGCAGTACTCGGAGATGAACTCGTTCTTCTGCACCGACTCCTTGATGAAGGTGCCCCAGCCGGCCACGTCTGAGGGGGCCAGCAGCAGGTGCTGGAGGACAGGGCAGAGCTCAGCAGGTGCGGGGCGAGTGGGATGGGGCTCGGGCTGGGGGGGCCGGGCCACACCTTCTTGAGGCCGCGCTGGATGCTGCAGTTCTTGCAGGACACCACCTTGCAGTCCCAGTGCTCCGAGGCCCCGCAGGTGAGGCACAGGTCAGGGTCGCACTCCCGCACTGCCAGGTAGCAGGGACACTGCTTGGTGTTGCACTGGGTCTTACAGCGGCAGCCGGGGAAGCGGTTCTGGCCTGGGCGGGAGGCCGGGCAGGTTAGGGGAGACTCGGGACCTTGGGGACCAGGCCAGACTTGGGCCAGCCAAGGGCCCCGCCCACCGGGGCTGCTCCTGAGCACCCAACACAGCGTCTGCTCCTGCCTTCGAGTCTCCGCCACAGGCGTGCCCACCCCGGGCACCACAGCCTGCGTGGAGCTGCGAGGGAGGTGGGCAGAGCCGAGGAGAAAAGGAAATCAGTGCTCCTCACTGGGGAACCCCCCGCAAACAAGAGTTACTCTGAGGAGGCCGGGCATCCGCTCCAGGGCCCCTCCGCCCACGGCCCATGGCCTCTCGGCAAGGCGAGGCTGTGGCTAGATCGTATCAGCCCTTGGTAGGAGGGGCAGACACTGCCTCCTGCAGCCGGGGCTGCCGCCACCCTCCACCCCAGGACGGGGAGAAAGCCACTCTCAGGCGCTGCGGACTTCCATGTCCCTCTCCTACTTGGTATCAAACTCCAGCTCGTAAAGAAAAAAAAGACACAGAATTGTGACCACAATGATTTAAAAAACCAAATTTAAATTCACTTAGGCCAGTCTTGAATTCTCAAGGCAAGCGATCCTCCTGCCTCAGCCTCCTGAGGGCTGAGACTACAGGTGCACCAGGGCTAGCTGAAGGAAACTTTAAAACAATTTCCTGAAAAGGGAAACTAACTGTACCTTGAGGAAAAAGACTCCCTGGCCTCTTTGTTCCCCCTGAGAGAGCTGGGACGCATCAAGTTTCTGCCCAGCTGCTGTCTTCAGAACCATCGACCTAAGGGCTTTCAAAAGCTGGCCTGGACAACACAGAGAGATGCCTTTTTAAAAAACTTCTTTCGATTTTTTTTTGGTTTTTTGAAACAGTCTCTCTATGGAGTTCAGGCTGGCCTTGAACTCACTATGCCCAGGGTGGCCTCGAACTCCTGGCGATCCTCCTGCCTCAGCCTCCCCAGTGCTAGGACCAGAGGTGTGTGCCACCACACCTGGCTCTACCTGGCTCTTTAAAAGAGCAAAAAGCAGAACAACAACAGAACACCAAAAACTCAAAACTTCTCCAGATCTGCAGCAGCTGCTCGGGCTCAAGTGCCAACCACACCTATTGTACGGAGGGCAGGCAGCAAAGCGGGTGGGTGGGCGGGCGGGCGCCTGGGCTCTTACAGTCTGGGTTGCACTGGCAGAACTTCTCACAGAAATTCTGGGTCATGATGCAGGGGCAGGTGCTGTCGCAGGGCCGGTCCGGGTGGTCGCAGGGCTGGTAGTTGTACACTTGCGTGGCACTGTTGTCTAGGAGAGGCAGAAGGAGCTGCCCAGAGGCACCAGGCACGGGCTCCCCAACCCTACTCTGACCCCGACTCCACTGTGGGCCTCCCTGGGTCTGCGCCAGGGCGTGGTGGTGGCAAGACAGTGGGCAGTGCACTACCTGGGAAGCCACAGGCCACCGGCCTAGGCTGCCTCCAGGGCTGCAGCGAGCTCAGGCCACCCAGAGCGGCTGGCTGCAGGGGGTGGGGGATGGGACAGGCCAGGCCTCAGGCACAGCTGGCTGAGGCGCCCTGAGGGAACCTACCTTTCCTTTCATTCTGTTTTTTGATGGTGGGGTGGAGCCTTGCCTGTGCTGAGCAGGCCCAACCCTGAGCCAAGCACAGCTTGGCACTTACCTTTCTTCAGCTGGATTTTCCTGCAGTGTGCGGCCCATAACCTGAGAGAGAAGGAAGGGTCAGCCCGGCCCTTGGACGCAGGACGCCCACTGTATGGACACCAGAGCCCATCCTGAGTGCAGCCGGCCTGTGCCAGATGTAAATTTAAGCCCCTTCCAAATACACAGGCATTAAAGACCAAGGGCACAAAGAGAAGCCCAAGACTGCATGTGGTTTTTTCTTTGTGGTACTAGAGATTGGACCCAGGGCCTTTGCACTGGGTGAAATCCCCAGCCCCTTATTTTTCAAATTGGAACAGGGTCTATGTCACTAAGCTGCCCAGACTGGGCTGAAAGGAGTGACCCTCCTCCCTCGGCCTCCCAGAGTACTGGGATTACAAGCATGACCGCCAGTCCCGGCCTACAGGTCTATATGGTGCTCGTTTTCTTTCCCTGCGGAGGAGGAGATTAGGGTGGGGGGTGGGGTTCACAGGGTGAAGGGACTGAAGAAGGGATGCCACAGCCAGGAGCGGTGCAGGCTCCCCACCGCGGGGGACAGTCATCAGGTACCCAGGCTGGCGGGAGGGTGCTATTATTACTCAGCTCAGACTGGCGCCAGGCACGGGGAGTAAACCACTGAGACGTGGCCTCGGCTGGGCCAGAGCGGGAGAGGGAAGGGCGCAGTGGTCTCTCGGTCCACAGCCGGCCCCAGGCACACACCCTGGGCACCCAGCGCTGCACTGGGCCTCTCGATGCCCACAGACCCTGCCTGGCCCAGCGCGCTGGCCGGGAGGATAGAGAGCTTGCCCTGAGCTTGCCTGTGTTTCCTCTTCTTTTTCTGGGAGGGGTTCATGAGCTCATCGGTGGGCAGCTTCAGGATGAGCGATTCTTTGACTGCAAACTGGAAGACCTGGAGGAGAAGCGGGCGTGACGGTCACACCTTCCGCAGCCTGCTCAGCCGCAGGGACCTGGGTCCCTGGCTGCGACGAAACCTCCTCCTGGCCGAGGAGGGGACACGCAGGGCATAGGCGGCCCAGCTCCCACCGAACAGGCCTGTTCTGGAGCAGGGGACCACGGGGTCACAGAGCGGAGGCCGGCGCCAGCAGGTCCTGGGCCCGGCCATAGCGCCCTCTGCTGGAGCAACAGTGCACCCTCTCCTGCCCGCTCCCTCCCTGAGGTCCTGGGAAGGAGCCCAGCTTCCCCACTGGGGTGCGGCCCCAACCCTGTTTATTTTCAGACTGGTCCCGCCAGGTTGCCCAGCGGGCCTTAAATTTGCAAGCCTCCTGCCTCACCTCCTGAGTGGCTGGGATTACAGGTGTGAGCAAGAAGAGGGTCTGTGCTCCACAAGGAGAGCAAAGGCATTCGCAGCCCCTAACTGCTCCAAGTGGAGAAGTCGCTTCCCGAACACAGACCTTCTACGGCCAGGCTGGGAGACACCCAGGCCGCTGCCAAGGGAGCCCACAGGGGCACCGCCGGAGGCCGGGGCCCAGGAGAGCAGGCCCGGCCCTGGGGCTCCCGGGGTTCCTTCCCAGTACGGGGTGTGAATTCAGGAAGGAGGTCGGGGGTGAAGGGCGCACAGGGAATGGGGAAAAAATAGGAAGCAAGATACACCATGTTCAGGTACAGCCCCAGTGACAAATGTAAACGTACTGTGCACCTAAAATGCACTGGGCTGGCAGGGTGGGCGGCTCCTGGTTATCAAGCCCCCGGGTTCCAGCCAGACACCCAGGCTGCCCGGGCCGCGAGGGACAGGCGGGGGCTGTCACCTGCTTGCAAGTCTTGGTGCCCAGCAGCCGGGCGATGGAGCAGAAGTTGTTGAAGTAGGTGCCGTGGAAGACGCGGAACAGGGACTCCTCGGCCCCGGTCCACTCCACGGGCTCGGACGGGGCCTCCACGACGCAGAAGTGGGGCGGGGCGGGGCTGGGCTTCTGCTTGGTGGGGGTCTGGCAGCGGGAGTTGGCCTCTGGGAAGGACGGGCGGAGAGAAGCAGGGAGTGGCTGTCGGCAACGGTGCCACAAAGCGGAAGCACCTGATTCCACCTCGTGAGGCCGAAGAGCTAAGAATGCAGACATTCCCCATCTCCACTGCCGACAGCGGACTCGGGAAAAGAACTAACGATTTTTTTTGAGAAAGGTCTCGCTATGCAGTTCAGGCTGCCTTGAACTCACTATGGAGCCCAGGCTGGCTTCAAACTCATGGCGATCCTCCTGCCTCAGCCTCCCGCAATGGGACTGCAGGTGTGCACCACCTGAACTACCGATTTTAAAAGGTAGAGACGTCCGGAGTCAGTGGTGGTCCTGGGATCCCTGAGCTCTCTCATGGGAGGGGAGAGCCCCGCCAGGCTGCTGTACCTGAAGAACTGGAGGCCCAGTCGTTGCCCGTGTCCCTGTCGCTGTCCCCTTCCTTTGTCTCAGCCACGGTGGAGGTGGAGGTGGAGGTGTTGGGGCAGGAAGCGCTGACCACGTGGTGCCTTCGCCTCCGCCGCCCAGAGCATTTGGAGCGGGGGTTGTGCAGCATGGCGTACTCCTTGGCGCCCTCCTGGGAGACACACGACACCCAGTTGTGTGTGCCGGGCAGGGCCAGCGTGACAAACATAAACTTACAGATGGACACTGTGTCACCCAG
Organism: Heterocephalus glaber; assembly: GCF_000247695.1. The sequence goes on along the minus strand of NW_004624795.1, from coordinate 1,462,801 downwards.
GACCGTGCTGCGGCCCTGAACCAACCTCAGCTCTGCCCTGCACGTCTCCAACCGCCCGGGCGGCACCGAGCCCCTGCAGCCCGCACTGCGTGGCCTGGAATCAGCTGCCCGCAGGTGTGGAGAGGAGGTGCAGAGACCAGCCAGGAGAGGTGCAGCGCCCGCCCAGCCCTCACGCTGAGCTGCACCCCACTACTTTATCTTCTTTAGTTGAGCGCCCATCACTTTATTATAAAAGAGACACGGAAATCATTTGCATGATGAAAGGCTGTAGAACTTCAGTGGAGTGGGCAGCGTTGTGTGATGCCATTTCAACAGTGACTTACTGCACTCTACGTCTTTTCCGAGAACGGCACCATCTCTAAGTAAGGAATAATCCTTGTCATCTAGAACTTCCTTGGAGCCTCCATATTCCGGAGGCAGAACTTCATCGCCGACTTTCACCTCCCTGGTTGAATCCCTCCGCCCTCCCTGAGAGCCCAATCCCACAGCTACCACAGTTGCCTCCAGTCTGTGCCTTGAGATTTTTCGGGAAGCATAATTAATGCCTCCTTTGGTAACAGTTTCAGCTGTGCTCCTTTCAATCAATGCTCCTCAAACAGCGGGAGAAACTTCCCAAATGCCCTGCCAGGGCTCCTGTCCCGCTGCTGCAGCAAAGAGAAAGCTGCAGCCTCACTGCTGTAAAACAAACTGGTTTTGATACCGGGGATCGAACTCTGGACCTTGCACTTGTGAGGCAGGCGCGGCACCACTGAGCTCAATCCCCGGCCCTACAACAAACTCTTTAAAGGGTCTTGCTAAGTTTTTAAATCACCCAGGCTGGGCTTGAACTTGTAATCTCCCTGGGCCAGCCTCCCAGGGTGCTGGGCTATGGGCTTGGGCGGCTGCTCTTCACATTCCCCCACAAGGCCTTTATTTCCGCGGTAAAGGTGTGACCCCCGGTCTCTGCACTGCTACTTCCTCCGAAGCTTCCCAGAGTCTGCGCATGAACTCGGAAGAACATGGTCCCAAAGCTCAGCAGCTGCACCTTGATTATGGACAAACAGCTTGATCCCTAAGCCCCTCGCTGGTGCGGTTCCCACCAACTCCTGTTTCTGAAAACTGAGCCACCTGCAGGGATAAGGGCTCCCCATCACTGTGGGCGTTAGGGCCCAAGGAAGAGGAGCTCTGAAGCCAACCGGATCTAACAGCATGGGTCTCTGCTCCAGCAGGAAACACAGAACCTCAAGTATCCCTGAGTAAAATGTTTTCCACAGATAAAAATCAAGCCTCGAGAGCTAATTTCTAGATATGGGAAACAGGGAATACCCTGAAGAAAACAAACACAAATCTAGAACGTGGCCAGGTGTAGTGGTGCACACCTGTCACCCTAGCACTTGGGAGGCTGAGGCAGGAGGATGGCTGGTTGTTTCAGGCCTGCCTGGGCTATGTAGTGAGTTAAAGGCCAGGCTGAACCACATCGCAAAACCCTGTCTCAAAAAACGAAACAAAATTTGAAAATGTGGACTATCCTACAGGACAACCATCCTGGAACCATGGAAAAGAAGAAAAAAGTAGTGGACTCATTTGAGATTAAAAACCTGGGTAGGGGCAGGGATTTAGCTCAGTGGTTCCGGCACCTGCCTTGCAAGCACAAAGTCCCTATAGTTTGATCCCTAGTACCAAAAAAACCAAACAAACCTGGGTACTGTGGTGCACACTTGTAAGAGGCAGGAGGCTCACAAGTTCGAGCCCAGCTTGGGCAATTTAGGGACTTCTCGACCCTTAGGGGGCCTGGCCTAATGTGGCTCAGTGCAAAGGCCCTGGGTTCCATCCCCAGTGCCATGAAGAGCAGGTTCTTAGCAACCCAGGGACACTGGTTTCTCTTCAGATCACAGAGATCTTGGCCTTTTATGAAAGGCTTCTGTGGACAGGAACAACTCTGAGCTCTCGGCCAATGTTTTGAGGCCTAGCTTTGTCACCCTGTTATCATCAAAGACGTCGTCTTTACAAAAGAGCCAGGCCAGGGAGACAGGAAGAGTGGTGTCTGTTAGTGTGCTCATGTTAGACACAACCAAGGAGACACCACATGCACAGACCCTGTGAGGTGAATGCACACACGCTGGGCATGGGCAGTATCTGTGTGATGCACGCCTCACACCGCATTCAGGGCTGTGACAATGCCTTTGACCCCACGCTGATGCCAACGCACTGATGTGCTGCGGCCTCACAAAGTCCAAGCAGGCCGTGCGTGGGGCCGGGCAGGGCCTGAGCCTAGCACCAGGCGCTTCTCTTCCTGTGTACGGCGGATCGAGCGCAGGTGCTCTGCCCCAAGCCTCACGCCCAGCCCTGTATCTGTCACTCTGAGACAGGGTCTCCCACGAAGCTGCCCAGCCAGCTGCGATCCTACCTCAGCCTCCATCTCCGTGTGCTGGGATGCCAGTGTGGGTCACGGCGCTCGGCTGCCATGGACTCTTAACAAACTCCGGCACACACGTGACTTTTATAAGCCCACGGTTTCTACCCAGGGAATCATTCAAAGGTGAAAATGAGACAGTACATGCTCAGGGCCTTGACACACAGCAGGAATCACCACGTTAGGGAAAAATCAATTGGATAAAGTTGATTTATTCTATTTATTCTCCTGCTGTAACTACATGGTCCATTTTCCAGATGCATAGCACACAGCATGCTCTACCACCTTTCCTTCTGTTATCCTGCTAAAAATACAGCCCAAAGGAACTGCGCTATATAATCTAGTTGACAAGAGAAATGTTATCAAAGTGTTTTATTCTCAACCTAAGCTCAACACACCATGTAGGAAGCCGCAAGGGGCCCTGCAGGCCTGAGGACAGTCCACACGGACAGGGAGGCTGGGCCCACAGCAGTCCATGTGGCTAATCACAGTGAGACGTCAGGGCTCTCTGTCCTGCCTCTATATCACGTGCGTTAAAAGAAGGCAGAAGACACGGGGTGCACAAGGCCAACACCACACGTTCTGCTCCACTTCTTTCTTTTCTGGCAGAGCTGGGGCTCGAACCTGGGGCCTTGATTGTGCTAGGCAGGTGCTCTTCCACTGGCCCACATCCCTAGCCTGATCTGTTCCAAGCCCAGCAATACAGTTTCAGACTGAATGTCTCAGCTGATGATCAAATCTCATTGCCAACATTGGCAGCAGGTCAAACTGGCCTCACGGTATGCCCGAGTCAAGGAGCAGCAGAGCGGGAGCCCCGAGGCTGGGTCCCACTCACCTGGCTCACCCATTCCCAGCGCAGGAAGCTCAAGGGCCACTTCCTGTTCCTGCTGAGTTTTAAGCAGTTATCAAAGCCGGAGCAGCTGAAGGACCTACCAGCAGAAGAAAGCAGTCGGAGCCACAGGGTTCTGGTTCGATCTTGATTTCTTTGTTCTTCCGTTTATACACGTTGGGGGTGGCATGAAAAGCTGCAAGAGAAGAACTGCAGTGTGTGCAGGGTCTATCATGGGGCAAGACAGAGCGACAGCCCCGTGTCAGGGAGCTACTGCAGGGCCCACGCAACCTAGCCATCCCGACATATCCTCTCCATGCCAGGAGGTGCCAGGGACAACCAGGCAGACAGGGCAGGGGTGGCGGGCAGAAGAAGGGCACCCGTCCTGGAGCAGCCACTCACGGTGCAGGAAGCAGTCGTACTTGAAGCAGCGGCGGCAGAAGAGCGTGTGGAAGGAGTGCAGGGACTGTTCGCGCTGCACGGACTTGGCGTCGGGGCCGTCGATGTTGGGTGTGCACTGCGGGGGGAGAGCATTGGGGTCCGACATCTCCGTCAGCTCCCGGTACCTGCAGGAGAGAAGGCGGGGAAGCACTGCTTCAGGCTGGGATCAGTGCGGACAGCAGGAGGGAGGGCCGGGCCAGGGCTTTAGGAACGGAAGGGGTGGGAGCAGCCACAAGTGTGCTGCTGGCGGGGTGAGCACTTCCTGCCAGATGCTGGGGACCCGCCCTGGGGCACAGGCCTCAAAGGGAAGTGCGGTGGCGACAGCACACGTTCCCCACCTCTCCTTCATGTCATCCGGGACACCGCTCTCGGGGAACATTGAGGCGATGGCACTGAAGATCATGTCATTGGGGAACTGTTTCTTGGAACTCTTTTTGTTGCCTGAATGGGAAATGATTAGAAAACAGACCCTTCTGAGTGCTATGGGCCGGGAACAAAGCTGTCTCATCTTTTTTCTTTGTCATAGCGATTTGTCTTTTTTTCCCCTAGCACTGGGGTTTGAACCCAGGGCTTTCACACTGAGCTGCATCCCAGCCCTTTCATAAATTTTTGAGACAGGATTTCACTAAATCACTAAGTTGCCCAGGCTGGGCCTGAACTTTTGATCCTCCTGCCTCAGCCTCTCGAGTGCTGGGAGTACAGGCTGTGCTGCCATGTCTAGCTCCCCACGGCACTTTTAATGACAGCTGCTTCCTCAGCCTAACCACTGACCACACACTGACAAATCCACAGGCCCTGCTGGAATCTGGAGGAGAAAGGAGCTTTCAAAGAGAGACCTGGATGGGCCAGGGATTTAGCTCAGTGGTTCCAGCACCTGCCTCGCAAGTGCAAGGTCCCGAGTTCGATCCCCGATACCAAAAAACAAACAGAAACCCAGGGCCTCTGGGAGGGGCTGCACACCCTCCACAGCATGGCGCTTTCTCTTCCGGGTCACAGGCAGGTCCTCCTGGCTGTCACCCTGCTTTCCGTCGGCGGCGTCGTTGTGGCCTTCCTCCTCCTCATCTGAGTGCCGATTCAGGGCATCTACCAGCTCCAGGAACACAGCGTCGCTGATGAGGACTGAGCCGGGAATCATGTCTGAAACCGAGCAGGAGGAGGGCTGAGCAGGGCTCGCCCCTCGGGCCTGTGCAGCGGGACACATTCCTGTGCCCTTGGGACTGCAGCCCCCAGTTCAGCGGGCTGGGCAGGAAATCGGCCACCGGCCTCACTCTTACTGGGATATTTCACTTCCTCAGCCACAGGTCAACCCCAGGTTTATGGTCCCAAATCTCAGAATCATGTGCCAGCCATTGAAAGCACAGCAGAAAATGAATAATAAATGAACATCTACTTAGGTTTGCTGCTGCTGGATCGACAGTGACTTCTCTAATTCAAAATACAGCTTTTGTTTTGCTTTTTGGTTGTTGAAAGTCTCACTATGTAGCCCAGGCTGGCCTCAAACTCGTGATGATCCTCCTGTCTCAGCCTCCCAAGTGCTGGGAATACAAACCTGCACCACCACACCCTGCAAGATACAGCATTTTTTCCTAGTCATGCTCCACAGGGTTGTACCACGGTTTGGGAGCATCTGAGCACTAGGGGGCGCTGTGGAGAAAGGGTTTGCATGCAGATCCTGGGGTTCTCGTTCCCTTCCTGTCTCTCTCAGTGACAACCTTTTCTAGAACTCCGAGGAAGTCCACATGGCTGCCCTTTAGGAGATGAGGCTACTGATGCCCACTTCTGGCAGCTGGAGGGCTCCTGGCTGGGAGCAGCCGCTTCCTGTTTCCCAGGGAGAATGGACCACGTGGTGAGATGGATGCAGGGCTCTCCCAGGTGAAACTCCTCTCAGCTACTGATTTTGACCAAGCTCTGTGCCCAGCTCCTTCTCCAGTGTCACAGGGATGCTTTTTTTTTTTTGGTACCGGGGATCGAACTCAGGGCCTTGCACTTGTGAGGCAGGTGCAGCACCACTGAGCTAAATCCTTGGCCCACGGGGATGCTTCTAACTTGAAGCTGGGGCTGCCCACTGCAAAGGTTCTTGGTGCCCGGGGCCGAGGCCGTGCCCACCTTCCTCGCCGTGGACTTTGCCGTCATAGTTGTTGATCAGCTCCTCGATGAACGTCTCATCTTCTTCCTTCACCTCATCCCCCATGTAGGGAATATTGCACAGAACTGTCTCATCTTCCACCTGAAACCAGGCCGCACCGAGTCACCCTTCGAGCCGCTGTCCTGGCTCTCCGGGCCCAACAGCCCTCTGCTGAGCCCTTCCTGCTTCCGAGTCCCCTGCAGGTCCCTTGGAAGCAGAGTTCCCTGGATTTTAAGAACTGGTCCTTTTGTTTTGCCAACAAAACCTCAAGTGGAAGGGGCCGACCACTGCTCTTGCTGGGCTGGGGAGGAGTCAGTGTAGGTGCCCACCTTACTCCCAGTGACGTGGCCACCTGACAGCACCTGTGCCTCTGCCGTACCCCATCTCCTCATCCTACCCACTAAGCATCCTGGTAAAACAGGCACAAACATTCCACTTTCCAGCCGGGAGACATGGGTGAGAAGGAAGCCCTCCCAGGGGTGACTTTAACAGAGTGAGAAAAGAAACTCTGTGTCCACGAGGTCTGGGGCGGTCTCTGAAAAAGAGCGACTCCCCAGTAACCAACAGTGAGGACCTCAACTCAGCCTAGGCTCGAGGCGGGACCGGCATCTGCTCTGAGGGCTACAGACACTTTCTTGGCAGTAAGCGCTGAAGCGGGGAGGGCATGCGATAGAGCACAGACACTGACTCCTCGTTCTTCTCTTTCCCTTTTTCCTTCCCTCCCCAGGGCCTCAGACCCACCAAGCACACGCTTCACTGCACAGCTCCGGCCCAGGCCGACACCTCATTCTTAAGCCCCAGTGGCGGTAGGTGGAACCGCTCTGAAGTTGTGTGCTAGGCAGGACTTCCTTCTGCAGATCCAGATCCACCTTGGGGAGCTGCTCTTTTGCCACACAGGTGACAGGAGACAGCGGGATGGACAGGGCTGAGGCCCACAGTGAATGACCCAGCAGGGGGCCAATGACCTTCCAGCGCCTGACTGGGACTACACCCACCTGCACACAGTGCTCCACCTGGGGCCAGGGAGCAGGGGGAAACTGAGTCCCGCCCCATCTAATTCACTCCCAATAGAACCAACATTGGCCCACCAGAGAGCACTGGAGTCGCCAAACTTGAGCAGCGGCCAATGGTCACGCCCCTCGCTGTGTCTGCACTCAGCTAAGTCCTCCAACCACCTCTGCCCCAGAAGCCCCATGCCCTGTGCTGATCACATGGCCTGCACGATGCCCGTGTGCTGTACGCACCATGAAGTTCTGCTGCAGTGGCGACCAGGAGTACATGATGGGCACCAGCGCCACAGTGTTCAGGGAGCACATCAGCATGTGCTGGCTGGCGAAGCCTGGGAAGAGGCTCTCAATGGTGCACTGCAGCCGAGGGGCAGGGGGAGGAGAATGTCAGCGCCCTGCCAGTGCGGCCCACACCCTCTGCCCTACCCCCACCCCCCCATGCCCAGGGACACTGATGCCTCTCCCAGCCCTGTCCCAACGACCTTCAGACCAGGGACTTCAACCTGGCTTCACAGGGGATGGGGGCATTCCAAGGGGAAGCATCATGGAATAGAAGCCCCATCCTGCTTTGGGAAAGGCAGGTGCCCTCATTACCCTATGTTTTCTATTTTTAAAAAATGATCTCTTGGCCAGGGATTTAGCTCCGTGGTTTCACCGCCTGCTGCGCAAGCTCAAGGACCTGAGCTCGATCCTTGGTACCAAAAAAAAAACAAAAAGATCTCTTTAAAGAGACTAGAATGTTCTTTTTAAATTTACAATTCAACCCGGGTATGGTGGTACGTGCCTGTAATCCCGGATTCTGGGAGGCTGAGGCAGGAGGATCTAAAATTCAATCCCAGCCTGAGCAACCTAGCAAAACCCTGTCTCAAAATAAAAAAATAAAAAATAAAGAAGGGTTGGGAGCCGGGGATTTAGCTCAGTGGTTTCGCTGCCTGCTGCGCAAGTGCAAGGACCTGAGTTTGATACCTAGTACCAAAAACAAAAAACAAAAAACAAAAAAGGGTTGGGATGTAGCTTAGTGTGAAGGCCTTGGGTTCAGTCGCCAAAAATTGCAAAAAAAAAAAAAAAAAATTACAATTCAGTTTTAAAAATGAATACACAGTAAGGAAGGCCTCTCTGGTCAAATACTCTTGTCCATTAACCTAGGCAGTCCTTTTCCATATTAAAGTACTTAAGAAGCCAGGTGTGATGGTACACATCTGTTATCCCAGCACTTGCACTTGGGAGGCTGAGGCAGGAGGATCATCATGAATTCAAGGCTAGCCTGAACTACACAGTAAGACCTTGACTCAAAAGAAAAGTATTTAGGGAGTCAAACAAGGGCCAAAAGTGGTTGCTTTGGAGCTTATACACAAAGCCCAGGGAAGAGAATCATAAATGTCATGATTTTCTATGACAGGCACAATCACACTGAGAACAGAGGGGAAAAGCATACTCAGTAAGCTACTGGCTTCCTCCCCACCCAGGACAGAGGTGGGGGCTGTGCCCCGGAAGTACCTTTTTGAGGAAAGGGTGTCCGCTCACAGGCTTCATCGACTGCACAGGCTGGACACGGCGTTGCTTCCATTCTTCATTGAGGATTTGGGTTTTTTCTTGAACTTTTGCAAAATTTGCCACATACAGAGCCTAGCAAAGCCAAGGAGAACACTGTTAAGATTTCAAAACAAGAGAAAACAGGGCCGGGGATTTAGCTCAGTGGTTCCCCCTCCTGCCTCGAAAGCACAAGGTTTGGAGTTCAATCCCTGGTACCAAAAAAAAAAAA